>JAUESF010000031.1:10093446-10113378 GCA_032274765.1 Malacoctenus tetranemus
TTTTTTTGCGAGAACACGTCTCAACTTTATTTTGAAAGCCTGGCTGCCCCGCGGCCTCTGAACGCTTACCAGCACGCCACCTTGACGGAAGACCATGGGCGCGCATCGTTTCGCTTTTTCCACTCGGCGATCGTCTTGTTTCCCTGGCCGGACGGGACATTCACGAGCGTGAAGTCGGGGTCACTTCCCCGTGGCGCCCCGTCCCGTGCGATGCCCGGACTGGCGTCGCCGGCTTTCACGCGGACGCGTCAAGGCCCGTGCACGGGGTGCTTTCAGGTGGTTACAATTACTAAAGTCATCATTGTGCAAGTTGACGTGGCACTGTGCTGTATTCCTAAGAATACAACCGCATTTATATCATCCTCCACACTGGTCCGATGGAGATGAAGCCGCTTCTGTGTGTTATAAACAGTCCAGGGGCTCTTCAGCTGCGGCTGTGCATAAAAGGGGAAAAGATGACACCTGGTGGTCTATGGAATACCGGCAGAACTCGTGGTCGCCGGGACGAGGGCGACATCTAGAGGTTTAGATCGGGAACGGCAGTATTGTGATGTGCTTTCCGATGGCTGTTTCTGGCCCCCCACTTTAGTGACGTCATCCATCGCTCAGGCGAAGTGACTGAGCCACAGCATTATGACCAGTGACGGGTGGTGAATGAAAGAATGTGACTTTGTCGCCCATCCTGAAAAAATTGAAAATATGAATGGAGTTTATTCAGTTCCATGTGCAGCACACGGCAACCAACCTATATTATCTCAGTCCACATGACACAGTGTATCAGTGGGGCCACAGGGGTCTTGACACATCATGCAGTCGCTTGGAGGCTTCTCAGGCTCTGATTTATTTCATCATTCAAAGCCCCCAAATGAGAAGATCCAGATCACGCCTGTGTTGTAAATCAGTGAGCAAAGCAATCAGATGAGTCCCGCGCATCTTACAAGAATTGATGTTTCCGAAGTCTAATTCTGAACGAATGTTTTGGTTTGGATGTAAGTGTGGTGAAATTCTTTTTTTTTTTTTTTTACAAGTGAAAGAGGTCACACAGGCCACACGTCTATGTTGAGCTCAACGGTTCGTTGGTCTCATGTCGCTGCCAAAGACTGACTGACTGGGGGGGGGGGATGTGGCGAAAAAAGCAGAAGTTGCCAAATAAAGTCCCTCTTGTTGTGAACCTGTGGGGTTCCCTCCCTGATGGGGCCCAACCTGTGTAAGAGTTTACATGGTTTCCGTGTGTGTGTTGTGTGGGGGGGGGGGTTCTTCCTGTTTCCTCCTTCCCCATCACACCAAACCCCTAAGATAATTGATGTTTATTTTTTTCCTCTTTTGTGTGCTCAGTTTGCCTAAATGTTGATGTTGTTTTTTATTTGTTTATGCATAGCCATTGTTTTCACGTCTAACAACCATGCAAAGTTATAATAATGACCTTTTTGAATGAGTTCACATGTAAACACTTCCTGGAGAAGCACTTTGAGGTGAGCCTTTGGGAGAAATGAGAAATTTTCTCGTTTTATTTATGTATTTTCTTTTTTTTTTTGGTTTCTTTATCCATCAACATGTCGTCATGTGACCTTGAATGTGCAAGATGTGCAGCCTGTCCATCATCAGCAGTTTTTTTTCACCTCCTTTCTGACAGTTCCCCTTAGCTCTCCTCCTCCTCCTTCCTCCTCTGTTTGTTTCCCCCTCCGTAGCCTCTCGTTTCCCACAATGCTCAGCGAGCATCACCACCAAGATGGCCGACGCTATGGAGGAATATGAGAAAGAGGCTGGCTGCGTCCCTATTCTCCATCCCGAGGTAGGATCCCCGCGCCTCACGCCATCGCTCGGGCGAGCTAACGCGGGGCGGACGCGGTGTTCCGTGTCGCTGCACGGCGTGTCCTCGCCGCGCTCGGTGTCCTTTTTTCTTTTTTTTAGGTGGCAGCTCGGATGCCCCCTGCAAAAGCACCGGTGGGGGGGGGAGGAGGAGGGAGGAGGTGGCAGCAGCAGCAGCAGCAGCAGCCTGCTAACAACGCTAAAGTGGCTAACGCTAGCAGCCCCCCCTCCTCCTCCTACTGCATAGGCAGGGAGCGACGGGCAGAGTGCTGGCGTTAATGTCAGCGCCGCTGCGCTCACTGCCGCGGCGACGCCGCGCTGCCCGGTAAACAAGGCCCTGAGCTGCGTGCCCGCGCGTGCGGTGGGGGGAAAAGAGGAGCGTCAACGGTTAATCCTGACCCATCAGAGACGACGTTAGCTGCGCTCGCTAAAGCGGCGCTGCTAGCTTGGTGTTATGCGCGAAGCTTGCGGGGATGGAAACTGGCGTCCGGGGTGCACGGCCACTTCCAGCTGTGATGTGCGCGGCGTGTCCATAACAGAGTCTATTTGATAACCGGGGACATGTCTAAATATTCATTGTCCCTGTCAAGAAATGTGGTTGTCACCCCCAGCTAGCTAACGCCAGATGAGCGTTTGGTGGGGTTTGTCACTAACGTTGTGTGCCCGATTTAGCTTTCGACGTCCCTGTCACTGAAATTAATCAGAAACGAGAGCTTGTGTTTCGACTTGATATTTGTTAACGTCAAAGCTAAATGAATAAGTCGCCGCCAGCATAGTAATAGACATTGTTTGACGATTTGGTATAATAGGTATCAGGAGGCCAGTGGCAGAGCGCATACCTCCCCCACTGCACACATTAGCTATATGGCAAATAAATCACCTTTGTTCTATATTTTAGAACATTTCACTGACTAGGATTGTTTTTCCCTTTGGAGGTGGCCATGCTTTTCTTCTGTTTTGACTCCGTTATGAACAAATTTCTCAGTCACGTGTCAAGCTGATTTAATATTCAAAAATCATGGAACAGCACAGTTGACTCTACATTCAAGCATCACAGATGCAAAGCAAACAGGTCTGTGTCGTGGTTAGAATAGTGAGTTTCTCGCAACGTCCATGGGGGTCCGTTGTTTCCTGGTTGATGTGGAGTTGATCCAGAGGAGGACCATAATCTGGTCCACAATCTAGACAATCGGATGTGTCCAAAACGGCTGTTTTCGGGTTGTAAACATTGCAGAACCCTGCTGTGATTCAGCACCACTGCTGCCACGGAGCCCCGACCTTGCGTGGTTCGTCCCCAGCCTTCGAGTCCTTGATTTGCAGCAGTAAAGCTTCGGTTTGTCAATAACTGAACGGCCCATCATGGTCGTGTTTTTTGTCAGAGAGGGTTCTACATTAGTAACTGACTGTATACATAACGCTAATACTCTTAAGACTTTACAAGGCTCTAAACAAGGGTAAACAAACGCCTGCTGTCATTCACTCTATTTCAAGCTACCTGTTCATTGATCTCTACCTAATTGCCTCAGCGGCTCCAGGCTATTGAAGAAAAAAATCCAAATAAGCCGTCGCTTTATGAAGGAAGTAAATGTCATGCTTAGTCAAGGATATCAATGCCAGCTTCATCTTCCACTACATGTTATTGAGTTATTTTAGGCAATTGGGCCCAAATTACATGACGCTTCAGTGAACCTCGAGAGTGATTAATCACAGTTCAAGCGCACCAGTGTCAACGCTGTGTAGCTGCTGAGCACGGAGTGATTTGTTTGTGCTGTGTCTCTGTGATATGGACCCAAATGTTGTCACAGTGTTGTTTGTGATCGGTGCACAGTTCAAATGATCGATGATTGGAAGACGAAACACGACACCGCCGTCCTGCGAGTGGTCTTTATTGACAAACGCCAAGCTAACACAGTAGAAGCTTAGTTTCCTTTTTTGCAGCACTTGAATTGAGAAAAAATGACATTTATAGTAGGACACCAAAAAACAAC
The DNA here is from genome assembly GCA_032274765.1 of Malacoctenus tetranemus. Lineage (NCBI taxonomy): Eukaryota > Metazoa > Chordata > Actinopteri > Blenniiformes > Labrisomidae > Malacoctenus > Malacoctenus tetranemus. Next base: position 10,097,244 of record JAUESF010000031.1, read on the forward strand.
AAATCTCCCCCCCCCTCAGATGTTTACACATGAGTGGATCTACTCAAGTAAAATGGTAGTGAAAGATACAGTGATTTGTAAATCGTTTTTGGCTCTTGTGAAGAAGGCTTGTAATTCAGGAACAGTCAGCGAAGATGAACGTTAGCAGACCAACACATGAAAAACCTGCATCCTTCAAAATAAAAGTTACGACCAGAATTTCAGGTCTCTGCTAGAGTTCGAGCAAATAGTGCTAAAAGTGTTATAAATAGACCCCATGATGAGGGGAAGGTGGTACGCGTGAGGCACAGCGGCTGCATTAGTAATGCGGTGAGGCTGCGTTGGACTCGGTGTGTCCCGGCACAATGGGGAGGATTCCTCAGGGGAAGACGGTACTCTGCATCGCTTCGAGACGGCGATCCATATCACCGTGACCGGGGCGAGAACCTGTTGACCTGCGGTGCCACGCTGACGCCAAATACCACTCGGGGGGTGGGGGGGGGGGAGAGCAACATCGGGAGTCCCCTGAATTTAAACAGCGAGACCTCTCGCCGTCGTGGGATTCTGAGTTTTCTTGTGTCCCCCAGACAAGACTGCAGTCTCGTGGGAGCTGTCTGCTGGTGTGTGTATGGAAAAATGCGAGTGGAGGGAGGTTGGTTGCAGACACGCTGTTTGTTAGGTAATAGTTCAAAAGTAAGACACATTGGCAGTGGCTGCATAGATTAATAACTGAGAAGCCGTCCGTGCTCCTGCACGCTTTTAGCTGAGGATGTTTTATTTACGAGGGTTATTGTTTCCCCGGCGCTTCAAAGATATAAAGGCCCGAACTGACCAATTTAGGAGGTGCCACAAGGCTTCGCTGCGCAAGGAGCTTTCGCAACATTGACCTTTTTGACTGCACGTCTACCTGTTGTCACGCAGGAATTTATCAGGCAGAAGGAGCGGCATCATAAACTCTCCTCATTTCCTGCCTTGAAGCTGCGCCTGTGTGTTAGCAGGCTGCTGCTGCTGCTCGGGATCTGGATGGTTGTTGACTTAAAACCCACCGAAAAAGCTCCTTTTTAGAAAATGCACGTCAGGATTTAAGTCTCACAAATGTGCGCAAAAGTCCGCCGAGACACTCAAAGATCTCGCCTCGCTCCCGTAATGCCTCCCGCGTTGCGGGGGTTCGAACTGCGCCTCGAATATTGAATTAGCCCTCCCCAAAGTGGCTCTGATTTCAGGCCGAATCCAATTGTGCGCCACGACTCCGAGCAGCCAAGGGAAGGAAGGCACGCCGACCGTGCAATCGCATCTGAAAGGGAACCGGTCAGGGCAGAAACGGCGAGGAATCTCTTGTCTTTCCCGCTGTGGTTTCAGGTCCTCGTATGGGGGAAACTGCTCCTCTTTGCAGCTGTGTCAGCCCATCTTGTTAACCAATAAACATGCTTCTCTGTCTTTTTTAATCCGCGGTGCTGTGAAGCATCTTTGGCACCGGACACGTGACCTCTACCCCTCTCGTGCACCCTTGGGGGCAGTGACCATATGTCCCACAGACCAGTGCCATTGATAAAAAGCCAAGCCTGCTGCTCCTTGGAAAGATAACACCCCCCCCTCCCCTCCCACCCAAACATGTTCATTTCATCCTGACTGCTACCGCATTCATTGCTATGTTCTTCGGCGGGCCGCATGCACCTGTTCAAGATGATTGGAAGTGCAAAGCCTGCAATTATCACCCTCCCCATCAGCACGTAATTGGCTCTTCAGGTAGCAGGGGGAGTGTGAGAGGGGGATTGGGGTCAGCGGTGGGTGGAGGGGGGGGTCAAAGGTTATCCCCACAGAACGTGAGAGCAATTTAGCATGCAACGTGTGAGGGTGGAAAAGCACAGCGGGGCGCCCGCTCTCTCGAATGCTGATTTGATTCCCTCCTGTTTGTCATCCTGTCCAAGGAATAAAAGTCGAACCACAAAAAACAAAAAAAGGGAGGCCCAGTCACGATCAGCCAGCTCCGCTCCTCTCCGATGGCCAAACGGCACATGAGGCTGGCGGCGCAGACGAGCGTCGGTTGGCAAAACGACCACGGCTTGGCCGGGAAATGTGCGAACCGCCTCCAAGGAGATTTTTTTTTTGCATGTTTACAAATATGAGCTGGTTACCTGTAACCCCCCCTCCCCTCCTCCTCCTCCCCCTCCACCGTGGTCTCATTTACTCTCTAAATCCAAATATCTGTTCTGTGCCTGTTTGTTTGTCTCAAGAAGTCGGGTTGTTTACCTGCGACAAACTGAAAACATTGAGGTCATCCTGAGCCGGGTGTTGGAAAGAATCCAGCAACACAATACAGAACTTGTGATGCGATGCTTTAAAATACGCCTCTGTGTCAGACGGAGGCAGAGCGGCGCACTGTGTTGACCAGATGCTGTCCTCGTTCGCGGGTGAAGGGAGCAGGGGGCGGAGGGGGGGCTAATTGTAGTTACCGTAGTGTTTCTATGGAGGCTAATTGAATGCGAGCAGCGCAGTGGCAACATCTGTTTGTTCTATTGGAACCGCAGTGGACAGGAGAGGGCCCGTTCGTCGCCCTGCAACTTCATTTCGACGTGTTTTTTGGGGGACATGTTGAAATAAAATAATACGGCTTTGCCGATTAAGTTCTTGTAAATAAAAATATGAGACGCAAGAACAGCATCCACAGCTTCCAATCTCTGACTCGCGGTGTTGCGGTCAGCGGCAACGCTCCCTTGTTTGTTTGTTTGTTTGTTTGTTTTTTTCCTCCCAGAGGGACGCCGTTCCCAGTTGGGAATCTGGAGAATCACGACAACTGGAATGCGCAATAAGTAGCCATTGTTTGGCGATGCAGCTGAAGGTGCAGCAACCTTGTTCAGTCGGAGCCTAAATCAACTGGGCCGCGTGGTGGTGGTGGTGGTGGTGGGATGACTGTTGTGAGCTTGCGCAGCTTTTCAGTTAGTCATCGATGTTGAGCGGCCGATCGTGTCTGGGCCCAGAAAGTCGCACTGAATTCACTTATTGGAATTACGAGGTCTTGGATGACACCAAACACGTCACTGTCTCTTCCTCTCGCCTTGCAGGAAATCAAACCGCAGAGTCATTACAATCATGGCTACAGCGAGAATGTCAGCCGTAAAAACCACGTGGACGACTACAGCACCTGGGACATCGTCAAAGCGACACAGTAAGTGGACAGCAGGCGTGTGTGTGTGTGTGTCTTTGTCTCTGCGTCGTGATGGAATGCGACTGAGTGTTTACTTGTTTAGTCAAGGTTGGAAACTTTACAGACTTCATGACGTGTCCCAAGCCTTTCCTATGAGACCCGACTCTAACCGCTCCGCTCGTCTGCGTCAGGTATGGCATCTTCGAGCGCTGCAGGGAGTTGGTGGAGGCGGGCTTCGACGTGCGGCAGCCAGACAAAGAAAACGTGACACTCCTCCACTGGGCCGCCATCAACAACAGGATAGACCTGGTCAAGTAAGTCAGGCCGAAGGGGTCCGGGATGGATTCACTTTAACCCCCTCAAGAACTATCGCAAATGCGGGGAACCCGGAGAGGTGCTACACACACAGCTTATATGCAGTTTTTCTTAACCTGTGTATGCATCGACCATGAAAAGGATCCTATTGCCCCCTTTAAGGTGTCTCATGATGTGTCCGTTTTGTATGCGCAGGTACTACATATCGAAAGGGGCCATCGTGGACCAGCTGGGAGGGGACCTCAACTCGACACCTCTGCACTGGGCCACCAGGTGACCGACGTACAGAAACAAACGCGCTCTCGTTGCCCTGCCGATGGGAGTTTTTGCATACTCCAGGTTGATGTAAATAGATTCAAGCTACATTTGAATCTCAGCTGTCTGATGAGATCAGGGACGTGACACGCGCAGCTCCACGAATGACGAGCCGCTTCAGCTTCGGAGGTCCGATTAGATCGGGCACGAGCTGACCGTGACCCCCTTGAAATTTCTATCGACGCGTCGTCCCCTTCGACTGTATGAATCCTAATTTGCCTCAAGTGGACTTGATAATGAGCACACACGGGCGGTCAGCGGCGACCGTGACCCCCGGGGGGGTCACTTGTTCGAAAGGGCAAGCGGCTGCAGGGAGCGCCTTCAAACGTGCACACCTGCTCACCCGAGACCTGATCAGGCTCTGGTGGATATTAGCCGTCACACTAAACCACACTACACTTTCACACCCTAAAAAAAACACATGTAAACATTTTGTGCCCCCCCGCCTAGTTTTCCTCCTTTGCAATGACCAGTGGAGAAAACAAGGTTAGTCCACATGAAATCCACCCTGCCCCCCCTTGGCTCCATCAACCGGGGGGGGCTACAAAGCCTTCTGCTCCTGAATTATTGATGGCTCTGACAACAGGCGTCCGCACCATCGCTGCTACTCAGACACTCGGGAGTCCTGTGTCACACTCTGGACCCCCCCACCCACCCCCACACACGCACGTCATTGACCTTTTAAACCACAACTTCTCAACTCTTGTCTCCCGCCCGCGTCCAATCATTTCTTGTGCGTTTGCTCTCTCCCAGACAAGGCCACCTATCCATGGTGGTGCAGCTCATGAAATACGGCGCGGATCCATCGTTGATCGATGGCGAGGGCTGCAGCTGCGTCCATCTGGCCGCGCAGTTCGGCCACACCTCCATCGTGGCCTACCTCATCGCCAAGGGACAGGTGGGACGCGGAAACGCAACAGATCACCACAACAGATCACATTCAGACAGCGCAGTTCACTGATGCGGCACCACAAAGAGTACAAAAAAACAAAGCAGTTGCATAAACGGTTGTAGCTGTCATAGATTGTTGCATTGTAGTGACGTTGCTCATCTTCAACTCATGTTCTGAGCTCCCTTTTATTCCTCTCTCCATCTTGTTATACCAATGTTATCCATTAGGTGGAGCCCTTCCGCTTAGTTTTTCAGGTCTCCCGTGGATCCTCAGTCACTTCAGTTATTTTCTCCTTCCTCCTTTTACAGGATGTGGACATGATGGACCAGAACGGCATGACTCCTCTGATGTGGGCGGCTTACAGGACACACAGGTGAGAGGTGCCTGTTTGCACGGAAACTACCGGAACAAAAGAGTCACATTGGGAAAACAAACATATCCTCTGTCATTATCTGCCTTCATCGCCTCCCTGCCAGGTTTAACTAACAGAAACATTGCAAAAGTGCTGAATTAAACCCTAAACTCTTGTTACCGGGGCACGTTTAGACGATAAGATCAGGAAAATGTTGAAAACTGCAGTCTGCAATTGTCGGGACTGCACGCTGATTTTACGAGACGTAAACACAGACCTCGAATTAAGCGGCTGCTCGAGATAAACAACACCTCACAAGTCGGAGCGCGTTTGTGCCGACCGCAGCTGCACGCATGACTTGTTCGCGTTTCAACGAGCCGCATCTATCAGTGAGCACAGGTCACGAAGCTCCATATTGCCCATCAGCTTCACATGAGCGCTCCGGGACCGGATGTTTGTGTGTAAATTAGTAATTAAACCTCTTCGCCGCAAGCAAAATAAAAGCTGCGGCTCACAAAAAAGCCTGGTCATTTCATTTTTTTTTTGACTGTGTAATGTCAGCAGATGATGTCTGGACCCCCCCGGACCCCCCCCCATTACTTTAATCGTTTTCTCTCCTCCGCATGACAGCGTGGATCCCACCAGGCTGCTCCTGACCTTCAACGTCTCCGTCAACCTGGGCGACAAGTACCACAAGAACACGGCGCTGCACTGGGCCGTGCTGGCCGGCAACACCACCGTCATCAGCCTGCTGCTGGACGCCAACGCCAACGTGGACGCGCAAAACATCAAGGTGACGCCGAGAGAAGACCCCAGTCGCACGCGCGTTCACGACCACAGACGATTTAAAGGAGCCTAAAATGGACATTTCCTCTGGTCGTTTTTCACCAGGGCGAGACGCCGCTGGACCTCGCCAAGCAGAGGAAGAACGTGTGGATGATCAATCACCTACAGGAGGCGCGGCAGGCTAAAGGCTACGACAGTCCCTCCTACCTGAAGAGACTGAAGATGGACAAGGTGCGGGGAGCCTCGGTTGCGTCACGCAGAGCCCCCACTGCACGATCAGGCCACTCAGACCCCCCCCCCCTCCCCCACTGTCACCGACATGCCCAGACAGGGAGCCTCGTCGCAGCACTGTCTCACTCTGTCATTATCTGTCACGCAGTCTGACAGGATGGGGGGGGGCGTTTTGGGGGGGGAAGCTGTGGGAAAACACAACAAAAACAAAGCTCTTTTCTTCTCCCACTCGGTCGTGTCCCAGTGGGGGTCCCACACCTGCATCCTGAGCAGAGCCTGTCTCTTCAAGTCTTTGTGTGGATTCCTGCTTTTTGTTTGAAATGCGTGCAACAATCCCAGCTAAACTCTGTTTTCATCTCTCCATATGTCTGCTTGGAATCTGTTAGTTACTGAAGGTAAACTGGACACAAACCAGAGGGGTCAAATTCTCCATAGAGCTGGTAGCAGTGTTTGTGTAGCTGTGGCTGCAGTTGTAAAACACCAATGATAGGCTTGTCCTCCTGTCTTAGTGGCTGTAGTTTCATCGCAGTCGTTCTCTTGCCCTTGTAGAATATGTCAACCTGAATCCCTGCTTACATCCCCCCCCCCCTGCCGCCAAAGCCGAGTTCAGACGACCTCGAAGGATCGGCGTGTAATTGCGGAGTCATTAGTCCCTGCTGAGAGACACGCTGATTACATGTTGGCGCCCGACCTGTTGCTGCTCGCCGACTTTTTGTGACCTGCGTGGTGTTAAATTGGGAGGGAGGTGCGTTGAAATCGGGGAAATCGCAACCCTGAAGATGCGTTTGCTTCACACTGCTTTAATGTTGCAGTGATGTAATGTTAATGAAGGGGGTGCCTCTGATCAAGACCTGTACGTTCCCGTCTTCACGCGACCGGAATGCACAGCTCTTGAAACCTGACTTTCACCACCTCCTCCTCCATCTTTTTCCACCTCTGTCTTTCTCTCCTTGACACCCCCCCCCTCCGTCTCTCGTCCCACAGGAGTTCCGGCAGAAGGTGATGCTGGGGACGCCCTTCGTGGTCATCTGGCTGGTGGGCTTCATCGCCGACCTGGACATCGACTCGTGGCTGATAAAGGGCCTCATGTACGCCGGCGTTTGGGTGGCCGTGCAGTTCCTCTCCAAGTAGGCTTTTTTTTTAAGTCTCCACTTATTTGTACTCGGAGCCTCTTTAGCCACAAGGCTGCTAACAGTTTCAGGTCCCCACCAGTATAGAAAAGCAGCGCTCCTGTGCTGCCCTACATGTCAACACCCCAACCCCTCATCCCCTCCATGTGTTGCCCTTCGCATTTACGGACGTTCTTGGAATGCTTTGAAGGCGTCGCACAGTTTGTTGTCGTGAGCCAGCTGCAGTGTGTCGCCAGGTGATGCTGTGGTTTATTTACGGACCAGATCTGGCTGTTGACGATTACGTCGAAAAGCTGGGTGAAGCGTAACCGTCCGGCCTCGACTCTGCTCTTTGTACCCAGCAAAAATGCTGACAGGTCGTTCAGTTTGGTCCCTGTGTCAGCGTGGTCGTTAACTCCAGACTAAGGAAAGAGTCAAAAGAATAAAGCGTCCGACATGCTTTCGATGAAACGCTTCCAGCAGCACGAAACGCGCTTCTCTTTCTGCCGCCATTGTTTCAGCAGTTGGATGACGCGGCAAAGAACGACAGTCGTCTCCCAATCCGGGAGAGAGAAAACATGCTGACAATGAGGGGATTCCTGTGTGAAAAAGGCAGGATACAGGCAGGATGCTGTGTCTTCCTGGAAGCTTCAGATGTGAAGCATCTGACAGTCAGAAAAAGAAAACAAGGCCCCGGCATGAGAAGGAAGCGTAGCAAGTTCTTGCCAGACTGCAAGCTCTGATCAGACGTGAGTGAGGGGCATCATGAGTGCTCTGGTTTCCTGTTTTCACCTCCTCTCCTCTCTCTTTCCCCTCTCTCTCTCTCTCTCTCTTCCTGCAGGGCTTTCTTCGACCACTCCATGCACAGCGCGCTGCCTTTGGGAATCTACCTGGCGACTAAGTTCTGGATGTACACCACCTGGTTCTACTGGTTCTGGAACGATATCCTTTTCAAAGCTCCACCAGATTCGAACCACCTGACAGGGAACAGAAGCCCCCCCCCCCCCTTCCCTAATTTTGTCATCCTGAGGGGCCGTTGACAGTTTGTTCTGGTAACCCGATCCTGTGGCGTTCAGGGAAATCCACGGCCTGCTGGAGTGTGTTTTTTTTTTTTCTAATGAGATCTGCAAAGCAGGAAGGACGTCTGTAAAAACGCGGGCATTCGAAGGCCGATCTCTCTCTCTCTCTCTCTCTTTCTTTCTCCCCGCTGCTCCCGTTGAACCCGGCTGGAGAGAGTCTGATGCAAAGAGCAGATGGGGAAAAAAAAAACGATCTTCAACATTCGAGGGCGAAATCAGTGGATCGTGCCTCCGCGAAGGCGTGCGACTCGACAGATGTGCCGTGTCGTTTACAAAGCATATTTCAGTTTCGCAGTATAAGGATTGGGTGACATCACCAGGTTTGCCCGCGACCGAGGATTTACTGGAAATGATGTCCTTTTTGTCTGCGCGCAGGTCTTGTCTTGTTCTCGTCTGCCCTCCAAGCTCTGGACGTCGTCATCAGAAGCCCCGAGCATGTGTCACGGATCTCAGTGCAGAAACCGTATCTCCTCCGCTGAGAGGACGCGCCCGCTCCTGTCCCCCGGGGCGACGCAACGAGCTCGTCGATGCCTCTCCTGACGGCGCCGAGTTACCAGTGGCGGCCTTGCTTTCCTCGGACTCTTCAGAGCGCGGCGTGATGCACGCGTCTCCGGTCTCGTGGCGAAACATCAGTCAAAAGTGCTCTTTGAAGACGGAGCCAAAGCAAACGGCGCTGAAGTGGTCCAACATCTGGTCTCGTAGTGTCCCGTCTCACCGTTCGACCTAAAGTCTTTCCATAAATCACTTGGAATGAAGAAGTCTGACGCGGCTCAGTGCGCGGAGCGGACGGTTCCGTCGCGCTGCTGTCGGCCCGCCGCCTCGGTTTCGTCCTCCGGCAGGCTGCAGACAAAGAAACATCCAGGTCGGCTTTTGTTTCCCAGAGCGAAAGCGTAGCCGGCGCGTCATGTTACGCTTTGTTGTGAGACGATGAGATTTCTGGCAGCATCCGACCCACTTTGTGGCGTGAGGTCATTGCTTGTCTTCAGGCCTGCGGTCGAAATCAGATCAGACGTGGGCGGAGCTGCACGCCAGCGCTTTGTGTTGTCTTAAGGACGAGGTGCGGGAGCCATTTTTGAGCTGGCCTGACTCCCAGGTGTTGTTTTTAGTTTGGAGCGGCTTGTTTGCGACTTGATGGCTCGCTGTGTTACCAAGCTCAGACTCGTCTCCTGGCCGTCACTCCAGATGTTTTGTCTCTCATTAGCACCTTTGTGTGTTTGTGTGTGTCTGCTTCATAGCCACAGTGTTCACAGCTGCCTCTCTCTTTCCGTGGGCAAACACAGGGGGCGGGCAAACACCCGGCTCATCTGTGACGAGTTGCACTCGCGTGGCGCTCCTGTTGCATTCAGGGTCCAGCTGTTTCCTCGGCGCACCGTCCTGTCTGAGGAGATGTTTTGGATGAGAGCGACCTGGTCAATTTGTAATGAGCGTTTCTGGACACACTGTGTTCAAATTACAATGTCACAAATTAGGCTTAAGCTAATTAGGCTTAAGTTCAGTGATGAAAATTCGGGATTAAGCGTTTTCCTTCTCGGCTCTCCACTGTAAAAATTGACACTCCATGTGCAGGTGTGGTTCTGTGTCCCCCATCTTCCTTAACACGTGTGCACATCTCCCGTTTGCCACGGTGCATGTGCCCTTCCTCATCAACACCCTGGCTCTGTTCTACAACTTCGGCAAGTCCTGGAAGTCCGATCCAGGAATCATCAAAGCGTCGGAGGAACAGAAGAAGAAGGTAGTAGCGTATGTGTGTGTACTGTGGTGGTAGTTACCAGTGAGGGGTGGGGGGTCAGGGGGTCTTCTGGCCAGCTGCCGGTGCCTTCTCAGTCCCTCTGCCCCTCATTATCGCAGTCTAACGGGCCTCGGCTCCGTCGCCCCGGCCTCCGCTCTGTGTCCTGCGATTGATGAGGGGCTAAAATTATCTCGCATCGTTAGCAAAGTTCAGCCACCCGTATCAGAGCCACAGAGCTGTTGGGTCCCCACAGGGGCGGGGGGGGGGCGTGCTGTGACCCCACCACTCTGCCTGAGAGGGTCTCTCTGTCTTCGGCTGATTCACCCAGAGATAGAAACTCATCAGTTCTTCATCCTCATGTCCGCGCATCATCTCAGTCCTTTGTCTCCGTTCCACCAGACGATCGTGGAGCTGGCAGAGACGGGCAGCCTGGATCTGAGCATATTCTGCAGCACCTGCTTGGTAACACACACACACACACTCTTCCACACACACCCCTCTCCATGAGTCACTGCAGCACAGCAGAAGAGTGAAACTGTGTGAACTCTTTGGGCTTCTCTCTCCTCCTCCTCCTCCTCCTCCTCCACAGATACGGAAGCCCATCAGGTCCAAACACTGCGCCGTGTGCAACCGCTGCATCGCCAAGTTCGACCACCACTGTCCTTGGGTGGGCAACTGTGTGGGTGCGTCACACTATCTCATCTCCCTCTCTCACACACACATCCGACATGCAGACGTGCCACTCTGTGGCATTCAAAAAAACGGTGTCAGCAGGCGTCGTCACGGTAACGGTGCGTTTTGTTTTCTCCTGGACAGGAAGCGGCAACCATCGCTACTTCATGGGTTACCTGTTCTTCCTGCTCTGCATGATCTGCTGGATGATGTACGGCTGCATCTCCTGTAAGCACGCAACCCCTTTTTTTCCCTCCACTCGTCCACGTCACCCCCTCCCCTCCTGCTCCACTGCTAACTCCTCCTCTTTTCTGACACCCCCCCCCCCCCACACACACACACACACACACACAGACTGGAGGATCCACTGCGCCACCAGCTACGCCAAGGACGGCTTCTGGCTCTACCTGACCCAGATCGCCTCCTGCTCCCCCTGGATGTTCTGGATGTTCCTCAACAGCGTCTTCCACTTCATGTGGGTGGCCGTGCTCATCATGTGTCAGCTCTACCAGGTACACCCCCACCCAACCCCCCAACCCCTCACCCAGTCGTTCATACTCGAGTACGTGTGTGAGTGCGGGGCCTGACCCCTGTGCTGTGTCGTCCCCTTCAGATCGCCGCCCTGGGGATCACCACCAACGAACGGATGAACGCCCGCAGATACAAGCACTTTAAAGTCACAGCCACATCCATCGAGAGCCCCTTCAAGTGAGTGACCGCACGTCAGCGGCATAAAGACAGTCGTGTCCTCATAAACGTCGAACTATACATTTCCTCGTGTAGTACCTCTCTGTACCTAAAGGTGGTGTGGTGAGTCGTGATGGTTTCTAATCCGGTTATTAAGTTCATGTGACGTTGCATGATGGCCTGTGGCAGGCAGGGGGCGCAACCTCAGACTGACAGACTCCTCCCTCCTCTTCTTCTTCTCCTCCTCCTCCTCTCTTCCTCTCCTGCCGTCCCCTTCAGCCACGGCTGCTTCAGAAACCTCATAGACTTCTTCGAGATCCGCTGCTGCGGCCTGCTGCGGCCCGTGACGGTGGACTGGACCACGCAGTACACAATAGAGTACGACCAGACGTCGGGCTCGGGCTACCAGCTGGTGTAGGAGAGCCGGGAGGAGGACGACGAAGGGCGACGAAGAGGAGCCGGGGGGGAAGGAGGCGCGGGCCAAGAGGACGGAGGAGGCAGGGCTTCGGAAGGATCACCCTCCCTCCCCCTCCCTTTTTTCTTCTCTCCCCTCCCCATCCTCCCTGCCCCCCCCCTCTCCCTTCCCCTTTCTTCCACCACCCCCCCAGCGTTCATATCGGAGCCATGCCGTTCTTGGGAGCGCTTGCCCCCCCCCCCCCCGCGTCACCGGTTCAGAGGAAGAATCAGCCAGGACTCGCATGCTGTTTCCCGGGGCGACACCACACCTCCTCCCCCCCCTCCCCCTCCCTCCTCCTTACCCCCTGCCACCTTTTACTACTATTACCTACTACTACTATTACTCTCTCAACATCAAGACTCCCATCACTGTACCGTCACCACTGGCCCCCCCCCCCCCCCCCCCCCCCCCCCCCCCCCCCCCCCCCCCCCCACCCCCCCCCCCCTCCGGACCCCCTGCCCCCTTGTCCGCCGAGGACCCCCGACTACTAGTACTCTCCCAACATCAAGACTCCCATCACTGTACCGGCACCACTGGCCACCCCCCCCCCCCACCGCTGCCCACCCACTCCCACCTCCTCCACCCGAGCCCTGTGGACAGTACGATGCTGCCAGGAGCCGATTGGGGGGGAGGGAGAAAAGGCCGTCGGACGAATGGAACCCTGGACCTCGACTTCTTCCTCCACCCTTATTTATGGTGTCCCCGTCCACGTGCCCGCTGGCCCCCCGCCCACCCCCCCGTGTGTCTTTGTGTTTTTCCTTCTGGGTCGGTCCGGGGGGAACTCGCGGCCTGTGGTGGCCAGAGAAGCTACGACGAGGGAGGTCTGTGTGTGTGTGTATGTGCGAGCGAGCGAGCGAACGTGTGCGTGTTTGTGCGTTTTCCTTTCATCGTCGTCGGAGTTGTGCGTTTGTACGCTAGAAACAAAGGGAACGTGGTTTTTAAAGGCCTCAACCTGCGACGCAGCCAGAGCGGAGCGGGCGGGATCGGTTGGAGGCGGAGCCGCCAGAGAAGCCCCGCCCACCTAACTAGGAACACCCCCCCCTCCCTCCCCCTCATAGATATCATGTGTATTTGTTGTTTATGTTTCGTTGTCGTCGTCGTTGGGACTCCTCCTGTGGCGAATGCTTCCAACGTGACGGAAACGAACCCTACGGACAAATGTGATAACAGGTCTATTTATTTTAAAGCTATTTATAGATTAAAAGAAACAAACAACAACAAAAAAAACAACAACCCTCTGTTCTAGCGCCGTCATATTTCAGAGATTCTCACATTTCATTTTAGCCGAACCTTTTTTTTTTTTTGAAGGGAGAAACGAAGCGACCGCGAGAGGGAGCAGCTGTCGCTGTGGTGCAGCGAGCGTATTTATTGACAGCCGAGGAAGTGGCGGTGGGTGGGGGTGGGGGGGTGGGGGGGTGCGGCAGGTGTCCCCCCCCCCCACCACCACCACCAAGAGAAAGCGACCTCCATCCCCACGTCTGCTTCCCTCCCCGCCGGCTTGTAAAGTCTTACGTGTGTCTCCTGTCTGCCTCCGACATTGCACTGATCTTTTTGTTTGTTTGTTTGTTTTTAAAATCGTTGTTTTTTTTTATTTGTCGATTCTGATTACTGAACAGAAGCCCCCTCCCCTTCCCCGAGCAACACTGCTTGTTTACCTGAAGGAGGAGGAGGAGGAGGAGGGGGTGGGGGGGGCGAGGAGGAGGAGGAGGCGTGTGCAGAAACAGGACGGACTGAGCCATGTAAAGAATGTGCATCTGTACATAAACGCTACGCGCTGTGTGTTTGTTTGCTCTCCTTTCCTTTGGTCAGTGTTAGTCGGAGAGAGGTGCCCCCGCCCCGCCCCGCCCCCGCCCTCTCTTTGTGATGTGGGGGGTGGAGGTCGGGCGGGGGAGGGGGGCAGATTTCTTCCAGGCCAAGAGGAGGAGAAACCCAGGAGCGTCTCGACTCGAGTGTACGACTGTAGCTTCTGGTGACGTCCCACACTGCTGTCTATAAGCATTTTGACACCCCCCCCCCCTCCCCTCCTCCTCCCCTCCCCACCCGAACCCCACCTACAGACTCCACTGCATGTACGGAGCTCGGGACATTGCGGGCCCCCTGAACCCCCCCACCCCCACCATCCAACGGCCCCTGGCGAGCCACGTGTCTGTATATAGTGAATGTTGAGTATTTGCAAGTACTTTTTCTGCATTCTGTTCATTTTGTTTGTTGTTTTTGTTTTTTTTTAACGTTTGATCTGAACGAAGAGGTTCTCACGGATCCAGCTTGTCCAGACCCCCCTCTCCCCCTCTCCCCCCCTCCCCTCCCCTCCTCCAGGTGTGTAATATATTTGAATGTTTCATGCTTGTGGACCCTGTCGTCATCCTGAAGGTTTATTTTTGTTTGTTTTTGTTTGTTTTTTTCAAAAACAAAAGCTGTTCTTTCTACGTCATGACATGGCTGGGTTTGTTATACCACTGGATGTACAAATTGTAAAGCAAAGACACTAGAGAACTAAAAGGCAGACGCCATTTTTGTTTTTTGTTTTGTTTTTTTTTCTAAAAGCTAAAAAACAAACAATGTGCTCATGCAATAGTTTTGAAGGACGGAGGGAGGTTAGATTATAAACGCAGGCCTCCCGCCTCCACATCTGCATCATCGGGAGAGGGGGGAGGACGTCGTCCCCCACAGCTACCCCCCCTACCCCCCACCCCACCCCCCTCCACCGCCAGGACGTCTCATATCAGCGCCATCCAGCCGCCGCGCAGGTTCGACTAATAAACGATGCCTTTTTTTGTTTGTTTTTCTCCCCCTTCGTTGTTTTGGACGGAGCTCCACTTCGTCGTGACTTCTCATGAAAATCAACAAAAAGAAAAGCCATCGCCGGTCCTCACTAGTTCTTCCAGCAGCTCAACAAGTCTCCTCCCCCTCCCCTCCCCCTCCTCTTCATCACATGGGATAATAATTAAAAATAAAACACACACACACACACAAAAGAAGAAAAAAGAAAGCACATAATCATCTCCAGTGCCTCTCTGCCCACCTTTCAGACGTCACTGTAACTCCGCTTTCAGATGTAAACATACGGGCATGGTTCAGTTTTAATGGCTTTAATAATAAAATACAGTCAAATGTGACCAGCGTGCCTTTGTTTTTGATGTTTTTGTCGAGAAGGTTTTTAAATTTGGAGCCAAAGTGCAGAGTCGAGAGGGGGGGTCCGAGGAGGAGGAGGAGGGCATTGAGGAAGGTGCGACAGGGGGAGGGGCGGCGTCACTGAGCGTGGACCAGAGCACCGGCTCCCTGCCCGTAACCGAAGCCTTTGGGCCCGAAGTTCTTGGCGTAGCAGGCTGTGGAAGGACAGAGGGGGGAGGGGGGGCACAGTGAGTCCATGCAGACACGTGATTGGAGGGCCGACGCTTTTCGGGACGTGTTTCGAACCCGACCTTTGCAGTAGATCTCCCCGTCCTTCTCCGTCTGCGTGGTGGACTCCAGGCTCTTGCCGCACTTGGCGCAGCGGAAGCAGTTCTTGTGCCAGGGCTTGTGGGGGAGGAAACGGGACAGTAAGTGAACGCCTCGCGTGGGGGGCGGGGGGGCTCTCGTCCCCTGAGGTGTCCCAGTCGGGAAGATCTCATTGAAAACGCGATGCGTGTACGAGTGATGGATCAATTTCCTCCCCGTTCGGAGCGGGTTTCGAACCGGGGGGGGGGGCTAGGGGGGGTGGTCGCTCACCTTGCCCGCTCCCATGATCTTCTCAGCCGCATAAACGGAGTCGCCGCACCGGCCGCACTTCTCCGAGCCGCCGAACTTCTGGGCGAATTTGGACGGGTTGTGGTTGGTGGTGGGCCTGTGACTCTGAGTCCTGTGGACACACACACACACACACACACACACACACACACACACACACACACAGTGGCCGTAAAGACACAGCCAATCGAGCGTGTTTCCTGCGTTATTGGCCCGGGGGGACACCCTGGGGCCCCCGGGGAGGTGCGCTTATCGAAGGGTGACTGCCAGTCGTCATCGTCCCCCCCGCCCCCTGCCCCCCTCCCACCTACCCACCCTAACTCGGCCCCGTGGCCCCTGAATGAGGCCCTTTGTGGCCGGGGGGCGAGCTCGATCTTTCTTCGCCGGTTACATAACGGACTCTTTCATAACCGGATCACCTGATCGGGGGTCCGGTGCAGGATAAACATCCCCCCCCCCCGCCCCCCGCCTCAGGTCTCCCTCCCTCCTTCGCTCGGGGTTTTGCGGTCCAGTCGATCTGACCTTTCCACTTGCGTCCCCCGTCCTGCTTGCATGGATGACGTTATCGTGTTTCGGGGGGGGTGGGGGTGGCGGGGGGGCTCTCCTGTCTCTGCTAATCCGCGCTACGACTGGAGGTCTTGGGGGGGGGGGGGGGGGGGGG
>JAUESF010000031.1:10147618-10175410 GCA_032274765.1 Malacoctenus tetranemus
CACAGACCAATCAGTCGAGAGCATTCTTTGCGCTGTGTTGCAGAGATTGTCTCTACTTTTCAACTCGCTCACCACAGCAAAACAAAAGTCTTCCACATGCATTCCTTTTGTGCTTTCGCCATACGTTGGCGTGGGCCCAGTGGGAGACGGCGATCACTGAGTTCTGTTGGAATCGACTGCCTCGGCCCCCTGCACACACTCGTATGTGACGGACTGTTTTGTAGCTGTGGGGAGCTGGCTGCTGGGAGACGAGTGAATTATTTAATACCAGATTGGTCCGCATCTCTGGAAGTTATTACATACTATTGTATCATGGCGCTGCACAGGAGACAATGGCAGTTGGTGAAAGCATGTGTTGACTGAATAATTTACCTCTGATGCTCATGTTCCGATGTGCTCCATACTGTGCAGAACTTTACATGAACTTCTTTGGCGATCTTGATGAAAGATGCTGGCTGATCATTACGTTCTCTGTTTTTCTTTCTTGTATTCAAAGCAAAAGCACTCATTACATGCACCTGATGCCACGTTGTTTACTCGCGACTCTTTTCTAATGTTGCCGTGCAGCTGCATAGAAACTGCCATGCCCGTCCTCGAACCTACTCTGAGAAGTGTGAATGGTGTGCTTGTACGATTGTGGGTTCTCTGCCTAAAACTAATGAATTTAGTATGGTTAAGTGTGCTTATCAGCATATGTTAACGAATATATGTGGCAGGAACAAAAAAGCTGAGCTCAGTTTATGCCAACCAAAGCTACACGCATGTGATAAGAGTGTGTGTGTATACAAAGAAATCTAGACTGATACTTCTGCTGGGTAAGAACAGAGAGAAAAATTGAAAAAAGGATTGGATTGGAAAAGGTTGACACATGCTCTAATTGGGTGTTTTTGCGTCTCATTGGCACTCAGCTTTTATATGCTGGAAGAAAACTGACATCCTAAACAAACCCAGCAGAAAAATAGGTTTGAGGCTTCACACTGAAACATCAACATTAAAGATTTATTTCATATCCTTTCTTATTGTCTGTTTAAGCTCAGTGGATCAATTTCAGCTGCTTGTAATAAGCAGGTAGAGGAACAGGAAGAATCCTTGAACACTTATGTGAAATGTAACAAGTCCTCCTACTTTTGTACTCGCTTTCACAGTAAACTGGTGGTTTTTATTCGAAGTGCAATGTAAATATTAAAATACTTAAACGGGAAAAACATTAGCTAACAACTGCTGTTTATGTAACCACCTCCTGTGTAATGGACGCTTGGAGCCTCAGTTGGAAGAAACTGTTTCTTTTTTTTGTCTTTGTCGACCACAAACGGCCCTGACGAACTCCTCGATGATGGCGGTCTGGTGTTATCTGACATGTCAGTATTTTCCAAATCTTTTCACAGCTTCTAATAAACACACTTTTTCATATCCGAACAGCTCTCCCAGTTTATATATTTTGACAATTCATTGGCAAAAGACAACCTCAAAATGTGCATTTCTCTTTAAGAGTAAGCTTATCTCAAGTAGAACATGACTTGTTTGTACTAGCCTGCATTTCGCCTGACATTTGGCACTTCATCCCATTTCTATTTATCTTTTCAGAGATGTTCACATTTCTATTTCAAGCTAATGTCAGTCCTAACGTGCCAATAACATGAGGCCATTGATGCATTTTCTGTGAATATGAATATGCGGAGTTCCTTTGGGATAAATAAGATTTTTGTTGGCTTATGGCTGCTTACAACAACGTGCCCACAGATGTGAGGGAAATCGAAATTGGCAGTGGAGTGAAGCGGAGGGACTCTGAAAGCTTTTCCCACGCGTCGCCTTGACGCAACTACACAATTTAAAAGTCAGAAGGACTTTCCGTTTGTTACTACAAAGCACCATTCACTGGAACCGATGACTTTGAAGAAACCAATCACTGTGTTTTAGGCTCGTTTGTAACAGTCTCTGCTGGTGAGGGCTTCCAGCTGCGGGGATGTGAGGATAACGCTCCGCTCGCTGTAGCAGAACATGCGTACCATGTTTTACATGGGAAGCAGCAGTTGGTAGGAGTCCCAGCTTGATTGACTCTTCTTCATTTAAATCTGTCAGCGTTTCAATAATGTCGGTAATAATGTGGTGACATTCAGGGAGAACTCATCCACCCCAACCCAAAGTGTTCACAAACACACTCGGGCCCTAAGTGGTTTAACAGCGGCCCGTTCCGAGAAAGAGATTGTGGGTTTAAAACCGCTGAATAAAGTCAGAGGGAAAGCATGTCAAAACAGGACAGTATAGCCAGTGTGGCATTCTGGGAAAGAAGCCTCAGAGGCAAAGTGATGGGAACAGTGATGTTCAGGTCAGGCAGCAAATGGAGGAAGACAGAGCCGAAAAAAGCTATAGAGGCTCGTGAAACTCGGAGGGCGAGGGGACAATAAAGTGCCTCTGACTGAATGAAGGCTGCAGGTGACGGAGGGGAACAGGGAAGCGACTGGTAAACTGGCAGGCAGCCTCCTGTCTGCACCCTACAGTGGGACTGTGGCACAGACACGCTCTGTTCACCAGGTGACGGCTACTTTGACACAAAATTACAGCCGGGTGGGATCTCCTCTCATCCTAATTTGTCCTTTCAGCCACCTGTGAGATGGTCAGTGAAGCACAGCAGAACAGTTCCTCCGTCCCTGCAGAGTTTCAGCACAGATGGTGGAGTTACTGACCGTCCTCCTGGTGGATAAGCTCCGAGACTCAGTGCAGTTTGTCAGAGCTCTTAGATGTGGTCAGCACATCCTCTACCAACCCTCATATAGATTTTATAAAACACTCTCCCATCTACTGACTGCTGTGGTGTGGACACATGCAATGTATTCTCCCAACATTCACTGACTCAGCAAGTCAAACATGTAATTCATGTGAATACAGTGATATCTTTCCTGTTCTCACACGAGACTGCAACCGTTCAGAGCCAGCTTCGTCCCGTCAAATCGAATTGAGCTCCGTTACATCTCTGAGGGCCCCGTGTTGCATCACACAGCACTCGGATGGAGCCGCAGTCAATTCAGGACTTCAGAGGGATTGGCCTTCCTTTCACTTAGTATGCTCGAGTGTGTCAATGTCCGCCATAAACCTCTGATGAAATCCCCTCATACATGACATGCGGCACCGTCAGAGTCCAGCGTGCTGAAATATCACTGTGTCGTAAAAAGCAACAAGGCCACAAACAGGGTGTGAGGCGTTCAAATGGAATCCTATTATCCCTGCATGAGGAGCAACACCCTGCGAATAGGGGATCTGCTCTGGAACCGATACTGTGAGCTATATAAATGGTAATCGTCTCGTGACTCGAGCCGTGCACTCTGTGTCTTCGCCTGTAGTCAGAGTGCAAAATGTGACTCGCCACTGACAGAAGTCTCTCCACAGAGTGATCACGAAACAATGGCAACGTGGCAGGTGGAAAGAAATTGGTCAAAACAATGAGAAAAGTAACTTTTACTCGTGTTTATTTGATCTTATTGTTTGAGACTTCCTTTAAATGGCCTTTGATGCCTCCGTTTTGTGCATTGTGGCACCAGTGAAACTGGTGGTGCTGACGCTACAAAGGGAAAAGACGTTGACATCAATGAGTGTGTCTGTAGCGTGTTCTGCTCTGCTCCACCGTTTGTTGATTTCATGTTTGTATGGAGCTTTTGTTCTCCTCCTGAGCACATGCGTGCGTTTGGCATGCATATGTTGGTGCTGGATCTTTCATACATTATGCATACTCGCTTCGCAGCGTGTCAGCTTGTAATGATGCACGCTTTGGAGTGGGTTGTCGGCAGTAACAACGGCTCCATGAACACGTGTGTACACATCTGGATGGCAGGCCAGATGGATTCGCTTCAGACGGATGCCGCAGCTGTGAGGGTTAACCTGACACACGAGGCAGACGGGGTGAGCCGAATTATGCCACCGTGCCGGCACGTCTGCATCAGTATTCAGCCTGTTCAGCCCCCCCCCACCCTCTCACCCTCTCACCCTGCACCTTTAGTGGCAGATAACAGGATTATCACAACAGCACAGTTCCTAAGCAGGGGCCACAGTGCCTGAGGGGTGGTGCTGGGACATGAGCGCTCGCTCATGTCTGATGCAAACTGGTGCCAGCGCACAGCGGTGGGAACACGGGGCCAGCGTCGCCGTCATCCCATCAGTGCATTAAATCGCGCAAGTTGTGTCCTCAGGGTGCCACTTGTAAGTGGTAAAATTCAAGCGCAAAAGCACCACAGAATGATTTATCCCTGCTGCGGTTAGCCGGTTTCATTTGCACATGGGGTGAGAAAGCCCCCCCCCCCCAACCCCCAGGAGATTTGTATCCTGCACTGCGCCAAGCTTTTGCTAACTTCTCTGCTCCCATTAAACACTCTTTCCCCGCGTGATCTACGATTTGATGATTGATTCCAATGACTTGTGAAGTGGGGGTGAACTAACTGAGCCCGGTCATCTCCCCAACGTGGCCGTCCTGACAGTGTTCCATCGGTGCGGTGGGGCTCATTGACAGACTGCAGCGGTGCGACACGGCCCGCTTTGCTGAACGGATTTCTCAGTCGGCTGCCGTGCAAATGTTGCAGACCGCGTTCAGCTATTGACGCTCATATTTCCACATCACTAGGAGCCTCTGAAGGAGAAGGATTAATGTGCAAGACTGTCAGCAGGACGATTAACAACAGTTTGCGCTGTGAATCCTTTCAATCCACTCGAAAAAAAAGTCAGTACCTCCCCCGAAGGAGTTCAGAGCAATCAAATCAATTTGAATATAAATGTGTCTGAATCACTCCGAATGAAAGAGTAATACTACAAGATTTAATAAACAGATCGAGAATGATTTACTGCTAATGGCACCGGATTTTAATTAAATTTCTGGAAAGGCAGATGTTTCTATGCTGTGTTTACTGTCACTGTGGAGAGCTTCTTTATTAAGCTCACATAGAGAACAATCGCTCCACATTGGCAACAGTCGGCCTTGCTCTCCAACTTGCGACACAGGCTCATGAACAGCATCTTGCTGTTACTGCTGTGTCATTGTGACATGTAAATCTCAGTTAATAGTCTCATGCCAAAAACTGACAATTA
Organism: Malacoctenus tetranemus; assembly: GCA_032274765.1. Taxonomy (NCBI): domain Eukaryota; kingdom Metazoa; phylum Chordata; class Actinopteri; order Blenniiformes; family Labrisomidae; genus Malacoctenus; species Malacoctenus tetranemus. The sequence goes on from JAUESF010000031.1 coordinate 10,152,689, forward strand.
AAGGCATAAAGAAGCATGTAAAAATCGATGCAGAATACGACTCACAAGCAAGTTCAGTCGAGTGAGCTGCTGAATGCTCCAACTGTAGATCTATAAAGTCTGGTGAAGGAGTGGAGCAAGTGTGAGTCACTAAAATAAATAAATAAAAAAACTCGCTGTGCCAAAGATCCTCATTGTCATTCATGACTGGATGCCTCTGAAACCGTCGCATCACTTATTGAGAGACACGTTTATTGAGTTCTTCCGAAGCATCATAGATTTTTTTTCAGGCCTTTTTCAGGGTAGTTTTATGTTTTTCACTTCTTACCAATGGCATGAAGTCGTTGCTGTCGTAGCTGCTTCCTCGTCTCCCCTCCGTTCTCAGCATCTTTACTGCAGACTCGCACATCACGACCACTGGCAGCAAGAAACGCACTCCACATCCTGCACGGGCAAAAACAAACTCTGTTCTGAGCACTTCACTCATTCTAGATTTACAAGCTGTTTTGTTGTTCCCGTGTTAGTGTTTCAACACCAATACGGGAAATCTGAAACCTTTCAATAATTACAGTAAACAGCAACAGCATGGATGGTAGGTGGACAGTTTGTGTTGCTTCCTTTCTTTGGCTTCTCCTTTTACTTTGCAGCTCTTTCGTCGTCCTAAAGACCAGTGGTCGACTGGTTACAGTCCCAGTATTCAGAATTTCACATGTGGGAATTGCAAGTGTCAACAGTCTGATGAAAGAAACGAGACACCAAGAAGCCCCTTCAGATTATTGCTGTGAGACTGTGGCTGTGTGTCATTTCCTCTCCCCCTGGCACATCCGCTGTATGAACAGCATATACCTGCACATTGAATAAACATGTTGCAGATATGGCAGGAAGGCTGAGGAATGCATCAGCTCCATCTGACAGGCTGACAGCTGATGAATGACTCTAATTATGATTCGGAGTGACTCACTGCGAGTGGCGAAGGCAGCAGACTGGTCCTCATGTTGTCAATGTAGCAGCTTTTTTGTCCTGCCACCCTTCTTAAACGAGACTCTGTTTATATCCTCCAAACAGTCGGCAGTGTTTTGGTTTCTAACACAGACGCTTGACATTCATTTGTTTGTTTTCTTGTAGACACATTTGGGCCTTTTTTGGCGCACTGATTTCCAAATAATTACTTGGTGTTTCAGTCCGGAAGGTTAGTCCTCCTTGGCCTTGGGTGGGGAAGTTCACTGTTGTCACATAAACAGCACAGACTTGGTCAGAATAAGGCGCACGTCTGAGGCTCCGTCCCCTCACAGAAGCAACACGCAGCAGCTGTGGGCTCCAGAGCGATGAACTATTCCTGGTTTATCTTTGGATTTGGTGTCTTCTCCATTCCAAACCATGATTGCTTGTTTGCTTGCAAGAAAGAGATGTGTGGCTTCATATATGGATTTAACAGTGCTGACTGCGTGCACACGCATATACATGTTTTGCGAGTAAGCCATCGATGGTGGGACTCACTGCAGCTGGTTCGGCTTTGCAGCAGCTGGCAGAAAGTGAACGGGAGCGTTGCGGTTGAGCCGAGATGTGCAGGGACGGCCAGAAAGCAGACTTGATGATGACACCGTCACATGTGTCTGACTTGGTGTCGGCTCAACCAGATGGTTTGGAGGGGGGGTGAGTGCACAGTTGACAGCCTTTAGGTCACTTTATTTTCTTTCCCGGGGCGTCTCCCGTGGTCAGCCCGTTCGTTTCACGGAGGCCAATCGCGCCATGGGAAGGGCCGTCAAGGTCACAACAAACATGGCCTGTGCATAACCACATAATAAGCATTTCTTCAGCAACATCAGCCGGCTGATCACAGAGACCAGAGCTTGGCCTTGGATGAAAAATGCTCTCCTTGCCCCTCCAGATCAACAAGCTGTCTGGGAGAAAGTACAGCCGTTGTCCTTAATTCTGGTGGTATTTACGGACAGCCAGGCTTGCTGCTATGGTGGCTCTATTCCACCCGACTGACAATATGAGGAGCCACTGCAAAGTAAAGCATCCTTTGTTGTAATCACTTTTATAGTAAAAGAAAACCATCATGTGCTCTTTTTCATTGAGTTATTTGATGTTACTTGTAGAGATTTTCTGACGGGATTTGGAGCGATTGAACACAGTCGGGCAACAATGCTTTCTTCATTCTCATTTCAATGAAAGTAGCTGAGAGACAGAGAGCTGTATGAGGTTGTGCTTTATTCTTAATCTACCTTTGGAATGAGGTGACTGAGTGAATTGGAGGCCCTGTCACAGCTGCTTTCTCTGAATGAACCCGGGCCTCTTCCTGCTCACTGTTACAAGCAGTGCTCAATCTCATCTCTTCCGCTGCTTGTCTCAGGCCATTAACGGGGCAACATTAGCATGTTTCCATTGTTCACAATGGCTGTGTGCTCATTCTTTCACTGCTTTGATACAATGTGCCGTTTCAGCATTCCTCCCAGTAAAGGAAAAACTCCATTAGTATGAAATGAACCGGTTATAAAGGAATATCAGCATTTCGTTGCAGCAGATCCTATTTAGTTCATAACAATGATGAGTCTCACATGTGGTTTTTACTCGTGTTTATTCTTTCTGCATTAAAAAAAAGTATTCTGTTTTAGGTCCATTTTGAGGCCATTTATATTGAGCCTCTTGATGGTCATTGCAGTCTTCATATATTCACAGCAGGGTAGCAAATGTTTTCCCCAAACAGCTTCTGCACACTGAATTATTATGCTGAGACCATGTTTCTTCTGATACAAGAGGGTTTCGCATTTAATCACCAGTGTTGTTTTGGCCTTTTTTGTGGGTCACGCACTGTGTGTCGAATGTTCTGCTCTCTGTCTGGGACTGAAAGCATTAGCATCTTGTGTTTGGTTCGCTGGCTGACTTCCTGCTGACTCCCTGCAAGAGAGAAGCATGAAAATAATTTAATGATGCCGCTCTTTGAGATTTCTCTCCTCAGCCGAGCAGTTCAAAGCCAGCAGAAGATCCTTTTGTGTCTTTTTGAGTCGCTGCCCATTGCGTGATCGTTGTGATTCTCCCCCGGAGAACTGAGACCGTAGCACATCGAGAGTGGCTGTTCCTCAGGCTGCCGAAGGGTGGTGTGCATATAAAGTGAGTCGGTGTACTGCTATTTAAATGTAATTTCAGTGGGCAACATGATGAAAACAAAAGGTCTGCGGTGGTAAAAGTTTTGCTTTAAATGTAATGAAAAACCTTTTCCAGGGTGTAATTTTCTTTGCCAGTCTGGGTTTCTATACCTGCTTATTTAGGAAGCAATTCCTGAAAGCCCAGCAGAGAGAAATATGTTGGCCCTGGGAGGAGATTTACACTTAGTTTGTGGTTCTGGTAAAAGGCAATGGCATGATTTGTACTGACCTTGGCCCATACATCATGGTATGGCAAGGCCTTTCCTTCAAATACCGGAAAGATTAGGGACTGTTATGCTTGAGATGTGCATCTGTAATGCTATAAATTAGCTCTCTTCAGGTCTGTACATTCAGAATGTGGATGTTTTTTCTCCTCACTGTAAAATAGCTTTTCTAAAGGTCAGAAGAATCTGAGTTGTGACATGAATGTTTATTCCTTTCAGTCAAAAAGGTGAATCAGACTTAGTTTGGCAATGATAATACAGACTGCCAACAATAGGGCCCAAAAAAAAAGCTTGGGTTTATCGTCTGACCTCAGGGAACTCAGAGATGTTATGGAGCTCTTTTGTGCTTCCCAGCAGATGCACCCACATGAGCTGCAGTGTTTTCTGTTTATTCTGCAAACTCATTTTAATCGCATTGCCCTTATACCCCGGGGCAGCTCACGCCTCTGTTCGGAGTGTTAATTGGATGTGATTTTCTAATTTAGCCTCCGCGCCCCGTTGGCTCACTCTCACCGTGATGATTTCCATTGTGTGTGTCCGACCTGCGGCTGTGTCACTCGGCCCCGTGGTCCTCACTTCACACTTGCCTAATGAGGTTGACCGTTGTCACTGATTCTAAATATGATTATATTCTGCTGATCACTGCTTCAGCCCGGCTTTGGCTTTGCAGCCGTTTTTCCAAGCTGCAGATACAGGCGAATGGAAAATCTGCTGCTCAATGGGGCCCCGCTCGGTATCAGATTGAGCTGACAGCTTGCCCCCTCTCTCGGTGAGCACTGGAGGTCTTTCTTTATTTGCACCAAGCGAGGATTCTTACCCGTGGAGAGGACGAGCAGCAGGGGTAATTCACAGACATGGAACTGACTGAACCTAAGCGCTGTGTCCTGACGACTGGAGCGGAATGACGCTTGTTCACAAATCTGCCTGTTTGACATGTCGTCCACAGCAACAGATGTGCATCCAGTAATTATTCTGTGCACTTGGCAGCTGGAGAGACTGCACGGCTACCACAGAAAATCTGGTTATTCAGACTAAATTGTATCACCTCCCCCCTCGATACAGCCTGCCAGTTGGCTTGAGGACAAGTTTTGTCTTGGTCAGGGTGAGAATGGTACCTCAGACACACACATCTGGCTGTGTTTTAGCAGTCAGGAGAGAAACGATAAGACCTGGGCTGCCTTCTTTAGAGTGAAAAAACAGTGCCGGATTATCCCGGCATTTCAGATGGATCGACATGGAGCACATCAGCGAATGTATTCAAGTTTCAGCAATTTATTCTTGTCATTCTTTCCATTAGATGGACCGCAGGAATTATACAATTCTCAGGATGGGTTCCAAGAAAGGACAAAAAAAAAAGGCATGAGAAACGAAGGAGGTAATGTTCGGTGAAGAGTTCTCGGTGACTGTCTTTGTCAGTAGCTGGGGACAGCACTTGGCAGTCCGTCCCACTCCTGTCTTTCCAGTCCACCTGTCGAGCTATGGTAATGAACTCAGTCATGGTTACTGGCGAGCGGGACGCATTAAATGGCGCACTGACTCTGCAACGCCACACAGATGTGCTGAAATGCAGGGAATTTCTTTGGGAAATGACAATAAGTGGCCGTAGTGTGGAAAACAGATCCCCTGTCAGTTTCTCTTTTGAGCCTTTCCCAGGTCAGTAACCTCTATGCAGATACCAGACGACGGTGCCTGTCTGCCTGTAAAACGGGAAACCCAGCGGGGAGAGGCTTTCCAGCAGCAGGTCGTGAGCCTCACTGGATTCTAAACCATCGTAGCCTGCTGTGAAGAACACTTCAGAAATAGTTTCCACTTTTGAAGCTTTGTTTGGAAGGATTTAATGGATTACTTTTCCTTTGGAGGTGGAACAGTTAGTGCGAGCTGCATCGGACTGAGCGCAGGGATGTGAATGCCTTCTTCAAATTTTATATATATATAAAACTTTCACAGTACTAGTGGGGGCGGGGCAGACTCCAAATCATCAAGTTTGAGAACTGAGCTGAGAAGCACAACTCTTCCACAATGATACCTGATGAAGTCTGGCCTTCTCCTCCTGCAGTTTTCTAGGAAAACAGTGAAGCTTGTCGAGCCCCTTTTCAGCTGCTCTCCCTGCAGCATTCAGTTCATACTGTAGAACAATAAGACACACACACACAGACAGACTGGTGGGCACCGTTACAGAAGCAGCCACATGTGGAGACAATAACAACACAATATATTCTCTCCTCACCAATCATAGAGTCGCATCGTTCAACAGATTTGTGGGAGGACAGAAAAGGCCATGCTGAATCGTCCAACTCACCACGACATTATAACGAGAGCCTTTCATTAAACAGGACGACGAGTCTCCCTGTTTAAGGCGACCGACTCGAACACGCCACTTTCCAGACAACTGCTCAACAAATGGCAAGCGCCCGTGTGGTGGACTTGCACAGTAATGGAAGCATAATGGCTCCGAGGAAGTGCGAAGACTGCCTGACTGATAACAAGGATGTTTTCAAATTCATTTCATTTGCTGCACCATTACAGCTGTTTGCTGTTGGCTCATATCAGCCGTGTAAATGGTTCCCGCTCCTGGTTGCCAGAGGAAACAAAAGTGAAGCAATAAGCCATGAAATGACCCCTGTTAGAGGGGGAAAAAAGAGCGTGCTATTTTACATTCTGGTTCCAGGGTGGCCTCATGCTCACAGAGACCACCTATTCTCCCTGGAGCCCCCTCTCAACTGCCTCAAAGAGATGCTGTTGACCCCCCTTCCAATTTGTAGCTCTTCCAGTCAAAACATCACAGTGAAGCCAAACGCTTGTGGACATACCCACTCATTCACACTCACGCTTTCTGCTGGTACTGAATTTGTATGCCATTGAAGAACATGGCAACCGGCTGCTAGAACCGTGAGGATGATTACTGATGGTGCAAGGTCAATGCATCACAGGCTTGTGCTGCAGCAGGTGATGCTGCAGCTCTTTGGATCACAGCCAGGTAGCTGGTTCTCTCTACTTTGTTCAGATCTATCGTTTGGTCTGGAGCCAGACCACACTGTCACTTCTGATTCAGCTCTTTGTAGATAAACCAGTCATCCCAGCAGAGAGAGCATCGATCCCCAGAGTCCTCCTTTCATGTCGGAAATGACCCGGATTGTTTCCAGCGGAGCCCCTCCATCCCGCTTCATCACCGAGCTATCGACTCTGGTGCAAAGCCAGCGCCCGGCCCGCTGTGCTCTCCAGGCCCCAGAGCAGGGGCAGGACACTGATTACACCGAGGGGCCCCCACATGACATCCTCTCACTGTTCTCGTTTGTCATCGGGCCTGAGCACACTGTCAGACTGGGGGTCTTCTTGCCTTTCACTCTAAGAGCAGCCCGTCATAACAAACATGACACCCGTCATTTCTCCGACTCCGCAAAACAACCGCTGCGATGTTTCTGCTGCGACGCCGCGCACTTTGACGCCGTCTTTGTGGCTCTTTGTCAGGTGTTTCCTGGGGGATAGACGGGGTGCTGGCGGAGCATATGTGCACAAGACAGCAGTGTTGACAGTGACCCACTTTCCCAGTGTGCTCTCCTGTGGCGGGTGGCAGACCTGCAGTCAGCTGAAAGAGTGAATAATGCTCACCTGCTGTCAGGGCCTGCGCCGACTGACAAACTGCAAAACTCGAACTGATGCTCATTGGCTCATTCTCTCCTCATGAACCAGCACTGATGTGGTGATTCGCCGGTTTAAGCCTTATAAATGTTTGTGCAAAACGCTTTATGGAGGACAATGTAATAAACTGTCAGTTTGGTTATTTTTTTTTTAGCTGCATGTCATGACCTTCAGCTGTGTCTGCAGTGTGCCAGGTTGTCATGGAGAAACTGACAGCTCCCCCATCTTCAACGCTTTAGGGCAAAAGGAAAAAAAAATCTCCATGACAACTGAGCTGCTCCATCCGCTGCTGAAAGATCCATAAACACCCCCCAACAAAAGTTCTAATAATATACTGCCAAAGTTCTATTTTAAAGATAAAACAAGTTTGGATGTATTTAAAATCTGTGTCATAAATCAGTTGCGCATTGAATAGTAGCAGCAATTATTTATCATTTTGACCTATTAATTACTATGTGGAAGTGTTTATTGTAGAAGGTTTTTATTTTTTGCATTTCTTATAGCTTTCATTGTTTTCCCACAAACTGATCACTCAGCTGAGTTCAGTCCGGGTCATATTTCTTGACATGTTCAAACATGTTTGGGGCTGAATGATAGTAAAGCAAGCGGAAGGACTTTGGAATCAGAGGCCCCGTCCACCCTCCTCCCTTCACGGCTCACAGGAACACTGCTGGGGAAGATAAGCATTTTATTTCAGCTCAGCTGCACGCGTTGCTCTCGACACTCAACACAGACACGGAGAAAGATGGTGCTGAAGACCGCAGACGGTTTAAAGGTCATTTTGTCGGAACAGATCTGAGCCAGTCTGAAAACAATCCAGGGAAATAAGAACAATTTTTAAAGAACATTTTTGGAACTTTACTCATTTCTATGACCTGAATTTTAAAGTAGAGCTGCTGCTGTGAACACATGCACACGCACACACGCTGAAGTGCTTGCAAAGAACAGATTCTAGTTACAACATATGTTGCCGTGGCGGCTCGAGTTGAATTGAAAAGTCCTGCAACTCGGTTAAAAACAGAACATTTATGATAAAGTGCGCTAAGACACTGGCTCGTGAATATCCACACAAAATGCTACTTGTTTTGGAAGTCAGCAGTAGGAGGGAGATGTAGTGGGCCCCCTGTCTCCTCTGCAGTCCCCCGCTGAAGGGCCAGATGAGGAGCCAGCATTTGGACTGGCAGGGCACCTCATTAGCCTTCTCCACCAGACGTCCGCAATGTCACCTGCGCTCTGGCAGAGCCACGGAAAAGAGCCACTTGACTCCTCCAAGGACAAACAGTGCAGGGAGGTGAAAACGAGCGATGGCACCATGGAAATTGGAGGGAAACTGAAAAGTAAAACTAAACAAACTGTCAGTGCAGCAGCTGCTTGGCTTCTGCATTTGAAGTGGAGTTCTTCTCAGGTTACCCTCATTCCTCGTACCAACTCCCAGCAACCAACCTGCTGTTATTTGCTGTTTGTATCGGGCTGTATCATCTGAGATTTTCCCACTTGGGAAGGTTGATGGTTGTGCGGAGAAGGTCACTTTTAGACCTTTACTGAGGCAAAGTCAGTGTGTGGAGGCAGACCCAGTGCTTCTATTCAGTCAGTTCATCGTAGGAGGTGTGAAGGTTACATATGCCTGCTGGAGAAACTGAGGTTTTTATCCCTTTTTATGCACACAGTGTAACAAAGCTTTTGACTCACCGACCACTATTTGACATTTGGAGGATCTACTTGGTAATGGCTTCTGAAAGCAGTGTGGAAAAGACCTCAATTACAGGCGTTACAAGCTTGTAGATTTTATTGGTGACTAAGATGACCAATTAGCAGCAGTCATAGCGCAACAGTCATTCTGATATGCTTGTCTTGAAGTGTGCACGCCACAGCAGATATAATTGTGTAATTGGAGGGTAGGATTGTAGCAGTGAAAGAGACCTTTGCACACCTTTGTAGTTTCACACTGAACCCTTCAACTGCAGGGAGGCGTTGATCCCCGCTCTATATAATCTGAAGGCCGCTGTCCTTCAGCTTCACGCGTGTGCACGCACTGTCTCTGTTTCAGCTCACTCAATCACCTGTAACCTCGGTCCCAGGCTCTTCAGGGAGTCCCACCCCCACCCCCCACCCCCCCACCCGTCCGTGCTCGTTCCCACTTCCACGTTCAACCTTCCGTGTCCTTCCACACGTTTCTTCAGACTCGAAGTCAATGAATAAATTTGAGAGTTAATTACATTTAAAAAGGCCAGTGAGGTGCACACCAGCTGTGTGTTCAGACTATTAAAACACGTTGGTCACACTAAATGTTCCACCTGACTTTCATGTCAGTGATATCAGACTTTATGGAGACTAGCGGATGTACTTGCAGCCAGAAGTCGTTCTCCTGCTTTATGTCCCAAGTTATTCTGTCTGTGACCTCAGCTCTTTTCTTGCTGAAGTGTCCATGTGGGGCTCCGAGATTTGAAGTGAAACAGCAGTGGCTGCCAGGAAGCCTGACACGTGAAACAATGACTCAAATTTGATCAGATACACAAAAATAATGCCCTTATTACTGGTGTACTGTTTGCCTATTCAGGCTTCTAAAATGATGGTTTCCATGTGGACTGATTGTCCATCCGGTACAAAAGTTTGGCTCTTGAAATCATCTCTATAAACTTGTCTCAAATTGAACCATCCCTGTTTGTTTCTGGGGTTGGTTGCTTGGAGAGACTGCTAAATACAGGGTGTGCTGGCTTGTCACAGCTCTCTCTCTGTCTCTCTTTCCCCCACTGATATAGTGAGAAAATAAAATGTAAAGCTGCTGGATGTGATGTGACGAGCAGCTCTCAAACATCTGTCAGCGCCAGATTTGGCACCTCGTCAACAGGTTCGAAGGCTGAGCGAGACAAAGAGCTGCTGAGCGATGCAGTGTCACCTCAGCACTGGGATTCACTGTTGTTTGTGCTGCCGCCTCAGCAAACAGCGCTACGTCTCCAGACACTCACTCCTTCCTTCCCAGTGACTTTCTCTCTCCCTCACTTCCTGTTGTCAAAACTTCCACGTCGTCTGCACTACGAGCTTACCAAAGGTTACGCAACATTAGGGGAAACATAACCTCCTCTTGGCGGCGGCTCCCAGCCGGGTCACTTTAGAAACGATCGATACATCAATGAGTTCTGCACATCAGACAGTAATGGAAAACCTTGTTTGGTCTCCCGTTATCGACACAATGACGTATATTTGCTGTATACTGATGTGCAGGTAGAAGTACGCTCCACAGATCTTCAAAAAGTCATTCATGAAAAAAAAACGAAATCCTCCTGCATCCAGCGAACACTTTAATCCATTTATTACATGGGTGCTTTGCAGAATTGCTACTTATTTAAAAGGCGTCTTCTCCATGATAGAGCGCTCTTGCTTCAGGAGGAAGCGTAATTAATCTGATTTTGAATTTCATCAGCGTGTCCAGTCAGAGCTTCAGGAGGCCTCTGAAAAAAAAAACACGGGTATTTCCTTTCTGAACTCCCTCAGCATTAGCGACGCCTTCCAGATAAAAGTGTTGTAATTATGGGTTCTACATTTCCCTTAATTCTTTACCGTTTGTAATCAGTTTTACACTGTGACTAAGAGCGCGCTGATAGTTGGAGCAGCCTGCCTCCCACCACGAGAGAGAAGCTGGAGCGGGAGCCCAGATGAAGCGGCCGCGTGCATCTGCTCGGGATGCAGCCGTGCTTCTGTGAATGTGGGTGGTGGGACGAAAAGTGTGTGTCTCTTAATCCACGTATATGAAACCGAGGAATAATGATAAAGTAAACATCTACTGCTCCAAGCGACGCGACGGTTGTGCTTCATTAGAGCTGAAACTCAAAGTCAAAGTGACAACACAGGACAGTCGCGGATAAGGGGTGTGTGTGTGTGGCGAGTGGGGGTGGGGTAAATGCAGAGTTGAACAGGTTCATTCTGCCCCGTGTGTCTCGTCATCCAGCCGTTTGCTCTCTCGCTGTAAGAGGCGGGGGGAGTTTCCGAGTGACCCGCTGTGTCTTGGCATTAATTAGAAAGTTATAAAGCAGCCTGGTAATTAAATTAGTTTGACTGGACAAAGGAGGTATTAGGAGCTAGAAAAAGCCTTTAGATTAACTGCACCGACGGTGGACTTAACAAAACTTCAGTGAAGCAAAAGACTCCCGATAAATGTGTAATGAAAGTGAACAGTAAAGGTTGTACAAGGGGAGTTAAGACTCCTTTTTCCCTGGAAGAATCTCACTTCAGCTTGTTGTAGTTTGATTAAAACAATATCATTCAGTTTGAGGAAGTTTGGGAATAACATTAATGATGTGAATGGAAACTCTAAAGCATGCTTTAGTATTCACTACCAGAAACATTTTGGCAGTATCTAGGAGATCACAGGCAGGGGAAGATCAGAGTATCGTTTTCACGAAGTATTAATAGAGGACATATGATCATGCTGAAGGACACCGCACAACAAACTACCCATTTATGTGCAGACTGTAGTAGAGTGCAGAGGTACCTGCAGTCCCTGTTGTTGCAGGAAGCATATATAGGGGAGCCTTTGCACCACAGCTCACCAGCCTGCGTGCTAATCGGCAACCACTGCAGCGTTCTTATCGAATCCATGCTGCCCGCAGTGCAACTCTCCTCTGTTAGCGTGCAGGGTCGCAGCCTGTGGCGGTTTCCAGCTCGGTTCAGTCGGTGCTGACTCCAGGATGATAGAGGGTGAGTCACCGAGGAGAGCAAATGACTTCATTGTTATAAGTTGGAGGACTATTTAGATATGAGAGCCCAAAAACATAACGCATGATTACATTCTTTGCCTGGAGTATAAACAGAAGAGTCACCTGGGTACCTGTGGCATCCAGCTCCTTCTCCAGACAATCTGTTCCACTTTCATGTATTTATTCTATTTTATTGAAACGAGGATGGAGGAGCGCCTGGCAAAACGCAGCCGAAAACGCTGAGGTTGTCTCAACGTGTCTCGATTAAACGAGTGTTTGTTGTAATGTGTTCACTTCTGCAGGGTGGCTTGTGTGTATCGCCTGAGAAGGGAAAAAAAAACACTTTTCGAGCTTTTGTTATTTGCTTAAAAATAAATTGAAGAAACTTCACCATTCAGCACTTAAGGCAATTCCGTCAAGCTCCCTGTGCTGCAAAGTTATTAACTTGTTTTTTTTAAATCAAAATAGATTAGAAAACTAGACAAGCACCTCATTTGGCGTGACAATAAACGAGTCACTTTGTTACCAAGTCCATATTGATTAATGGCAGCAATGATCAAGCTGAACAAGGCTGACGGAGCTGTGTTGGTGTCCCCCTCATTATTTCGGAGACACTCTGGGTTGCCGTGTTGCTCTAACTGGGAACAATCTCCTGAGCTGGCCCGCTCTGCTACTCTGAGGCTCTGCCATTAATGATTTCTAAACAAGCAGGCAATTAACATTCACTCTGAATAAAAAGGGCAGACTCCACGTTTCCCTCTGTGCGTGTGTGTGCGTGTATGTTTTTTTTTCACACCAGCTAATTATTGTAGGCTGCAGTGGAATTTCGAAGATAAACCGCGACAGTTTGCAGCTGGCGCTCTTGTTGGTAATTCATCACAGCCATGAACTGCGTCTCCACCGTCTCCGTCCCAATGAGACTCAGTCCCTTTGGACAGCAGGTCCCACCATGGCTGTAGCCTCCACACACAGGCACTCTGTGATCTTACTGATTTTGATCCAGCAACTCTTGTGATGTTGTAAAGTTCAGGGAAACTTAGTCATTTGATTCGGAACAGTTTGCACGATATGTTATTTGCGTCTCAGAAGGGCAGCAAATCCAGGTTTAAACTCTCGATCACTTTGCCCAAACATGGTCATGACTGTGAGGAAACCCTGGAGAGTAAGCCACGTTGGCCACTGTTGCTCCTGAGGACTCCAGGACAAATCTTTCAGATTTCAGCCAAACGCATCACATTTGCTTCTCGAATCCAAAGAAAACATTTACTCCTCATGCTGTTTCCTAAATGTTTTTCCTTCCAATCAACATACAGAGTCATTTCCTTCATATCAAGCAAACAGATCATCCGGCAGTCATTCTCATTTCCTTTGAACGCAGTCCCTCTCTGCAGATCTTTTTTCTAAATTGCTAATATTCCCGACTGTGCTCTGAGTCGAGCATCTGGACCCTCTTCCTGTGTCTTTAGAGGGAAACTGAGTCAGAATAACACTTCTAATGAACTCAAAGTGAAATCCCGAGCGAAAGCTTTGCCATCCTTCCCGGCCCACTCTTTCAGTGGGCATAATAAGGCTTGCTCCAACATGGCAATCAAGTACCTGGCTCTGACAGCGGGACGAGATGAGTGCGGGTCACGGAGGTGCCGAAGTGACGCGGCGCCTCATTCGCAGACTGACAGGCAGGGAAAATGGATGTGCGGGAAGGCTGTTAGTCAGGTTGCTTCTACAGCGCCGCTGCTGCTCCAAAGTTGGGCTTCACCGCACCCATCTTCATCTCCTGCTAGAATCGCGCTTGGCACTTGTTCTGTCCAATTACCATCTAGAGCTTGTCGTCAGTGGTGGCACAGTAACGTGCCCCCCCCTCACACACACACATACACACATGCCCTTTCTTCACGGCTCTGCATCCCGCTCTCACCTGCAGCGTCTCGCCTTACTGTTGCGGCTTTCGCTCGCTTTGCTCGTCCACAAATCTGTGCTCATTATGCAAATAGTTAAACCTCCTGAGTCGTTGCTTCCCCGGCGTGGTGGGAATGAGCGCGGGCCCCTGGTCTTTCATTATACGGACACCTGCCAAGCTGGCTTGAATTTAATTAGCCGGGATATCCAAGGCTGGGCTGACTGGTGTGATAAGGGCCCCTCACAAAGGGCCTTGTAGCCTCTGATTGAGCGGCCGCGGAGAAGACCAAGGAAGCTCATTACAGGGATGGGAGACAGCCAGGGACGGTAAAAGAGCAGCGGTGATCGGGTTAACTTGGTTTGACTTTTGGTTTGTACCTACAAGGGTGGCTGGGAGAGCTTACTGCTGATTATATGGCACAAGTCCCAAGGAACGTTTGAACGAGACATTGTGACGTCTTCACCTGTGTGTTGTTTGACCGTTTCTCTTCTCCTAATCATGAACTTCCACCACACCTGGCACAGACCTTCTTTTTGTCTTTTAAGCAAGAGTTTGTCTCCGTTCAGTGTCCCAGCAACAGGAAATCGGTGTGAGATCTACTCCCAAGTTTTTGCTGATGATTATCTTGTTTGAAGGAAAAAGTCGGCCACCTCGGCTGCTGTCACTTGGGCGTTTTAGTGCTTGGTCACACCTGTAGCTGGGTGTTTTTTTTCCCCCCAGATATCAGATTGACAACCAATTGTCTATCTTTTCCAGTTTCTCTAGAGGCCGTCGGCCAGCACATCCTCGCGCTCTGTGCTGCTCTGTTTGGCTCCTGAAAAGGGCATCACATGATTAGATCTCTTCCCAATCTGCTGTTTGTCTGTTCTCTCTTCATGTCACCGGGCACTGACCTTTTCACAGTTCCTTTTTTTCCCTGTTTGCTCTCTATTGTCGCCCACCCCAGACCAGACAACAATGTTTGCGCAACAAGTGTTGACATACAGATAAGTACATTTGCTCTATATGGAGTTTTTCAGTGTGTGACTGTGACTGAAGATTAAGTGGCCATGCACTGTAAACACTCCAATTCTAGTGTGGTATAACATAGAGCAGGCCTCTGCTCCTTGTGGCCCTGCTTGAGTCTGTTACATTCGGTTTCTGCATTAAATGGCTGCTTATTACAGTGCTTTCAACTCAAACGCTTCATGCTTTTGATGATGAACTAAAGTGAATTCAGTCCAAAAACAAAGCAAGTTTCTTTGCTCAAATAGTGTCGTTTGTACAAAGTGTCACAAGAGCCTTCAAAGGTCAAGTGAGCTCAAATGAAAATCATTCATTCCCCTCGATCGCGTGAGTAACGAGACGGGGATCTGACGATAAAATGTGTTGCCGCTGGACAGAAAGAGAAGCAGACCCCCTGCAGGTAGCTTGAATAAACTGTATAAGTAAAATGATGTCATTTAGTCTCCTCACGTTTTCCCACTTCCCTTCATGCAGACAGCAGTGTATGATCGATGGATGGTCTCACTGTATAAATCCCGAGCTTTGCTGTCAGCTCATGCATCACAGGAGTTCTTACATACACCCACAATTCAATTCGTTCCTTTTTTAAAATTTATTACTACTTTTTTTTTATCAATGGTGGTTTCAACACTTTGTCTCAGGGGAAGGAAAACTATGTAATTGGGACTTTTTTTTTCAGTCTGTGTGGGAGTTTACTCACTTTACACACACCGAGAGCTGAGTGTGATTCAGGCACAGCAGGCACTCGTCTGTCTCGGGGCTCGTCTCGTTTTCGCTCCCGCCCCACAGCAAGCAGAAGCAGCCCCCACGTAGCGGGGGATTAGAAAGGAAAAAATATTACAGTGCGGCAAACACGTAGTCCCCCTGTGCTGCTAATGTCTCTCTGTGCACCGCTGGAGGCTAAAGAACAAAACTGTCATTGTGTGATTCGGCTCCCTACCTGTCGCCACGCAATGAATCCATTAGTGTGCAAATGCTCCTTTTGCCGGAACGCTTTCTCTCCACTTTTAGTGGAGGACTGAGACCAACATGGACTGAATGTCAAATTTGAAACATCACTGTTGTGGTTGTAGGTCACTCTAGGACTCGGCTCAGTGAGACATAACACAATCTTCTCCCTCAGAGCCTCCCGTCTGTCTTCCTCCACTTTTACCTTTATCTCCGCTTCATGTCGGACAAGTCAGAAAAGTGGCCCAGAGGCGCTGATGGCGCTTTATAGGCCGCAATTGTTAAATAATGTATGATGATGCTGCCTGCTTATGCAGTTGGAGGCAGCTGCATGATGCACATGTTGCCCTACCTGTGGATGAGCGACCTTGCAGGATGACTTTCTTCTCTAAAGGCTCGTTTGGTCGTCATAAAATGCTGCAGCGACACGGCAGTCGAGCGATACATCGTCGTCGTTTCTGCTCCGCGGTGCAGAACCTCTGCGCCCGAGCGTCAGCCAAGTGATCAAAGGTGCAGAGAAGGTCGGCCCGGTTTGTTATTCCGTCTCGGTGCCGAAGCACAGCGGGATGAGAGCGTCTGCAGGAGTGACGCAACCTCGAGTGAGACAAAGGCTGCAGGTTACACACTGTTATTTCTGCTCACTCATAATTTAGAATGTACACGTGTCGCCACTGCAGGAGCAGAACCCACGAAACAAAGTGACTGTTGCACTTAGATGTTGTCAACGTGACCTGATGTGACCTGATCGATGCTCCTGTGAACACGAATGACATTTTTTGATGTAGCGCCACAATGTAGAGGTGTCAAGACTTTTGAAAATGAAGAGATCTCTGAAACCACTTTCTCTCTGAGACACAACATGAATCTGTGAGGATATCAGTAGTCTGACCCTTTGTGTAAATGATTGAGTTGTTACAGCTCCAATGTCACTAAAGCCCCGTGTTCATTTATTACGAGCAGTGAGGAGCACGATTGTTATTCTGGTAAAACTGAATTGGTGTTGCAGTTTCCCCAGAGCTCATTATCACCTGCAAATCACTCAGTGTTCACCTCTTTGCCTCCAGTTTCTGAAGCGGTGATTAATCCACCCCGCTGCCGCACAATTAGTGTAATCTGCATTCAATGGGGCTCATCATCACCCCTGCGGTCTGCATCCGACTCTCGCGGGTTTACTGAGTAGCAGTTACGTCTGACCTCTATTCCAAAGGAACGCAAGTTTAGATTGAACGCAGCCTGTAAATAGGCTGCCTGGCTCAGGTTCCTGCGGGTGTTTGACTGTCGAAAACCCCCGACGGCAGTGACCTTGTTCCTCCCGCTCTCAGGTTTTTCATCGGAGCCCCTAAAGGAGCCCCTCAGTGTTCCCATTCCAGCCGCGTTACATCGTGCCGTCAATTTGTTGACTTTCACACGCAGTCGTTTTTTTTGTTTACCCGTCTCCGCTCTCTTATGTAATCCTGCTTTTGTGCAAATATTGTGTAGGGATTAGAAGATTGAACCTCTGCGCCCGTCGCTACTGTTTTGATGTTTGAATTAGAGCTTATTCCTCCTCCTGGCATGACAATGAAAGGCGCTGCTCCGGATCAGGTCATTTGAAGAGTTTTTGTTACTCTTAAGGCGTTTGAGTTCATCCCAGTAAAAGCCACGTGGCTTAGGAAGATGCCGTCGCCGTTCGCGTGCCATCTGCAACATCGTCCAATTCCCCCAGGTTTGGTTTGGAGCACAGCGCAGGTCGTGTTGCTCGAAGCATGTGAAGGTTATTGCGCCTGCAATCTCAGGGTTTAATCTTCAGGTGTGTTGCTGAGAGATTGGTCTCACGCCTGGTTGTTCTCCCCCCCCACCCCACAGCAGGGGACCCCCCCCCTTGCCACCCCGAATTAACCACTTGCGGGATAGATCAGAGGTCACACATGAGAAGATCTGACGGCTGCTCGCTGTATGGAAAGGTTAATGTCATGCTTGTAACGTGTTTAAAATTCATGACAGGGAAAGAGGAAGACTTGAATCCGGTGGGTGGGCGGAGGGGAGGGGGAAGTGTGGGTGTGTGGGGGGCGTGGGGGGGCTTTCAGACAGCCACACATTTGGTGTAGCTGCCTGTTCTCAGGTTTCTCTGTTGGCTTCCCACAACTGAACAACAAAACAAGACATAACACACCAGAGGTTTCACTGGGTGATGCTGCGGGGGATCGACGGGGGGAAGACGTTTTCTGCCTGTAAATGGAGTTGGCAGGTGAAACGTGTTGCTGCTGAACGGGAGGTGAAGAGGTCATGTGTGGCACAGCAGCACGCTGGAGGCACAAAGGCTCCCAAGTGAATAATCACAAGACCTTTTCATGCTGTTCACCGGAGCTTAGCTCCCTCCAACAAAAAGGGAGGGGTGCTCACATTGGTTATTTTGGAGGGACCACTGAACAATCACTTTGCTGGTTGCTTCACATGAATCGCATGTCGCTCAGTACAGAAGAGAAGATTCCATGGTGTTGATGCCGTTTATGATCAATTTCATTAGTCTCAATTAAATTCAACATTTTGTCTTTACCAGAGGAATATTTATCAGAGTGCTTTGTTTTGTTTTTTATTATTCAGTGCATTTAAATGCCTCTCCAGCCAAATGCATTTCCTGACTCACTGATTAATCATAATTGGATTAATGCTATTTCCCACCAAAAATATTCATGTTGATCTACTCTGACTGAGTCGCTTAATTGAGCTTTGATGAGTGCGCATAACCCAATTAACATACGCTTACCGTTTGCATGTTCCTGCAGTATTCAGCACCATCCATTAATGTCCTCCAGGCTTTTGGCTGTTACTGATCGTGGGTCAGACTGCAGGATATCTAGTGTGCACAAAGCTGGCAGCGGGTGGTCTCATAACAGCAATGCAAACTGCTCACCGCCCTCATGTCATGTCCTGGAGAAGACAGTTTATGAAGTGATGTTCAAGATCATATAAAGTGGTTAAAATGTGTCCCTATATTGCAGGTAAAGAAGGCTAAAGTTAAAGTGATGTGGCCACTTAGTGAAAATGTGGTTGTTTTCCTCCTAATAACGCAATGTGTCTCTGCTGGCATGCTTTCATTTGCATCAGAAGGTGATTATTTACAGCAGCCAGTAAACATTGGTGGATGGCAATAAAGCAACACCATTAAAAGTGAAAAAACACAAATCTAGTGTACAATAAAGCTGTCGACCCGAGCGCGTTGTTAATTGCAGCTCATTAAAATGACTGATGCCCAAACGGAGCCTCAAAGAGTTTCTTGAGAGTCCTGTGTTACTTGTCTCTCAAACTATTCAATGACATCCACATCTCAGCAGTGAAAGCGCGACTATAATTTTTCCGTCTAACTTGCTTCTCTAAAGTGCGATGATGAAACAACCGCTGCCGGTTGCTCGTGCGAGCTTTGTTTCAACAGGCTCCGGGGGTCTCGGAGGCTCGTTCAGCTCTACCCTCGCTTCCCTTCATCAGATTCCCCCCCGCAGGTGCTGCTCTGTGACCCGCAGCTGAACCTTGCATCAATCAATGAGCATAAATCCCTCTGCCTACCTCGGCTCTCTGTCCCATCTTCCGCCGGCCATAACCGCGACCCATGTAAGTCAAATCTCATTAATTTCCCCGGGACAGTCCTTGATCCGCGTGCCCTGTTGAGAATTACCCTCCTCTCTTTGCTCTGGCACGTTTGAGAGCTCGGCCACAAATTCTGGCCCGTTTTAGAGACGAGACGTTGGGTAAGCAGTGCGGTCTGAGAGTGGATTTTTGGAGGGTTCCCAAGTCTGGTGGTAAGAAATCGTTAATCTTGTCCTGGGAGTAGTTCATTAGCAGCACAGCTCGTCAAGGTTAAAGCGTGGCAGTGAATATTCTCATGCCCTTACTCTTAATTACCTTGTCACATATATTGTAAATCTATAGCAGTTCTCACTTCTCTGTGAGACTTTGGATCAGTGCTATAGTAGTCAATCAGTAGAGTGCTTATCTGCATTTGTACACACAAGTCCTGTAAGCTCTTGTGATGTTTTTGGTACTAAAGAGAAAGCAACTAAGGAATCATCCCATACAGACAAATGTCTCCACGTGTCCATCAAGGGGACAGTTTCAGCTCATTTCGTTCAGGCTTGGTGCCACTGATCATTTTTAGGGGCCAACAGTCTGCAGCAGCATTCACCAGCACGCATGAGTTGAAACATTAGGGGTAAAAAACACAACAACCCTAATGGTTCAATCGCTATTTAACATAATTATGTTCACACTCCCCAGGAGACAAGAGTTCCACTTGTTCATCAAAGCCCTGTGGACAAGATGCCCTTGAAAAAACACTGGAGCCGAAATCGTGCTAAAAGACAAAACACCACGTTGTTCTGGCGGCTCAGTGAATGCATCACTTTAACTCGCCTCTTTAATGACTCTCACAAGAGAGTCCCCCCCCCCTAAACTCCTCGAGTGAGGATTTAATGGTTCAGAACATGCCTGCTCTGTCAGAATGGAAAGCAATAAACATCAGAGCGTCTGAAACTTAACACTCCTCATACTTATTAATAGATGGTTAGCTCTGCAGCCTGCTTCACATCAGTGTAATGGCAATATATGTCGAGCTCCAATTTTAAAGCCCACCGTCATGGCATTGTCAAAGAAGGTCCAGCATAGGATGAAAGAGTCGGTCTCGGCAGCAGCGCGTATACAGTTAAACGACACCTCTGAATCAGACGGTAATGTCGCCTGCTTCTTCTCGTGAGACACAAATCCAGACAATAACATACATGCATAAACACGCGTGATTTAACACAAGTGCATGCTGCATACCACCCGACAACCGACACTCCCCAGGCCTTGCTGCAATCACGTCAGAGCGGTGGGCAGACTGATGGAGTATGGAGAGGAAAAAAAAAAGAAATTGCAATGTGGTTCAGCGCAGTGTATCGAATGGCGAGCCATGGGACTGCCTGCCTCCGTCAGACAGGCTTTATGAAGGCTTTTTTTCAGCTGTCACTTTGACAAAACGCTCTGAACACTTCACCTGTGGCCAGAAAGGAGGAGCGCTGCCGTGCTGTTTGTTTTGTGTCGGTGGTCGTTGATGTGTGGGACATCAATGATGGGGGGGTGTTTGTTTATGGAGCCCCACTTTATCTTTCTCCTCAAACAGACGGGGAGAAAGGAACAGAGGATCAGTGAGTTATAAGCTGAGACATTTTCTCTGTTATATCTCTCTTTAATGAGCTTTGTTGAGGAGCTTTGATGGTTCAATCGGCTCCTGTATCATCCAGAGGTGCTAACTTGTGTCTGTACGGTGTGACACCGAGGATTTCTCTCCCGTACCCAAATGGCTTCTTTTTTTATTATCTCCATCGTCAGACCGGATGAGACTTAGTACTTCTGACAGGGTTATTGCTTCCTCCGGTTGCCCTGCTGTCGAGATCTCTTTATCTGTAGAGACAAGGGCCAAAGGAAGACAAGCTCCCCTCTGCACCACCACCTCCACCACCCACTCCCTGCTCTCTGTTCCTCCCGCTTTTTTTTTTCTTTCTTCTCTTTTGTCCCAGCCTCCTCTGCCATCACTTCACACCTAATCTGTCATGTCTGTCGAACACAGCGGAGATTCAGAAAAGCAGAGTTGGGGGCAGAGTTTGTGATTTAGTAGGTGCTCGTACTGTGTCAGCGGGTGAGACCACACTGAGATTTACAGCTCCTTTTGTCTTGATGGAGTCTCGCCAACTTTCATTGAAGATTTGTGAGGAATTTGTCGAATATCCAGTGAATGTTTCACTACGATCTCTCAAACACAAGCAATACGTTCACAGCACAAGAGACAAAGTGAGGAAAAATGTGAGCAAAGAACAAGTTGTGGCTGGAAGAAACCGCACATCTGTTGTCTGAAGTGTGAACTCAGAGCAGAAAGCCACCGTCATCATTTACTGGAGTGTTTGTTTGTTGAAAGTCATGTCAGAGCACTCAGCCACATCGCTGCATATCTCGCGTCTGCATCATATTTCCCAGCACTAATACATCCGCACGTAACCTTTAGAAGCTCCACAAAATCTCTCACTTGTCTCCTGCTCTGCTGCTACCTTAATGACTTTGCATCAGCAATCCCCAGCATCTCCCTGCGCTGTGATCTTGTGCGAGCTCTCTAAAGCTTACGCTCTTGAACGCAACATTCGCTTTGTAGCGATACACAGAGTAGTGATATTTTCCCTTTCTCCTCCTGTCGTGTCTCATCGGACCAGCAGTAAACACTCCTGTTGACTCAGCTGGCTGGCAGACACAAGGCCCTCGCTCGCAGGAAACGTTGCCTCGCGCACTGCAGCTCGTGCTCTCTCACTGCTTTGTTCTCCGAAGTTGGTGGAAAAGCTCCCTTTCCTGTGTCAAAGTGGCGCTCCGCCCGCCAGAGCCGGAGGTTCGATTCACATCAGGACCACACATGTTTCCAATGTGTGCTCTCGTGGCATCTCAGGCCTCCACGGAGGAATTCCTCTTTTCATTTTCATCCATTCAGATGTCAGTCCAAAACCAGACGTCTGTTATTCGATATCGCATCTATCTTTATGGGGTGCAATTTCGTTTCCATCACTCATCTTCTCTCAGTCACACTTAGCTGCACGGCCGTTTTGTGGGATCCACTCGCATGTCTGCAGAGTGACTTGTGAGGCTGCCACAGGGTCTGCCAAAGGTCTACTACAAATCTGGGCACGATGGGACGATGCTCAGCGCCAGACTCAAAGGCACCCGCATGTTGTATTCCTGAGCTCCGCCGCCGCAGAGCGAATCATCCGAATGTCTGCGTCTCGACTCCGCAGTCCGTAAAGTCACCAAATGAAATGCGCGTCATGATAAACGAGTGAAGAATAAAGGCTGGAGTGATGCGAGGCATGGTCAGGCTTGCCGTGCTGGGTGGTACCGCTCTGGCTTTGTCCCGTCTGGACCGGTCCACTTGCTTGCGACGGCGTTGCCGTGTGGAGGCAGTACGAGAAATGGCAAGAAAACGAATCGTGCTGACATGGATGATTGATGCTCAGACAGGCGGAGAATCATTGGCACCCTGTAAGCCCCCACTGCAGTGAGACCACTGATACAAAGCTCCTACTGGCAGTGTCTGCAACCCTTTGACCGCTTCAGTGGCTGATTTACACACACACACACACACACACACACACACACACACACACACACACACACACACACACACACACACACACACA
>JAUESF010000031.1:10175510-10188922 GCA_032274765.1 Malacoctenus tetranemus
AGGAGGAATGGCTGAGGAATGAGTCGGTGTCACTGCAGTGCTATATGTCACCAGCCACACACACACGCACGCACGCACACGCACACGCACACACACCTACCTGAGTGGTTGAGTCTCTGGCAAGTTAGCATGTCTCTCTGCTGTCTCCAAGTCCATCTCAGGCAGCCTCAGCTCAGAGGAAATTTGACCCCCCCTACAGCCCCCTGAGGTTTCTGGTTGGGGGAGGGAGGGGTGTGTGTCAGCAAGAGGGCTCCACGGTCACTGTAACCACAATTAAAAGCATTCACCGAGAGCTTTCTTCAACGTCAAAGCAAAAGCTCAATCTTTCCTCATAAACTTTGGGGCAAGCCGAGGTGGCAGCGAGAACGATGACAGGCCCCGGTTTCACTTTCCCAGAAGAAGTTCAGCTCTTTTTACCGTTTTTGTGGAAAATTAGGCATTTCTCTTGCGTTTCAAAGGAGGTGTTGATGCTGCGCTTTTTGCGCGTCGTACGTTAAACTCGTACCGTATCCCATCAAGTAATAGGATGACTAGAAAGCAGAGAGCGGAGTGATGATGGGCTTGACATCATTTTTTGGGAACTCGCTGCTGAATACTTTGAAACCGAGGGATCAAAACACCGTATAAATCTCTTTCTTCGTCTCTCTTTGAGGAAGCCATCGGTGAAGCCAGACGTCTTCAGATTACTCGCAGTTTAAATAGCACCCCATTAAATTTAATTCTGCTCTACACTGTAATTATGTTCTAAAACGCTGGAGATAATATTTTGGCCCTCTGGCTCAGCCGCCCCGCTTGGTCCTGCAGCGTTCGCTCAGGTTTTTTCTGGAACACATTCCTCTCCACGTTGCACCTTAACACAACATATTCAATGCAGAGGTTTTCCTTTTTCCTCTGCTGGGAAAGGATGTGTCAGTCTGATATAGCTGCAGGTTCGTGCGATCACAATTTCTCTCTCGAAGTGTCAGTTCATGACTCAGAAGAGTCATAAGTAAAAGTCTTTTTTTCCTTGTGCTTCTGCATCACTTGCACTCGTTTTTCCACGTGGAAAAAAGAGAACCAAAGAACTACTTGCCCTCAGTCATTCAAACTGAGCTTACAAACAGTTTTATTTCAATTTATTTGTAGATGAGTCAGCGCTGTCTCCCGGTTCAACAGGTTTTTGGGTGTGCAAACACCCACACAGGCACTCAGTAATACCAACATATTAGCATAAATCAACACGTTTTCGAACAGTACATTGAATGACTTGTTTCGAAGATGTAGTTGCCAGAATGTAAGGCAGATTTTACAGTTGATGTGTGGCAAACAGGATGCAGAGTAAGTGCATTTCTTTGTACACTCTGGTTAAATATATTAACTGTCCTGCGTCTTATCAGCCAGCTTCACGCTTTGACTCAGTCATGTCGTCTACGTGAGCTGCAGCCACAACGACCGGTTCTCGGTCCTGCGACGCTGATGTGTGGTCTGCTTCGTTTCCTTTTTGTAGCGCTTTGAACACGCGTCGAAAGTTTCTCATGTTTAACATCGTTGCTTTGCCTCGAGTGAAGAGCCGGGGGCGATATTCGTCAGCCATCGCTCCCGGGGCCGTCTAATTACGATTTCAGATGTTTGTAGTGTCTCACTGGCTGCGCGCGTGAGCAAACAGATTGTCGCTTGATTGAATGTGATATCCACTCGTTGTCTCATGAGCCTGTGATTTTTTTTTCCCACTGTTTGAGCCGGATGCATCCGCGCGTCGTCAGGACTGCTTTATTTGCTGCCGTCGCGAGACGCGGGACGTCTTCATTCGCGCCACTTTTTCCCCATCACTTCATCAGTTCCGACGGCGCTCGCATACTGATCGCAGCCTGAGTGGTTTGTTCGCCGCGTGTTTTGATTGATGAGGTTGTTTGTTTGGTGAAATGGAGATTGTCCTTATTAGGATGCCAGCCTGTGAGCGGAGCGGCAGCCGCTCAGGCCCTCTTCCTCACCTTTCCTGACGGCCGATTGTTCAGAAATTGTTGTGAAATGAAGCGTCAGCAGAAAAAAAAGAAGCCTCCTGAAAGCTTAGTGTGAGACTTATATACGTGTGTTTTTTTTTATCCCTCCGTGCCAGAGTTTGAGTGTGTGGTTTTGGCACAAGCCAGCTGAGCCACTGGGAGAATCCATCATAAGCATTTTTCAGCATTATGTTATCGTACCGGGAGGGGGGGGGTTCATTGGACCGTGGTCACGGCTGGAACAACCCAAATATTTACCATCGGCTTTCACTATGTGGTGAGTGGGTGCTGCTGCTAGTGGGAGGTCATGTTGGTTTGCGCTGCAGGAGGCGAGCTATGAGTCGTGAAGGCGGCGAAGTGTGTGTGTGTGTGGGGAGAGTGGCATCTGGTCCTTAATTAAATCAAATGAGTTTAAAAAAAGAAAAAACAGAAAGCGAGTCTGGCGCACAAACATGACACTTTGTATTACAGCAAAAGGTGTCACAACATGAGGTGTTCATTTCATGGACAGAAAAGATCCCTGACGCAGTTTTATGACAAGATCAAGAGACAAACTCAAACACTGTTGGACTCTATCAAACCGTGACTTCATTAATGTTAGTATATCGACACTGTTTTACACAGTAAGTTGTGGTTTCATCGTCTTATTTCGAGGGGCTCAAAGTGCTGGGGAGCCGCTGCAGCATGTCGACTCTTCCTCCCCTCCTATCAGCAGGTAAACTCTCTCCTCTCCCCTTGAAGTCGCACACAGAAAACACTGCTGCAGCTTTCTGACAGGCTCCGCGTTCCACCGCAACCCGTTTATAGAGCCAGTGATAAAACGCACAACCTCCCAGTAAATAAGGAGCGAGGAGGAGGATTTTTTCCAGGCCACGGTTTCCCCCGTCGCTTTATCCAGGAGAAGTGCTGAAGAGGCAGCTGACCTTTTCCCCCGGCATTGTCTGTCTGCATCCTCCACCTTCTTGGTCTTTTTTCAGCGCCTTCTGTATATTCGTCTTCTGCCCTTATTTCCCCCCCTCGCTTCTCGTCCCTTGTTTTATTCTGCTGCCTCCTGGCGCTGCCTCTTCATCCTCTCACCTGCCCTCTCCAATTCCTTTGTTTTCCCCTGCCTCCTTTTGTTTGTCCCTCCTCTCCTTCACCCTCTTTGAATACCGTCAGAGAACATGGGAGGCAGCACTCATTAGTCTAACAGGGCTTCACAGCCTCAGTGTGACGGCTCCTCGGTTGCCCCCCTCATTCAGATGAGTTTGTGCCGAGTGCAGGAAGCTGAGCTCCCAGCGCCGGCTCACCGAGGCTGGAAGTGTGCTAAACGTCTGCGCGATAAATGTAAAACGATGTTAATCTGCCCGTACCACGGGGAGCAGGCTCAGCCCCGCCCAGTCTCCGCTTCCCCGCTGCGGACGGCGGCTCGTTTGCAGCCTAACAATCGTCTCCCAAGGTTAGATCCATCGTTACGGGAGCCTGGCGGGCTCTGCTGCCGCCGCCGCCGCCACTGCTCCTCCTGCCTCTCCTCCCCTTCAACCATCACAGACAGAACACTGCCATCTGTCGGCGGGTGGGGTTATTACACCCCAGGGGCGACACTGCAGGTGAGCCAGGACAAATGATGTTCTCAAGCAGAGGTGGAAGATTTCGTTTGAAGGGGGTCAGTTCACCTAAAGCAGAAGCACACAGTCTTTCAAATGTCAATGTTAGTGAATCTATAATCCTACAAACATGAGGCGTGTGTTTTCCCTCTTCCCTCTGTATTTGATCCTTTTGAAACACCAACAAATTGGGAAACTCATTTCTCGCTGTTTGATCACACTGTGGCAATTATCTCAGATCTGCGCTGCTGTGAATTATTCCGTCCTCGAGGTCGAGGAGAGTTTCATTTCCACGTGTAGTAATTCATCTTCATATTGCATAATGTTGAGTAGCGCCGAGAAGTGTGTTTTATGTGTTCTCAGGCGGAGTAATTCATGACTCATAGCCCTCTTTAGTCAGCCTTCGCTTCTTCTCCCAAAGTTCCTGTGAAAATGTGCGGCGGCGAAAAAGCCCTTTCATGTAAAACGCGGGCTGTTGATGTTAAAAGACTTTGGCAGGAGACGAATGTTCTAATTCCCGGCCGATAATGGTCCGTGAGCTGCTCTGGCACCAGCCGCTTCCTCCACCAGATTGCCCCAGGTGATTTGTGCCGGGCGCTGCCCCGGGCCGCAGGGCGGGCGGGCGGGCGGGCGGGCGAGTGCGTCAGTCAGGGTTCATCGAGCCGGCACGTCGTTAAAAGCGGCGGCTCCCGAACCCGCGAGCTGCGTCCCTCTGAGCTCCGCCCCCCTCCCCCCCCCCGATCGGGTTTCGCTGGGCTCCCACCACAGCGCGAGCGGGGACGCTCCACGGGGCCTCACCTCACAACTTTTATTATTCCTCCCGCTCTGCAATCCACTCTCTTTCTTCAGCGGCCGTGACCTCCCCCCCCCTTCCCCCCCCTCTCTCGCCTGTGGGTTTGTGTGCAGCAGCATGCGTATTTTTGTCAACCCGCCGTGGAGACCAGAGCACGAAGTGCTGCGTGTTCACACAGACGGGGGATTTGCTGCTCTGTATGGCCGTGACCTACACTTGTTCTGCCGCGGTCGACTGGAAGTGGTTGTCGTCCATGCAGATCGTCTCACCTTTCTCTGCCACTCGGCACCCTCCTTCTTTCGCCCCCCCCCCTCTCACATCGCTCCTTTTTTCTTCATTCTTCGCCCTCCCTGTCTGACTCTGAGTACCTCTGTCCACCTCTTTGACTCATTCGTCTTCAATACTACTTTTCAGCGCCATCCCCCAAACAGCTCCACCACCAGGCCTCTCATCTCTTTTCCTACTATTTATCAACCACAGATTGTGTGTTTGCTGCGCTCAGTGAAAGGCAGGCGTGAGCCGTCGTTAGATTCTCCACTGTATTAAAGAGATGTTGTTTTCTGGAGCCTGCTTTTGTTCCCGTCGACCTCTTTGGTGCTTCCCATCGAGGTAGTTGGAAGAGTTGGGGATTTCATTTTGTGTGACACATGAAAAGTGTGTTTAGAATTTCGTCTGACAGCCGAAATGGAAACATAGCTTCTGTCTAAGTTCCAGCGTCTGTGTTCCTCCCCTGCCTGCCGTCTCCTCACGCTCCTCCTCACTCTTTGTTCTGTGTTATCCTGTCACTCCTCGCGCAGAACAAAACTCTCTCCATTCCCTCTGTGGATTCCTCTCGTCTTTGTTCTTTCATTGCAATCTCTGGTGTTGTTTTGTTTTTTTAAGGGGGAGTTGTCGGAGCCGCAGAGTTTTTTTGGCGGGGGGAGCAGAGGGACTCTTGTAATCCGTGGTCAACAGAGGGACAAAGTAATTGCGCGCTCTTTGATCGCGGACGCTCCTCCATCGAGGCTGCAGTGTGTCGTCATGCAATCAACCATCACCATCACCTGACTTCTCCTGTGTCTCCTGCACTCACACAGGACAGACGGGGTCAACCTTCCATCCTCCTCTTTCCTACTCGGACTCGCACTTCTTTTGCTCCATTTAAAATGAATTGAGGGACCCTGAAGCTGAGTCAGAGTGCAGCCACTTTCATCCATCCTGGGACTGTGAAGAGAATAATGCATTGGAGGAAAACGTGCTCTGATTAACAGAAAAATCTAAATGACTCCTGAAATAGCAGAACAGAGCGCTCTGTATTTGGAAGTGAAAGCTTCGGTATTGTGCCTGCGACGTGAAACATTGCATCTTGTAACCAACGGTAACCGCTCTACAAACAGCCCAAGATGGGCTCAATTTGGTTGCTTGCCATGTGAGAAAGAGAGACATCCCAGTGGACCACAGCTTGTCGGAAACAAACGAACGAAACAGCAGCTCCCCTGAGAGACGTGCCCTGACAGGTACTCCCTTAACGGGGGAAGCGTCCAAGAAAGCTTCATTCATGAAGAAAGAGCAGTTTTACAATTCCCCCTGCAGGCATTTCTCTTACTATACTTCATTTTATTACTGCGCTTAAGTTTTATGCTTTCCGTTAGAACCAAACTGTGAACGAAAGGCTATCTGTAGTTCTTTACACGACTGGCTACAACTTCCTGGAAGCAGAGCTGTGGTCGGAGCTCCGGCCCTGCTTGGAGCAGCCTCTGAGCCGAGGTCACACTGACGATTTTAAAAACCTAAAGGCAACAGAGCGCAGACGTTTAGGCAAGGAAAACAGGAACCGTTCAGCCCACTGCATCATAACAGTCCCGCGAACTGAGATCATCCAGGCAGAATGTTAATTCGTTCAACCTGTAGGCACTTAGCATGTGGCTCACACCTTCCAGGAAGCTGAGCACGGAGCGCGTTGGACACTATCTGTTCATCTCCACTCACTCCTTTTTTTTTTTTTCCACCTGAGCTCTGTGCTCTCAGTAGGAACACATGTCTGACCCTCGGGGGTGTTTCCTGTCCACACACGTTACCCCTGCCTGCCGCTTTCACAGGGTGTCAGTG
The DNA here is from genome assembly GCA_032274765.1 of Malacoctenus tetranemus. Classification (NCBI taxonomy): domain Eukaryota; kingdom Metazoa; phylum Chordata; class Actinopteri; order Blenniiformes; family Labrisomidae; genus Malacoctenus; species Malacoctenus tetranemus. The sequence continues at coordinate 10,181,957 of JAUESF010000031.1, forward strand.
AAACCCTGAAGGCAAAGTACAACCCCCCCTTTTTTTTATTTATTTTTTTTATTTAGCTCATTCTCTCCATCCCTGCCCCTGCAAGACCCCTTTTTCCCCCCTTTCCTCCTTCGCTCACCTCTATCTGCTAATTTATGATCTCATCTCAACTCAACGTGCACATTCAGGTGTGTGAAAAGGCTCTTTTGTTCACACTCTATGGAGACGTTGTCCTCCATTTAACGTGCCCAGTTAACCCCCCCCTCCACTCCTCACACACACCTCCCGGCTCCGGCTCACGCTTCAATCTGTATTCCAATCTGAGAGCCGCTGAGAGGCAGGAGGACCTGAGCTTCACCTCTCACAAATCGCGCGCTCGTTTTTAGCAGCAGATGGTTTGGCTCTCACCCGACTCGCACACTGGGAATCTTTCGTGCTCGCAGCTCGAGAGGAAATCCTGTCCTGACGTTTGTCTCACAGTAGGAGCTCGGCCATCAATTACAGCGCCGTAAATCTGATCGACGCCGCGCCGCGCCAGACGAGGCCGCCATTAATCAAAGCGACCTGGAAGGGGGAGGCCCCCACGCTTCTGCTTTCCCGGTGTAATCACTGCCTTTTCGGAATTGCGAATCAAGGTCAATCCGTCGGAGTGCTAAACACACATATTAGACGAGTGAAACGTGGCATTAGGGAGCGAGCGCAGCAGTCACCGTGACACTTTTATCCACGTTTCCGAGGGCGAGCGGAGATAATTGACGGTGTGGTTTACGAGTTGTTTGTGTTTCTTCTTCGCCGGTGACTCACTTCATTCAAGGTGCTCTGTGTGGAGTGCGGCTGCCGCAGGGTGTGAGTGTGGTGTCTGTGTGTGTGTGCGTGCCCCCCCCGCCGCTCGTGGATGAGCGCTCATTCTGGAATCCGCTTGTGCGGTCAGACTGCAGTGAGCCAACACGCCATCGGCGTGCAGATTCTTATCAGGCTCATGTCGGATGAGACGCCGCCTGTGTTCGGGCTGTCTGATGCGATGAGATAACACGCGAGCCGCACGGCCAGCATGCGCCTGTCAGACCCCTCAACGCCACTCAGGGCGGCGGGCTTCTCGCCCCGATCCGATCCGCGTGAGCACGGTTGCGTCAACAGCCTGTTTTTGTTTCTCCACCCCCCCATCAGAATCCAATGAGTCATTCTTCCAGCTGCATTAATCAGCGCTCACTGCAGGAACTGTGTGATGTCTAATTGGATTGGAAGCAGCCCGAAAAGAGAGAAATACAAGCGGGGAATCCGAGAACAAAAGCAAAAAAAGAAACAAAATTATGATCGGCTGAAAATTAAATTGGAGATTCTGGTTCCATCATCTCCGCCGGGATGGGATGAGCCTTGAACTGTAAGCTAATTCGGTGAGGTGTGCCAGAATGAAGCCTCCCAGAGATAAACCCCCTCAGTAACCCTTCACACTCCGTGTATGTGTGCGAGTGTGTTGGAGGGGTGGAGGGGGTAGACGTCGGTCACAATCCTCTCCCTGTCCGCCCCACCACATCCATGCCACTCGGCGAGCAGCGATCCGGGCCCGCTGGCGGTGTCCGGGATCCTGGAGAATGAGGGATTATCCTTTCAATCCCACTTGTTACGCACGCCGGCGCCAACATTGTTCCGTGGGAGGAATACAAGATGTGATTTTCGATGCAGAATAGTTTCTGCAGACTAATCCAGATGATCCTGGATTGAGTGTGTGGCGAATACGAGGAAAGTGAAGTGTAATTTCAGTTCAGGCTTTGGGCTCGATGAGCTGCGGCTTTTTTTTTTTTCGTGGGTTTCATGACTGTGACATAATCCAATAGCAGCTTGAATCACTGTCACAGCTTCCCCCCCCTGCCGCTTTATTTTGGAGAATCCACTCTAGTTTCCTGTAATTCTCTGATAAACGCCTGCAGTTGTGAGTTCCAACCTGTTTTTGTAGGAGGCCCTCCACCCCATCAAATTGGGACCCCCCCTCTCTCTCTTTGGTTTTGTAGGTGATTCTTCTTTCTTTAGCAGCACACTGTACAGTCAGTGTATTTTTGTTTTGCTTTGTCCTTTTCCTGCCTAATTTCATGCACACAGCTCAGCTGGAGCTACAGTTTAGCTGCCTCACCTGTAAAAATGGAGACTACAAGCAGCCTTGTCAGTACAAAATCCTGCCCACGAGCACGGCTTTCACATATGTTCTTGTCAGTCGGTCATTTAAGGTCAGACGTTTGAGTCCACCTGCTTGTACTTCTGTAATCGCACCCGGAAGCTTTAGGCTGCACCATTAATTCTGTTTTTGACACTTCCTCTCACCTGCCTCCTCTGCTTGTGGCTGCTACTTTTTTCTTATTACCTTCCATTTTGCGGGGGCGAGGAGGGGGGGTGCTTTTGTTGTTGACTTTCCTATCAGGCTGTGAGCGGTGGGGGGAGCAGACAGCAGCCTCCAAGCTGTTTTTCTCAGGGACAGCGCTCCCGAAATCCTGTAATCTGTTCACTCAAGTGTGTTAATGTCCAGGTGTCACTCGCTACTGCTCGGATGGTCTGGTAGGCATTAGATGCTGTTTTTAAATCTTGTATTTTACCTTTAAAATGCAGGGAATTCTTGAAATATCAGGGAAAGTTGAGACTTTGTTGCAATCTAACCAACAACAGGTTATTTGTCGAGGCCAACGTGAGGACAGGACGGGTTATCCTTGGGACTGAAATGGTTCCAATACAGAAAAGACCACATGACATGACAGATGACTCCCAGTCGCTCTCGCTCGCGCGGCTCCAGTCAGGATTAAACCCCTCCACCCAGACGGCGACGGGATCGCGACCCTCGGGTGGGCCCCGGGTTCAGGTCACCCGGCGGTTAATGGATCACTTTGATATTTTCCGCTCGAGCCTTATCTCCCGCCAGCAGCCGCTCACAGGCCGACCCCGAGCGATATGTAACCACAAGAGGGGGGTGTGGGGACGGCTGGTGGTGGTCAGTCTCTGTGGGAGGGCGCTTTCCCAACATGCGTGCACACATCCAAGGAAACGCAGTTGTTTGACAGAGGCTCCACTCTCTCTCTCTCTCCCCTCTCTCTCTCTCGCCTGCGTCTTCAGTCAGCTTTAATAGAATTACACGTTTGTCTGCAGCCATCAAAGGAGCAGCATGTAATCAGTCAGAGGCCCTTTCTTGCCATGTATGAGGAGCCTTTGTATTTTCCGTGTGCCGTTTTAAAGGGGGAGAAGTGTCAGCCCTGAGGGGGCTACTTTTATGCGTGTAATACACAGAGATCGTGACACGCATTGATGTACAAACATAATGCAAAGTGTTTGTGCACCCTTTGAAAGTGTGACGAGCAGAAAAATCGGTCACAGCTGGTAACGGAGGAGAAGTCTGGGTTAATTTTGCTGCTTGATGTTGGTTCCAGCTGGAGCGCTCATGGAGTTAAATGACAACATACAAATCTCGAGTTCAAACGGATTCATTCTCCCGCTTCCTAATATTTGTTCATGTGATAGTGGTAAAAAAAAAAATCAATAGGGGGAAAATATTGGTGCAAATACGTAAAAAAAATGGGTCAAACATGGAAATGCTTTGCAGGCCTCCTTCATTTGGTGCACATGTGACAAAAGCAACAGCTGCATTCGCGGGGCCACATTCCAGCAGAGACAGTAAATAATCTGTTGGGTCAGGGACCGAGGACAATGGAAAGTATCTGATCATTGTTTTGCTTTGTCTTGTGGTTAAACCGCCTTCTCCCCCCCCTCTCCATTACCGCGTGGGGTCAGAAAACTCGCTTCTTTCGTGTGGCATGTGACCAGAAGTGTCAGAAGAAGACTGCCTTCACTGTAAGCACTGATAGGACAGAAGGGCAAAGGGAAAGTAAGGCTAATACGAGCACGCTAAGAGCTTCATAACAAAGCGATGGAAAATATTACACACGCGCAATTTCATCTTCCATTCTTTTCATATTAAACACTTTCTCCTACCACTCGGCTGTGGGAGCACGCCGTGCAGAGGCCTCACACACACTGTCGGCAAGGTCTGCCTGCTCCAATCAATCCATTTAGGACCTTTCTGAAGCTTTGCTCTGGAACAAAACTGTATTTGCGATCTGTGCATTTTCTCACCTCCCATTCCTGTCTACGCTGAGTTAAAGATGATCACTAAATCCATATAAAAGGGTTGTTATGAACATTAAGACAAGAAGCATGATGTTAGCACGATCTTGCCTATATAAAGATCCCTGCCTTGTCCTGTGTCCAAGTTGGTTTTGATAGCATCCTTCCCTCGTTCTTTGAGTGACAGAACGTCCACTGCACACTCTCCTCCTCTGCTCCAGTGTCTTTCAAAACCGAGCTGCAGCACTTAGTTGCAGGGTCTCGTGCGAGTGTTTTTCAGGCGAGGCATGTTGAGGTTCTTCGTGAACCGAACGGGACCGACTGCTGCGGTGTGTGCGAGCTGCCTCTGACCTCTACAGTTTGCCTCTGCTGGCTGCAAAGTTCAGAGAGGGGTCGATGCAGTATGTAGGTCAGGGCGTCGGTGTGAGGAGGATGTTTTCTTCTAATGGCATCCGGCGACAAAAGTTGAATCCTTGGCAACCTTGTCTCCCAGTGAAGTCCAGAATGAACGTACCAGTCTAACAGTTCTACAGTAATAGTTCTACCATCCTGGGAGCTTAACTGATCCATAACACAATATAGCGTTACTCACCAACAGATGTTGGACCCAGAGGTTCATCATAAAATCTGGGCCATCCTTGATTCGATGACTGATTAAAACTCAAATTATGAATAATCGCCGGCAGGACGCGCTCCAAGAACACCACAGCCCGCTTCAGTGTGTGCAGACAGCTGAGGCCAGCGTTGTTTAAATCAGTGATCAGCCACCTGCGGCAGTGTGTTCGCCCTGCTCTCCCTCATCAAACAAACCCCGGCTCTGGCTGAGGCTGCCAGCTCCGATCCCCCCCCCCCTCTCCCCTCCCTCCCCCCCCCCCATGCCATTAATCTGACAGTTTTCGTCTCGGAGTTCAGGAGCAAACGGCAGAATCGCAGCGATCTCTGGCAGAGAGCGGCGATGACAACAGTGGGCGCGGTGGGAGGCGGCGGCGGTCCCCGGTCTCTTGCTCCTTCCAGCGCGGGTTCGGCAAAGGAGCGCTGGATCTGTCATCTGTTTTCACACGCTGAGTGGACACTCTCACTCAGCACGCTGTCGGGCAGCGGGCTCAGGATGAGCAGCGCTCATCGATCGTCGGCGCGGACGTGGAAGCAGGCGACGTAATCTGGATGAGCTCAGAGCTCCGGATGGGAAAACACATGCAGACTGACTCACCCAAAGCATGACAGCAGCACCTCAAGGTAAAGACCCAAACGAGCTGCCCTGATGCGCGGGCTACCAGCTCTGCATCTGCACCGTCCATATGTGTTCACAGATGATTCTCATCACTTTTCATTCCCACTTCAAACATTTGTTATAGATCAGCGACGCTGGACCCAATCAACACAAAGACGTGTAATCCTCATCTGCTAACGATCAGCGTCAAAATAACGATTAGATGTAAAAACAACAATGCGCGTTTCCACCGGTTTGATGTTATCCAGAGACGACTGTGATCTAATACCCCTCGCCGTGTGGAGGCGGGCAAGTTTGCAGGCGTGCTGTCCCGTACAATTCAAGGACAGCGGATTCCGTGAATCCATTGGCGAGAGGAAAAGGTCACTGGGCCGTAACGGGGCAAACAGAAAAAAAGGCCCACGTGCTTGTACTGTAACTTAAGGCCAATTTGAAGCTACAAATCAGTCCCACAGACGCAGGATGAACGAATTAGCTCCACTCAGAAAGGCCTCTGATCTGAATCAAACCCAGGACCTCCTAATGCGGGACACTCCAGTCGATCTCCGTTCCAATGTGCCACCCTCAGTTTCACTGAGGGGCAGCTGTTCATACCAACAGCTGGAATGCCACCGGCTGAATCAGAGAGGTGCAGGAAAAACCCTGAAACCTCAAAAAACTCCAGAACCACCAGTGTGACTTGAAACTCATGTGTGCTGGCTCCCACCCAGCTGCTGCTATTTCAAAGTCGAGGTCTCACTGCAAGCTTTATTTTCAATGCATGTTGATGTTGTGGTCTGAAAAAGCCTGGTTGGTACTGTTCAGCTGACAGATAAAGTGGCAAGATCGACCTTAAATGCGTCTCATTTTGGTTGCGAGGGGGTAAAAAGAAAGAAATGACGACACTAATGAGCGTGTAATAAAAGACTCGGCTTGGGTTTTCTTCCTCCACCGACTCTCTGAGCAGCCTCGTAAATGTCTCTAATTTCTCTCATCATGGTGTGTGTCTCTGCTGCCAGACAGGCTTTGTGCTTATTGATTTATTGATTGGAGGGGGGGGTCTCCATTGGCCCGCTCATCCAACATGATCAGTCGGAAGCGCAGTTGTTACATAAGCGTGTGGCTGCAGGTAGACATGTGGTGACTTGCCAGTGGGAGAAAATCAAGGCATTCACACGGTTCCTGCTCCAAAGTGAGGCAGCCGGCTTTGAACACAATTCCCACACTTGTAAAAATTTATCACGGCTCAATTATTTCTTTTCTCAGCTCTGTGTCCGAACACGCCAAGGGAGACCAATGAAAAGTAAAAGCACCTCTCCTGAACTCCAAACACGGCAGAAGCAGTTTATCCAGAATCTCTCTGAAGCAATTTATTTATCCGCAGTCAGCAGGAAAAAAAGAAAGCTCTGCCGGGTCTTTACCGACACTAACATGAGCCTTCATGAGGACCACGGCGACGACCTGCAGCGAACCGCAGGCAGGCAGCTGGAAGGCCTCACCGCGCCGAAGCGCCAGCGGAGGGAAACCCGAGGAAGCCGGAGGGGAAGCGAGTCGACGTAAACAGTCGCTCGCTCGGCCGAGGCTCCTCGCTGTGTGTCAGGGCGGCAGCGGGCTGTAAACATTCAGGCTGCCGGATGGCTTTCCCAGCTTTGTTTGTGTGGTTCTGAGGTGGCGTT
>JAUESF010000031.1:10263062-10274768 GCA_032274765.1 Malacoctenus tetranemus
TGTGTGTGTGTGTGTGTGTGTGTGTGTGTGTGTGTGTGTGTGTGTGTGTGTGTGTGTGTGTGTGTGTGTGTGCAAAGACAATCCCAACCTTCACTGTTGCACCTGTTGCACGAATACAGCTTCATAACCTCGTCCAGACCACTCAGAACTTCAGAATAGCCCCTCCACACACACACACACTCTCACCAGCCTTGATTTCAGCATTACAACTGGTGGTAGTTTATGGTAGTTGGCAGGAAATTGCTCTACACAGACGTGTAATTTGATGTCTTTTATGTTGGACTCAGAGGAGGAACGGTTGTTTTGTTTGGATAACACCGTCGAAACGCTGTTTGCTGCGTCTTTCGCAGTGATTTCTTGTGTTTTTTCAACCAGATCAGAGCGTTTTCGAAGCCTCAACAAACGTCGTTGAATTTGCAGTATTAATTACGTTTGTGAGGTAGTTTGGGAGGTGTGTTTTTTGGGACGGGGAGGGGGACAGATACCTGTCGCATCGTTGACGAGTTGCTGCTGGTGATTTTTCAGCCTCAGTCCAACTTTTCTCGGGAAAGCGCCGGTCGGATCGCGTTTGTTTACGAAAAGACCGACGGCCTCAAACGTCTCCGCGGCCCTTTAATTACAGCGCGCCTCCGCAGCGGAGAGTTCAGGGCCGAAGGGGGGGGACGTCTGACCAGTTTAAAGCAGCTTTCTGGCCACAATTTCATTTTCCCGACAAAGGGCGGAGGATGAGAGGTTAAACCAGCCGAGAAACCAACCGAATGGCCGAAACTGCTGTTTCACGTCTCCTGTTTCACCTGCCCCCCCCACGTGGCTTCTCTGAGAAACCCCCCGGCGTTAAAGACGGACAGTTCCTTTCGAAGGAGCTCCTGACAAATAAGACGTCAAGTTCAAAGCGGAGGCAGGAAAAACCAGCGCGCACAAACAAACAACAACACGAGATTATAGGTTTTCGCGGATGTCAGGTCGGCTGCCGCTTGGCTTTCGCCGAAGCCCGTCATTTTGAAGGTTAAAGTTAGCCTGCGGAGCCTGACCGCACGCGGGTTCCGAGCACTTCCCCTTTGTCGTCGCGCGTTCCCAGCGTCGTCCGTCGACCGGGGCGGGGAGCGAGCGTCTGCGAGGGGGGGGGGACTCGAGGGTCTGGATTTCGACACAGCCACTTGAGACGCCGAGCGTTGCCAAGTTGTGCAGTTTGAACATCAGTGTTTTGTCCTTTTATTTTACCTTTTCCCCCCGTGTTGCCACGACGAACCGGCCGGAGGCTGCACGCACGATTAGCATCACCTATGCGACGGTTTCTGGGGCAACCGCTGCCGGCGTCTTCGAGCAATCAGCAGGCGGGGATTAGGTGGCTCGCGCGCGTGCGGAGGACAGCTGTGACTAATGGAGACAAGGCTAATAACGCGCGCGCTGATTGATGGGGATGCGTCGGCTCCGCGGTCTCATTGTTGATGGGCGATAAGCTGCCCGGCTCGCGCGTTTTGTAGCTCCTCCAGATAGTATTTAATTAAGTGAGGCGGTCGGAGCGGGTGCTGCAGTGGGGGCTGCGAGCTTACAGGTGCACTGTCCAAACAGCTCACTGTCACGCTGTGGGCGAGAGAGAGAGAGAGAGAGAGAGAGAGAGAGGGAGAGGGAGAGAGAGAGAGAGGAAAGATAAGAGCTGGAAAGAACTGAACAGAAAGTGAGAGAATGAGAGGGATTAAAAAAAAGAAAAGGGAGTGATAAACACAGAGGGAGGCGGAGAGTGAGAGAGAGAGAGAGAGAGAGAGTGAGAGTGAGAGAGCTGCAGGCTGCATGCTGGAACGAGCGGGCAGGCAGAGCCGGCTTCACCACCCGCGCTCGCTCCGCGCTGCGAGGACGGAGAGAGCGTCGGAGTGTCAGAGGGGAGGCAGGAGAAGTGTGGCAGCGAGGTGGTAATTAAAAGGAGAGACAGAAGGTGGAGGCAGATAGATAAGAGACGCTGAATAGAGACTGTCATTTGCGGAGAGAGAGTAAGGGAGGGAGGGAGGAGGAAGAGGAAGGGAGGGTAAAGAGTGTGAAAGCAGAGAGAGAGAGAGAGAGAGAGAGGCGCCGGAGATGTAGCGGCTTCCACGCCCCTGACTGTGGTGAAGACGGAGAGAGACGGCGTGCGGACGGAGCGGAGGAGTGGAAGGAGCCGTGTGACCGCGAGCATGGGCTGGCTCCAGGATGGATCCGGACGTCACCTGCGCGCCTGACGGGGGAGAGGTGGTCCCTGGACTCGCTGCCCTGCACCTGCTCTGCCGGAGGGGGGGGGTTGGGGTGGGGTGGGGGGGGCGCGGAGACCCTTTTCCGGCTCTCTCACCGACTGTTGCAGCCAAGATGTGAATCGTAGAGCCGCGCACAGGTAGATCTCCTCGCGTGCGTCGCCTCAGCCGCCGAGCCACCGGTCGGCGTGACAGAAGGGAGGGCGGGGGGCGGCGGCATGAAGCGAGGCGCGGAGTTCTCGGTGTACCAGGGGGGCAGCCCGGCCCGGCGGCCCCCCCAGCCCCTGCCCGACAACCTCAACCTGCGGATCAAGCAGCGCTCGCTCACCAACCTGACCCTGGTCAGCGACGGCGAGCACCGGGTGTACGCCTTCGAGCTGGACGAGCCGCCGGCGGCGCCGGCGCCGTCGTCGCGCCTCTCGCAGCCCTCGTCAGCCCCGCAGCGGACGGGGGGCAGCTTGCAGGGGAGCCCCAGGAAGGAGGCGTCGGCGGCCGCGCGGGGCGGGGGCGCCCGGGGCACCAGGGCCCGCTCCCTGTCCCTCTCCCTCACCAAGGTGCTCTCCCAGTCCGAGCACTCCCTCATCCCGGTGCCGTGGAGGTGCACGGCGGCGGCGGCGGGCGGGCGCCCGCAGCGGGCGTCGTACAGCGGCCACACCAGGACCGAGCCGCAGCGGAGGTCCAGGGAGGTGGCGGGGGCGGACGAGGAGGGGGGCGGCAGGCGATCGGAGGTGGGGGGGGACGCCGCCGCCGGCGCGGGCAGGGAGGGCGGCAAGCAGAAGGACAGCGGGTACTGGGCCGAAGAGGAGGTGTCGGGGGGAGGTCCCCGCGAGGGGACGGCCCAGCTGGACAAGGAGGTGATCCTGACCATGCTGGGCGACCTGGAGCAGGTGCTGCACACGCAGCCTCGCCCACGTAAGTCATTCATCAGCCATCAGCCGCGCGCGGGGAATCTGCGGGTCGGAGAGGATTAGCACGACAACCCTGTCAATCAGTTTCTTGGTGCTGATGTTAATGCTAAGCTAAGAAGGTGACAGCAGGAAATGTCCATGTTGTTAAATACTCATGATGGAGGAAGGTGTTTCGTGGTTCGGAGCTCTTGTTCGAAGGGATTTTAAAGGGGACAAGCTGTGAATCACGCGTGCACGCGGACACACCTGCACGTGCGTCCTCTCACTTGGAATTTGTTGACACACACAGAAAGGCTCACGTTTTTGTCAGTCACCCCCCCGACGAGGCGCTCCTTTGTGCGTCCTCCATGGTGAAATGCTGCACTGTGGGCTTTTCGTTTGACTTCAGACCGAGCCATTTTTCACTGTTTGCGAGTTGTGTACGTGTAACACTACTCCCTTCACTTCCCCCTCGGTGCCTGTGGGACCGTCGTCCTCGCGCAAACCTGGCTTGGCAGGAGGAGGAAGAGGAGGAGGAGGAGGAGGAGGAGGGGGGGGGCGGGGGCTTCGGTTAATAAGAAGGACATCTTTTGATGATGGAGGCGATTGTTGTGACGGAGCAGATGAAGCGCGACGTGGTGCGATGGGGACGGACGGATCTATGTGCTGATTCGTTGGGAGCAGGCCGAGGCGTGATGCGGCATTTACACCCAAAAATACCTGGAGACACAGATAATGGAAAATCAACACCTCCTCCTCCTCCTCCTCCTCCTCCCAAACAGCTTTCATTACTTGCACCGCGTTCCCCCCCCAGCCTGTGAATCACCCCAGCCGGGCGTGATCAATAGCTCATTATTACAGAAACTTTTCCCCTCCCACCAAAATAATTCATTTATTCATGTCCCACAACATTTTCAGACTGTGTTCCTATATGTGTGTGTGTGTGTGTGTGTGTGTGTGTGTGTGCGTGTGCGTGTGCGTGTGTGTGAGCGCTGTCCACATGTTTAAAGAACTTTTCGACTTTGGCTCGCACACTCTCCAGCTGCCGCCATGACGGTTAGCGCGTAGCCTCAGGGAGCAGCCGATGTGTATTAACAAGCTCTCGGTGCGTCGCGGCGCCTGCTGGGAATCGCATCCAGCAGCGAGCCCGAGAATCGCCCGCGGACACTGCCTGTGTGTGTGTGTCTGTGTGTGTGTTTGTTTGTGTGTGCGAGCGAGAGGTGTCAGTAGCAAACAGAGGAGTGTGTTGTTTTTGTTTTTTTTAGCCTTTTTTAACAAAGCTGGAGCTGCTGACCAGTCCAGGAGCGAGAGGTTCAGTCGGCGTGTGACAAGCAGCGTTCATTAGCTTCAGGGCCGGATCACTGCAGTGGTGCCCTGACAGAGTTTAGCTGCAGTGAGGGGTATCAGTACCAGCTGACATGCATTATTAAAACACATTGGGACAGAGGGGGAACTGGCATCTAGGCACCAAATGGGACACTACAGTGTGTGTGTGGTTGTGTGTGTGTGTGTGTGTGTGTGTGTGTGGGCTGGGGTGTGTGTTCTGATGCGTCAGTCCTGAACAGCATCAATTTGCATAATGTGTTGCGTTAACTCAAGCGACTTTCAAGCAACATTTCCCGTGCGCGCGCGCGCGTGTGTGTGTGTCCACACGTGCGCGCGCACGTGCATGCTCAACCACTCCCAGTCCAGGTGTCGGTTCGCTCACTTCCGTTCGTCACCAGGCTGAGAAACGGAGCGGAGGAGTTCCTGCTTGATAGCAATTAATTCAGCACCATCCTTCCTTTAATTCCTCCCTGCTGCTCCGCGCTAATGTTGACTTGAAGCGCGTGTATCGATATCCCGCTGATCTGTAATTAGTCGCCACCGAGCGCGCATCAGATCTGAGGTCGGAGGTTAAGCGGCACCCTGACCCCGCGTGACCCCCCGCCTCCTCCGTCTGCGGCCGAGACAAAACATGACCTCGATTATGCCACGCGGCTCCTCGCTCTGCCGGGTCACAGCCGTATAATTGAGGTCAAGTCCCGACTTAATTTTGAATTTTACAAAAAAACAGGACAAACTTCGGACGTCGCCCCTGTTCGGCCGTCCTCTTGAAGGTCGGACAATGCGACCTCAACCGTCCTTACGTCCTCGTAATTGGTGGCAGGGTTAAAAAACCCAATGAATCCAATTTCCTTCCTGTGAGATATAGATAGATGTCCTGGTTTCTCTCTCTTTTTCTGCTTATTCACCGGCATTCGGAGCCATTCAGGACGCCGGTTTGCTTCCGTGACACACTTACATAACCTTACACATAACCAGGACCGCCGCGTCTTTGACTCGCAATCACCGTCTTCACGCATCAGTCAAAGTAAACGAGAGGAGCAAGCGTCACTTTGGATAACAGGCGACGGCGCTCAGGCTTTTCCGCAGATTCGCCGCACCTGTTAAAAACCAAGCGCTCCTCTCGATTGTGTGTTTGTCGCGCCCGGTGTCGGCGTGCGGAATCGGCTGCGTCGTGGCTGTCTGTTCGAATCCAGTCAGAGCAGCGGGGGCCGGCAGGATCCGTCGAAATGCAAAACACACGAACGCAGCAGCGACGAGTCGTCTGCGTTTGTGTTCAGGCGACGCGGTTTTTTCCAGCGTTCTCCCTGGAAAGTTCCTCCCCAAAAGCCTCGAGGTGGACTCTGGAAATTGATTTTTTTTGTTACCACGTCTTCAATTATCAGGGGAAACAAGCTCAGCACTTGTTTTTTAATAACGGGAAGGACCACAGGAGTCACCGGAGGGGGGTCTTTTTGAACGCGGCACCCGGTTGGCCCTGTCATCGCCCGCTGACAGCGCGTCAACTCGCTGAAAGGACACGTCACCGTCACGGTGCCTTCGAGACCCCCACCTGAGAGATGAAGCGCGGTGGGATTGCTGTCCACCTCTCGCCCATGTGTTAATTAGCCATTCTTCCCCGGCTCGCCCACAGATATCGGCGAGCTCGGCGAGCATAATGGGGGGGGGGGACGAGCAGATAGTGAAGTGTTGCCCACCCCGTGCCTATTAGCGGCGGTCCTTCAGAGCGAGCCTTAATGACTCGGTGGAAACGAGTGCTTGCTTCTGCGAACGAGGGGGGGGAGGGAGGGGGTTTCATTCGTCTCCTGCTCTCAGGCCAGGTTGGGAAAAAGGAGCGGCTTCTGCTTTCTCACCCCCCACCCCCACCCCCTCCTCCCCCCCTACCCCCCTCCCTCCCTGACAGAGAGGCAGAGGGGCTGTGACAGTGTTTTCTCTCACAGTCATGACTGTGTCCCGAGATCATGCGGTGTCATGACACGACATTTTTTTCCCCTCGGGAAAAAATGTCAACGCAGTAAAAAAGAAAGGGAGGGCGAAAAAAAAAGCAATATCTGCTTTGTTGTAAATAAAGGTATTACATGTGGTGCAAGCCTGACACTCCTGATTTGTCCTACAGAGAGTCAGTGGAGGGGGAGGGGGCGGGGGGGCGCTTGGAGACGCTCACCCATGCTCGCTGTCACCCCGCTCGGTCGTCTTTTCATCCCTCGAACTCAGACTCTCTCCGACGTCCGATGAAATACTGTGTCAGACGCCCTCATCCCTTCTTAGATCCTGTGTTTTCGTGCAGGCGTAGCTTTTGTAGTCTGTGTGTGTGTATGTGCGCGCGTGTGTGTGTGTGTGTGTGTGTGCGCACTGGAGACAAGCGTCTCGGTAAATATAAAAACCGTGTGCCCGCAGGAGAGGACCCCGAGACGAGACGCATGAGGACAGTGAAGAACATCGCTGACCTGCGGCAGAACCTGGAAGAGACCATGTCCAGTCTGCGGGGGACGCAGATCAGCCACAGGTAGGTCCCCCCCCCCCCGTTGGAATGGAACGTCCCACGACCTCGCCGGCGCGCATGCAGCCGCATCTATACGAGCCTGCAACTTTTGTCCACTTAACTTTTACAAAGCTTGCCCCCCCCCCCCACCCCCGGCCTCAATCGGATGGAGGAGGTGGAGGGAGGAGAGCTGGCGCGGTCGCCCGTGGATATTTTTGGAGACGCCCGCACCTTCAGGCGTTCCTGCGCGGGGAAGGCCAGCCTTCAGAAACGCACATCAAGCGCTCCCCAGTTTGTCTGAGGTGCATTAGAAAGGACCGGGCTTCTGTATTTAGTGCCTGTCGTTCGGTCACTCCGCCTAATTAGCTGCAAATACACATGCGTCAGAGAGGAAATGTTGCCAGCCGCGCTTTGGTGTGGTTCTGTCGTTCAACTTGTGTGTCGTCGTCCCCTCCCGAGCTCCTTCTCTCATTACTCCGTGTGTTGTTTTGCCCCATGCGGAGCTGGCGGAGGGATGCAGGTCCCATTTCTATGCGTCAGCTGCGCGAGACATGTGGAAGAGGCGTCGCCATGTTTGAGTCTTACGCCCCAGTCCGATTCCCTCCCTTAACCCTCAAGCTCAACCCTCAAAACTAAGTGTGAAGGGCGATCTCGCGACTTCGCCATTTTGCACGCCATGTTGATTTTCCCTTAAAACCGCAATGCATTCTGGATAGCCCTTAAAAGCAAGGTAGGCAGCAGAGAATCTCAATTTTGAGGGACGAGCTTGAGGGAGGTGACAGCACGCGATCGTCTTCTTCGGACTTGACAGCACGCATTGTGAGACTGAGGGGTTAAGGGAGGTGTGTGTGTGTATGTGTGTGTGTGTGTGTGTGTGTGTCTCGCATGTAACCACAGTCTGCAATCCCCGCGCCGCTTATCAAGCCACTGGATTTAATGGGGAAACGGGCGAAGCTCCACCGGACGTGCTGGTTTTGCGAAACGCGACAGAGTTCCCGCGTCTCGCGGTCACGCCTCGCTTTCACAGGCACCCGGAACGGTTTGCCACCTCCTCCCCACCCTCCCCACCCCACCTCCCCCTCTCTCCCACCGCACCGACCTTGCCGCTATCCACAAGACAATTCATATTGATCAAGGAACGCGTTTAATTTCTAGCCGCCGCCATTTCTTTCCCTTCGCCGCGCAAAAAAGACAAATGGTATTGATTGACGAACGGTGGAGAAGGGGGAATGAAACGCGACGCGGCCCCCCCCCCGCGAGCGAAGAAGCGCCGCGGTCTTCAAGGACACCCTCGCGCCGTGGAGAGGAAAAGCCATTTCTCTCGCCCCCCCCCCGATTCCTTCCAGTGGGGCCTCGGTAACCGCACATAAAAGCTTCTCCGGGTCACGTCTGTTTAGTGCGTTCACACTTGAGGAACGCCCGGAGCGGGCCGAGGTCGCCGGTGTTCCCGTACCTTCAGGTGGCGCTTCAGTGCCGAGCAATTTGCCAAAAATTGCACGGCGACAGCAACGTCCCAGACTGCTGAAATTACACTAAACGCTAATGATGGGTCCGCGGCCAGACAGGCTCTCTGATTGGCCGACGGGTGCGAGAGAGAGAGAGAGACGGGGACGGGAAGTGACAGCGCTCGGCAGGACGAGAGTAATGCGAGGCGCTCCGTGACGGGAGATGGAAAGTGACTCGGCTGTTGTGACTCCCATGTTTTTAGGCGTGGGGGTGGTGGGTGGGGGGTGTCGTCGGAGTTCGGAGGCAGGAGTGCGATGGTGTGAAGCAACCCCCTCTCGACATAGTTGGATTCAGCATATGTCTGCAGTGACTCACGCTCGCCTCGACGCACACACACACTTTAACGACACTATGTGAGGACTCATCGAGTTCACACAGCGCTCGATTCATTTTTATTTACAAGAAGACACTTTATAGCTAATTAGCTTGCTGCTAAGTAAGTCTCTAACTTCTAGCACCACCAGGAAATCATAAGTCCAAGATGAATCGAGCGCGTCGATCATAATAATACGACTAAATTGGGGGAAAAAAAGGAGACGAGAAGTGTTTTTATCACGTCACCGATGGTGACAGGAGCAGCCAGAAACCAGCGTGTGACACCGCGCATGGCATTTTGCATAAGGACTTTGATGGGAAGTGCCGTCTTCCTACCCGGGGCCCATGAATTAACCTACGCCAAGGCTCAGATGTTTGACCTCGGCGCTCATTAGCAGCTCGCAGCACCGAGAAAAAAAAAAAAAAAGAGAGAAGTTGCGGCGTATTTATATCCGGCATTGCTCAGCAATAAGCAGTTTCCCCTGCTGTCAACATGGATTCTTCTCCCGCTGAGCTCTTGAGCTTAGCAACAAAATAGTCTCCAGCCGGATTTATCCGGGGCCGCGCTTTATACCCAATAGTGTATTGAAGCAGAAGATTAGTGGGGGGAAAGCGCCGGGGTTAATGGGAATTGTGGTTTTTATTTTTTTTGATTTTAGAGAAGCTGCGAGCTTCATGCTATACGGCGGAGCGAGAGGCTGCCGATGGTGTATGTTAATCAGATGAGAGCATGCATTTTACATCATAGAGCTGTGCATTATATATATATCGGGCCTGTGTGTTCCTGTGTTGGAGCAGTCAAATATCTCAGAACTCCCCCCCCCTCCCACCACCACCACCACCACCCTGTACTTGCTGCTCAGGCATATTCTTGCTCTCCACGCTTATTTATCGCAACACCTGCCCACACACATGGGCTGGCTGCGTTTATCTGTCTTTCTCCCTCTGCCGCCTGCAGATAAAGATAAGCTGATTTAGCGAGCGAGCCACATTGTGAACCAACAGTTAAATGATTTGATTTCCACGCCGCGGCAAATAGTTTTTTTTTCTCTCTCTCTCTATTTCCATATTTAGCCGCGATCGCTTGTGTGATAAGAATTAGTCGGGTTGTGTTTTTTTTTTCATTCATTCTATATTGCAGCGTGGGGTCGTGTGTGTGTGTGTGGTGTGTGTGCGTGTTGCTGTCTCGAGGTGTTGAAGGAGACGTGTTGGCATCAGTGCCCTTCTCATGTTGGCACTTGGGCAATCTGAGGGGTGCTGTGGTTTTCTGTCCTTTCTCACTACACACACACACACACACACACACACACACACACACACACACACACACACACACACACACACACACGAGGCAGTTCTCTCACCTTTCGGCCCCGCCATGTGCGAGACTCTGCCTCAGGATGCTCGGGGCTTTTTGTCACCGAGGGGCCACACCTCCCCAACCAGGCTTCACCTCCCTCACATGCAGCTTCCAGGTTTCACTGTGACCTCATTATTGACCTGCAGGATGATGAAATCCTTGTTATTACTTTGAAGGAAGCAACTTCTTGTAGAAACTTTGAATTTAGCACTGAAGCATAGCAGCCTGTAAACATCCCGCTCCATCCTTAAACATTACAGGACTGGCAGTTTAATATTATCACTCATACCAATAGACACATTAAAAATAAGCCTCGATCTGTCTGTCTGAAGTACTTTGGTTTCCATGGCAGCCTCCACGATATATGTTTCGAGCGTCAGGCCGTGCACATTAGCAGTTTATCCGTCAGGACGACTCTCCTGTGCAGTCACTCCAACTGCAGTGCACTGTTTCACCCAGCAGAGAGAGCTCAAGCGAGGTGCCACCGGTGGCACGCCGGCCCCTCTGCATCCACACACACACGCTGCAAGCCGCAGGGCTTCGCCTGCAAAGCGCTCCCGACGCCACTCTGCCACACGTGTCACCGCACTCCGTCCTCAGTCGGTCCGCGTATCGCTTCAAAACCAATCGACCGATGTGGAATGAGCTCATTATCTGCTGTTTTCCACGCAAAAAAAATAGTTTGCTTCCATCGTCTCTGGATATTTGTCGTTGCTGCTCGGCAGATGGAGCGTCGTCAGGACGTGACTCAGTTCTTCTTCATCTGCCTGCAGAAAGTGTTGCTTTGTCGAGCACTAATTTGGTCAATTCTTGATAAACAGCACGTAATAAGAATGAATTAAACCCGTAATAAAGGAGAAAATACGATGTCGTCGGAGAGTTTAATTCAGAAGTTTATTGGGGAGAACTTTCAGAGATTATTCAGACCAGTGGGTTCGATCTAACGTCGCCCGAGAGACTTTGTATTCGCTCCTAAGTGCTCCTACTTTTCTCAGTCTCCGTCCAATCGGGCGGCTCCTCCGTTCATGCGGCCCCCCCCTTCAAAAGTTTCCGTAATCGGTCGGCTGGACGGAGAGACAGCCGTCTTCCTCCCTCCACTTACAGCGCATCGCGCTGTGACGGCCTGACATGTGTTCTCAAGGGAGAGCTCCGCTTCAAGTTAACACACTGGAAGAAACAGGACTTTCAGAAGGTCACACACTCGCTCACATTCGCGCGCGCACACACACTTAAGGCAATTTTAGAGGAACAGCCGTGTGATAAAAAGGGAGTGGCGCTGGTGTCAGCTGCAGGCAGGAAATCTGAGTGATGGTTCCACTTGAGCAGCTCGCCCTTTGCACAGCGAGGAACTTGATATTATTTCTGCTACAGGTTCTCCGTCATCCCGTTTTGATCCAACCTTTAAAATAACGTTTTTCTCAGCATCAGTTTAAGTCCAACCTGACTTTGCTCCTCTTCCTCCTCCCCCTCCCCCCCTCCCTCTGTTTCAGCACCCTCGAAACCACGTTCGACACCACGGTGACCACCGAGGTCAACGGCCGGAGTCTCCCCGCCCTCGCCGCCCGCTCCTCCCCCATGGCCTGGCGCCTGGGCCAGTCCCAGACCCCG
>JAUESF010000031.1:10280128-10295013 GCA_032274765.1 Malacoctenus tetranemus
TCTCTCTCTCTCTCTCTCTCTCTCTCTCTCTCTCTCTCTCTCTCTCTCTCTCTCTCTCGCTCTCTCTCTCTCTCTCTGCTCTTCGTGCAGGATTTCTATCTCTCCATTTGAATATTTAGCCTAAAGTCTTCCTCACCTCGGCTTGACATAAATCCAGGAAATGTTCCACTTTCTCACCGCTCAGGTCTGCGTGAGCGTTTTTGGACCCCGCGGGGCGGTGAGGAAATATTGATGCCTGCTTCCCCCCCCGAAGACGCCTGCAGGCGCCAGACTCCCGATAGGATCACAACGTGAACTCTGGCACCCCGATTTCCTCCCCTTCATTTCTCCCCGTTCCCTTACGAAAATACGTGCGCCTCCACACACACACATCTATACACACAGATCCTCCAGCCTCCCTCCCTGACATGTGTGATTGTCAGAAGCTGAGCTGTCACTTCCCGCTGACAAACGACAAAGCTCAAGGGGGGGGGAAGTCATTTCCAAAGCAATCGCTCACCAGGCTTCACACCTCAGCCCCGGCTTTGCTTCGGTAGGATGGGATGTGCCTTCCACGCCTGCTTCCCCCCCACCCCCACCCTTTATCCCGGCCCTTCTCCTCCACACAGCACCGTCGGCTCGAAGCGGAAAAAAAGAGCCGCGGATAAATCCCAAGTTCAAAGAATGCGTTCGCTGACTTTCAGGAACTTTTCATCCACTCGAACGTGCACAAGCGGCATTCTGGGAGCAACCGATACACCGGAGGGGGGAGGGGGCGGCTGGGAGAGACAACAGGTGTCGATGTTCAGTCGTTCAGGATGAGCAGAGATCGTTGCCGTCACGCCGAGGATGTCGACCAGGTGCCGTCCAATCCCTCCCGCGGCCGTCCTTCCGCTGTCCGCTCCCGTCACTGTCAGCGGCTGAGACCTGTGTCCTCAGAGAGACCACCCGACCTCCCTGCACTCAGACGAGGCGGGGGGGAGGGGGGAGGGGGGGTCGTCACGCGCTTGTCAGGCAAAAAGAAAGCCTGGTCACCGCAGACGACCCGACGAGTTTCCTCCACCCGGCCGTTCGGGGCCTCAGCCGAGCTCAAACGCGGCGCGCTCAGCTCCGCCTCGTCTGATCCGCCCTCCCTCCCCACAACAATGGCGAATTCATTCTCGGCTAAAAAAGCCCCCCCACCCCCACCCCCCCTCCTCTCTCTAAAAATATCCCCCCCTGTCATGCAACATAGATGAGCGCGTGCTCGTGGCTCCGCTTGTCAGAGCGAGGCGCCGAAGGGAGAGCGTTTTGACACCAGCAGGCTCCCTGTTCTCGGCACAGACATGAATAAGTAACAGGCCTTTTGCTTTTAGCGTCCTCATATCTCCGGCGTGTGCCACCGTCTCTCTCTCTCTCTCTCTCTCTCTCTCTCTCTCTCTCCCTCGGTCTGGACTGGACTGTGGCAGCTGGCTCTGCATTTTTGCAGGAGGGGGGGGGCGACTGTTTGAAGCTTTGGGGGATTGCAGACAAGTTGATGTGTGTTGTGTTGTCCACGCTTGACGAAGAAAAAAAGAACCGAAGCTTGTTTGTGTGTTGGAGTCCCGGGTGCGTGCGTGAGTGCCGATCTCTGCGTACGAACGGGATCGGAGGGGGGGGGGCGTCACTCTGGGAAGCATTGACAGCCGCGCTGCTTGTCAGTGCTGCCGTAAGCAGAGAGGAGATTTGGAGGAGAGAGGGGTTTTTTTTCTCCCCCCCACCCCCACCCCCCCACTATCACTCTCAAAGCCAGTCATTATATAAGTCCCTGTGTCATTCAGCTCTGCCACAGGCGCCTCTTAAGGAAGGAGACGACGCACCTGAAACCGCAGCCGCTCTTTGGAACCAACTTTTCAGACAACACCCCCCCCACACACACACACACACACACACACGTCTCTCCCCTTCATCGCTGCAGCGAATTGACGAGTTGAAGTCGCGTCAGTCACAGAACGGGCGGTGATGAAACGTGGCGACACCCAACAAAGCTGCGTCCCGCTGAGGAAGCTGACACTCGGATGCTGCGGCGTCGTCTCCTCAGGGACACAGACGTCCACTGGAGGGACGAGAATCGGGCTCGAGGATCAACTAGAGTCTGAAAAACACGTGTGAATCTCGTCTTCTTTCCATGAACTATGAGCGAGACTTTTACTACTGACGGCGTCGGCCGCGTTGGTCCTCGTCTTTTCCGTCCCGCCTCCCCAGGATGTCACCGGACCGCTCTAATGAGTTTTGGGGGGAAAGATAAGGATCGATGCGAAGCTCCTGTCGTCACTAACTCACTTTGCTGCCATGGAGCCGCGCTCTGTTGTGGACGGTGAAGGTGTAATCTTGTTAAACGATGAGCGTCGTGGTGGGATTACAGGAGAGAGAGGGTGGGGGGGCGAAACAAAACAACATGGAAAAGAGAGAGAATCCCACTACGGCTTCTTCTGTATCAAAACCCTGAAAGTCAAGACGTGGCAAGTGATCTACCTGGAAGGCAGACGGCTGAGTGACCCCCTGATGCCAGCTACCTAAGCCCCCCCTCCCCCCAAAAAAAGCACCTCCATGCCAGCAGGAGTGACCAGATGGTTCCCCTGGCCAATGCTCGCATGGTGGAACTGTAGAACTGAGTCATTCAGGCGGACAGACGCGCTGATTGACTCGTTTCAATGCTGTTTGTGTGTCGATGCTGAAGATGAAAAACGCAGTTTAGTGAGTGCGTGTCCTTCAGGCAGCAGGAGGAGGAGGAGGAGGAGGAGGAGGAGGAGGAGGAGGAAGGAGGAGGAGGAGACAGCAGCGCTGTGGCTTCCCAGCACTCCTGTGGATTGTTTGTTTGTGCGCTTGCCAGCAGTTTGCCACAGACTGCAGCCGCTCCTCCTGCCGGGATGCACTGTGGCCCGCAGCAAACCCCCCCCCCACCTCTGCTGCCAAGCGACCAAAGACTTTGCCTTTACCGGCCGGGGTTCGAAGCTACGTCACAACGCATGGACGGGCATTCATGAGCTTCTCTCACGTATTATGCATGAGCTCACTTCCAGTCAGAGGCTCTCGCCGGAGACGAGGCACCTTCAGCGCCCCCCCCACGTCCCCCTCCCCTTCGATTTGGCTCCACTCTGCATCGTCACCCTCCTTTTAATTAACCCCCCGTAACACGCCGCTGACGACATGTCTGATTGAGTCTCCAAAGGGGGATGACAGGCCCATCCTGGTCCGGGAGGGGTGGAGGAGGGGTGGGCAGGAGGGGAGGAGGGGGTGGCTGGCAGAAGTGGGTGAAAGTGGAGGACGGAGAGGGAGTCCCTCCCTCCTCTCTCTCGCTCCTCCATTCGCTTCCTTGACTTCCACTGGAGAGACGCAGCCCCCTCTGCCTCCTCTGCCAGGTGGGCTTCCGTGGCCGCGTAGGCGCAGAGGGAGGGGGGACGGACGGAGGAAACACGCCCGTTTAGAGGTGAGTTTGACCGGCACAACCGGAGGAGCTGCTCCGCACAGCCCGTTTGTCGCTTTCCCCAGCTGACTGCTGTTGCTTCGTGAGGCGCGTGTGAGCTGAGTGGGACGAGTTTGTCCTGAGAGGAAGGAGGACGC
Organism: Malacoctenus tetranemus; assembly: GCA_032274765.1. Lineage (NCBI taxonomy): Eukaryota > Metazoa > Chordata > Actinopteri > Blenniiformes > Labrisomidae > Malacoctenus > Malacoctenus tetranemus. The sequence continues at coordinate 10,283,690 of JAUESF010000031.1, forward strand.
CTGTTTAGCAGCTTTGACGCGCTCAGACGGGAGGAGGAGGAGGAGGAGGAGGAAAGTCATTTCCAAGGTTGTGTTGGAGAGTTAGTTGCAACGAATCGAGGATGAATCCCTCCATTCATAGTGCATTTTTTGGTGTTTTGTGTAGAGCGGATCACTGTTAATGTGTTTGTTTTCACCTCTGAACTCTCGCTGTTGTTGCGTTCACATCCAGTGAAGCGTCAGCGTCTCTTTCCGACTAGTTTCTCTCACGTGCTGCTCCGCAAATTTCCGTCCCAGCCTCTCTTTTGTCCTCCTCTGTCCATCTGTGGTGCGATTCGCAGAGTGCCGGAATGAAAGCAACAAACCGTCGTTTACCAACACAAACAGGAGGAAGCTTCGAGATTCATTATGATAAACGTGAAAGAGAAGATTTCAAGTTTCAAGAGACCGTGAAGGAATTCAAACCTGTGCTCAAACGACGTCTCGTAGCCATTTTTTTCCCCCTTCGTTACATAAGAGGTCCTGGTGAGAGAGCGTCGTCCCACTCCGACACCTTTCAATGCCGTCCACCCTAACAACCTAATGATCCTGTCATCGAATTCTAATCCCTCCCCTCTGCTGCAGCGTGATCAACAGTGTTGTTCTTTGTACAGCAGCTAATAACATTTTTTTCCATCCTCTTGCCAGTTGAAAGAACAAGGACCCAGTGTTTGAATATTGCATGAGATCATGTTTGCATGGGTGAGTGGAGCCACAGCGACGCAGCAGCCGCAGCAGCAGCAGCAGCAGCGGGCCCAAATCGAGGATTTGAAATCAAAGCCCCCCCCCAGTATGAATCTCTCTCCAGACTTTGTTTGGTTATGGCCGTGCCACTGTTCCGCTGCCCGACACATCAGGAGGTCCCGTCGTCACGCTCCCAAAAGCACCGCAGACGACGACTTGTTTCGTCCGGCGGCGCTCGCGCTTCCTCCATCTCGGCTCCTCTGTACGTCCTCGCTCATTGTTAATTTAGCGAGTTATGACATAAAAAAAAAAAAAAAAAAAACGTCCCGACTCCACCTGCAGGTTATCGAGTTTGCCCGTGTCCTCCTTGAGGATGCCGCCCTCCCCCTCCTCCTCCCTCCCTCCTACAGCGTTCCAGGAGGAGGAGGAGGAGGAGGAGGAGCTCGGGCCAGTGAGAGACGTTCGTGCCAGTGAGGCACTTGTCCGTTTCTTCCCTTCCACAGCACAGACTGCCCCTCCCCTGCGCACCCCCCCACCCCCCACCCCTCCAAACCGTCACACTGACGTGGGACTGTTTGCTGCAGAGGAAGTACAAGAATGAATGTTTGCCCCCCTCCTCGCTTTTGGAAGCGTTTGATCGATAACAGTGACTCAGTCGTCTCTGGTCACTGACTTTGTTGTGCTCATTGCTCGATAACTGATCGCGGCAGTGTGGGTATTATTAGCGTGACGAGTTAAGAACTAGTCAATGATCCTGTTCACCTGCCACATACCTGCTCTTTAACTGGCATCTTTTTAGCCCGCGTCCCATCCGTCTCACTTTGGAGGCAAAGTGAATCTCATCGTCCCTTAAAAAAAGAGGCGCCAATGATATTTGATGTGTGCAATTAGGCAGAAGGAGCCATCAGGACCCGTAAAGAGACCATCTGTGTGTGATCCAAGCCAAACGCTGTCGCTGGAGCAGGTACCCCTGCGATCTGCCGTCTTCATAGAAGGAGGCAAAGCGAGCGTTTTCGGTCGACTCCCTTTGGACGGCTCCTTTTTTAAGGGAGAGCGTGAGATCGGGCTCCGTCCCCGGGGCCAGGAACTTCGGATCAGATCTTGAAGGTGACCCCGGCAGATCAGGTCGACACCCGAACGCCTCGAACTCCCCCCCCCTTCTTTTTCAACGCGTCGTCTCTTCATTTCACTCATCACCAGACGCGACGAAGCCGACGCGAGTCGTGTGTTTTCCGTTTAATCACGGTTATCGACTTTTTTTTTTCCCCGACCCCAAACTTTGAGGAAAATCAATAGCGTCATTATCTCGGGGTCTGCGCGCGTCGGGCTCGTCCGGCCTCCCTCCATCATCTTCCTTCCCAGAGAAAAAAAAGTGAGTCATTATTTCCTCATTTTCTGCCCGCCTTTGGCTTCCACTGTCATCTGCGATGAATTATAGATGGCGGGACTGAATTGACGAAGGGAAAAAGGAGTCGGTTTAATTAGCTTATTTTCAAGCTCGGATTCTGCTCGTTTGTTTAATCTTCCAATTTCAAAATATGGGTTGAGTTGGGGCAGAGGGAAGGGAGTCGGTGAATAAACGCTTATTTGGATAGAAGCGCTGCTGCCGGGACGACGGTCGCAGCGTGAAGCCTTTTCAACAGAGCGCTGATTCAGTCACAGTCGTTGCTTTTTGTGTGACTTCACTAAAATCAGCTTGTTTAACTGTCTCGGTGTTGTGCGACTGTTTCCTTTGTCATGATCACCGACGAAGGAACTTTCAGCCTTTCGTCCACTGATGAGTAGCCAATGAGGAGCCAGCGTCTGATAAACGCGTCTGTTGATGAGCACAGCTGTCGCCTGAGATCAGTCGTGCAGTTACTAGATGATTTGCATGTTTCCAGCTGGAGACGACGAGAGGAAGAGCGCTGATGAAGACGGTCGGTGCAGAATAAAGGGCTGCTGCTATGCGCGGCCACCAGGAGGTTCCTTCCTCACCTGTCCTCACCTGCTCCCCCCTCCCCTTCTGCTTCTCCTTCTGCAGTTGGGACGACAGCAGCTCGGTGAGCAGCGGCCTCAGTGACACTCTGGACAACATCAGCACCGATGACCTGAACACGCCCGCCTACTCCGCCGTCAGCTCATCACGCAAAAGCAAGGGGACGCAGGTGAGCGCGGCGGCGCCGCCGGGACCTCGTATTTGATGCGTCTCACCAACTTGTACAATGGACTCTGGGTGATAAACAGGCTTTATTCTGCTTCATCCTTTGCTTAGTTATTTATATGGTGCCTGAACGCAACATATGTAATCCTGTAGCAAGGTCAGATATAGGAAGGAGAAGGGAGCGGTGCTGGAAAGTCTTTACAAATGGGAGAAAAAAGCAGGTTTTGATGAGATTTCCTCGTGTGTGCCCGGCACCAAGTGTTCTCGCTTCAACTTGTGAAATCGCAGCTGAGAGAATGAACTGAAGGCCGGCGCGCAGCTCTTCTCCTGCCTTCCGCCAAGTCTCCTCGCCCCCCCCTCCTCCCCCCCTCCCTCTCATGAAACACTCAACAGACCGAGTTCTTAAGTGACTCGAGCGTTGCTAGGGAGACCGACCATCTGCCCAAGGTGGGCTCGCCCACCGCCGCGCGTCCCGAAAGACGAGGTCCTTGGAAGTTTCCAAAGATAGCCGCGGCTTCACACGTGCACACACGTGCACACACGTGCACACACGAGCCGCCCGCTGTTGTTGTTTATTCCTCCGTGCGTGTGTGTGTTTGGATAAGCAATTTGAACGTAGCAGGCTGGGGGCTTAGCTCGTTTTGAATAATGAATAGCTAATAGCATTAACATTAAGCTAATTTACCAAAGCTGAGCGCAGTGTTAGGGACGATTTACCACTTCACAGACAAACAGAAAATTACAAACACTTTGTGTTGCATCATGGATGTTTGACAAAGCTGGACTGATCGATTGATTCTGTCCCCGTCCTCTCTCTCGATGCGCAGTCCCAGAAGGGCGGCAGGTCCAAGCATGCCGAGCCGGAGGTGAGCAGCAGCAGCTGGGCCGGCGCCGAGGACCTGAAGAAGGTGGAGGAGGAGCTGGACGCCAGCATGGACCCCGGCAGCGGCGGCGGCGGCGGCGGCGCCTCGCGCTGGAAGCCCCCCTCGTCGTCGTCCTCCACCTCCTCCTCCTCCTCGCAGCCCCAGGGCCAGTACGAGGACGCGGGCCAGAAGGCGGCCGCCATGGCCCAGATGTCCCAGACGGGCTCGTGGAGGAGGGGCATGACCGCCCAGGTGGGCATCACGCCCCCGAGGACGAAGGGAACGTCTGCCGGCCTCAAAACAGCAGGTGAGACGGACAAGGAAAGCGTGAAGTTGGGTTGTGGTTGACTGTCGCCTGAACCTGCTGAGGCTTTTCGATTTGCGCTGAGTGGCGTCGATGTCGCCCCGCAGGTAAAACCGACGACGCCAAGGCGTCAGAGAAGGGCAAGGCGCCCTCCAAGAGCTCGGCCGGCATCCAGCGCTCGCCCTCCGACGCCGGGAGGAGCAGCGGCGACGAAGGCAAGAAGCCGCCCTCCGGCATCGCCCGCCCGCCCGCCACGGGCTCCTTCGGCTACAAGAAGATCCCGGGCGCGCCCGGCACGCTCATCACCTCCAGCGGCGCCACGCTCGCCAGCGGCTCCGCCACGCTGGGCAAGGCGCCCAAGTCCTCGGCGGCACTCGGCAAAGGCGCGGGCGGCGCCGCCGCCAGCGTCCGGAAGACCAGCCTGGACGGCTCGCAGCCGCAGGACGACGGCGTGCTGCTGAGCTGCAGCGGCTCCAAGGTGACGCTGCAGTACCGCTCGCTGCCCAGGCCGGCCAAGTCCTCCAGCGGCGCGGCGCCGGGCCGCGGCGCCGGCGCCGCTGCCGGCGGCCATCGCTCCAGCTCCAGCAGCATCGACTCCAACGTCAGCGGCAAGTCGGCGCAGGCGGGCGCCAAGCGGCGCGACGGCAAGGTGGGCTCGGACCGCTCCAGCCCGGTCACCGTCAACCAGACGGACAAGGAGAAGGTGGGCGTGTCCGAGCAGGACCCGGCAGCAGGACTGTCCACGTCCCCCAAGTCCAGCCCCACGTCCGGGGGCCAGTCGGGCCAGTCGGGCCTCCGGCAGCCGGGATCCAAGTACCCCGACATCGCCTCGCCGACGTTTCGCAGGTCAGCTCCATCACACACACACACACACACACACACACACACGCTCCTCCCCGTCATTCTGTGTGTGTGCGTCTCTCATTCTGTGTGTTTCCGTGTCGAATATCAAGTGTTTCACCACGTTCAGTTTAACATTTAACATCCTTTAACTTTTAGCATGTTTTTTCCTCATTCAGGTTGTTTTTAAGTGAGAGGGACAAACAGAGAGCTGCGTCTGTGTCCGGGTAAAAACCTGATTATAAGAAAATGTAACTTATCCGATTTAGATCAGCTGTTTGGACGCGAGTCTTGTGATCGAGGCCTGACCGTCACGCGCCGCACTGCTAACGAGACAGGAAGCAGGAGTTTGCCACGCCGCCTCCCTTCCCCTCCCCCCCCCCAACCAATTAGAAGCATGCGCTCGGAGGGGCGGGGCCTCAAAAAAAAAAAAAAAACACTCGTCCCATCCCGTCCGTCAGCCCGTCTCATCTGCATGTCCTCGGTTATTTTTGTCTGTTTTGTTGTTTTTTTTATTTTCTATGTGCCCCCCCCACCCCCCACCCCCACCCCCCCCTCTCTCAAAAGAGTGTCACCCTAACATGTTGTGTGATTGCGAGGAACCGCAGCTCGTTTAAAGTCACAGGAACCTGATCGGTGTTATTCATTTACAGCTAAAATTGCAAAAAAATGCAAAAAATATGCAGTTTTTTTAAAATATTGTGGTCGAGATGCTTTATTTTATTGTTTTAAATGCACTTTGAGTTTCCTTATGTACGCCAGGCCATGAGAGAACTTCAGCAAGGAAGAAAAAACAGAAACTTTCCCAACTAATTTTGTGAAAGTCTAAATTTCTTGTCAGATGCTCAGCACTGGTCCTCCGAGCGCCTCTAAATGACTGCACGCGCCTCTCTACCCTCAGATTGTTTGGCACCAAAGCCAGCAGCAAGGCCAGCTCCCCGGGCACGCCCGACTCTGGCAAGTGCCCGTCATTACTGGGCAGCCCTCACGGCACGCTGGCCCGGCAGGCCAGTCTGGACTCGCCCTCCTCCGGCACGGGGAGCCTGGGCAGCGCAGGCGGCCTGAGCGGCGGCAGCAGCCCGCTGTACGGCAAAACCCCAGACCCGTGCACCGACTCCCCGGCCTCCAGCCCGGCCTCGGGCCTCTCCCTGCCCTCCAACGCCCGGCCGTGGCCGGCCTGTAGCTCGTCGGCGGGCAGCAAGGACACACTGAGCTGCCAAAGCATGACCAGTCTGCACACCAGCTCTGAGTCCATTGACATGCCGCCGGGCCACCACGGGCCCAAAGTGACACGAACCGGCAGTGTCAAGTCCACCCTGTCTGAGGGGTGAGTAGCAGCGAATACGATTGGGAGGAATCGTATTCATTGTTTCATTTGAGAAAGCGAGACAAAAGCAGTGTATCCCCCCCTCCCCCCTCCCCTCCCTGCCCTGAGTTATAGACACACAATGCAGAGAAAGCCTCAATGACAACTCACAACAGTGATGATAAGAAAAAAACGACAAAAAAAAATCACATTTTGTTGTATTTAAGTTTCTTTTTCTGCCATGGTTTTGGTCCCATTGGATACGTCTAATGGTGGGTCCATTCTTCAGTGTATCTTAGCAACCGAATTCAACATAAAGTCACTGGGAACAGCGAAGGTTTCACTCCAGGGGTCCAAAATCATGGCAGAAAAACAGGACAGCACCTTGTTAAATTCAGATCATTCCAGTCTCACGCTCCCATGAGAAGTCTTTGACCCCGTCCATTGTTCTGTCTATACGCTGTGCATGCACGACGTCACAGCCGCAGGGCACACTCTGTTGTTCTCCACCTCAGCTCGATGTCTCCAAAGAAAATGAAACAATTCTCAGTCGGAATTCTTCTTCTTCTCTGTGTTGTCTGTCCTGACGCGCATCAGTGTCGTCCCAGTGTTGGTGCCATTTCTGTGTGTGTCAGTGGTCCAGGTTGTGAGATGTGTACCCCCTCCTCCTCCCCTCCTCCCTCCTCCCCCTCCGCCCCCCCCAAAAAAGTCGTTTTCCTCCTCATTGACCAAACAGATGTGTTGTTGTGTCCATCTAATCGCTCCATCCTCTGTGTTTTTAACAGCATGCCTCTTGACAGAAACACGCTTCCCAAAAAGGGACTGAGGTACAACTCATCTGCAACCAGACGCCATTTATTTTGTTGTTGTTTTTTTTACCCCCCCCCCCTCCTCCCCCCCCCCTCCTCTTTTCTTTTTCTCCACTCGTCCATCGGCGACACTTTTTTTTTTTTGCATGACAAGTCGCGGTCCTGGTACCGATGCGCACGCTGCTGCATGACGCCCAGCATCGTGTCGCCTCATCCGTTTGCAGGTGGAGCTGTGGGGGGGGGGTGGGCGGGGGGGGTCGCAGGGGGGTTATTGGAGAGACCTGAAAGGAGCCGAAGACGTCTAAGTGCGAGGAGACGACGCAGTGTGTTTATCAGCCCATGTTTCACCCTCCTCTAAATGCAAAGCGCAGCTCCTCCGCCCGCTCCACCCATATTAGTCCTGATAGAAGAGGGGAGCATAACGGATGGTTGGAGTTAAGGAGGGACGGATCCATCCACCTTTTAAGCTATTCGTCACCGCGGTCCAATCTACGCAGGGTCCCGGGCCAATTATACAGCGGCGCTTGCTAGTCGGGGGGCGTGATGGAGGGTCCTGGTTTTGGAAAGCGTCCTCTTAATATCAACACGTCCAGCCCCCCCACCCCCTCCCGCGGGGGTCCGCTTCATCAGCGTGCTGACTGCACCGGGTTCACAGAGTCCAACGCCGACTCTTGGTTCTGCTTCGCTCCAGCCACCGTCGGGAAGCAGAATGCCGCAGAGTCCTGCCATTCAAAGGGGGGGAGGGGGGGGTGTTAGACAGCCAACGCCCAAGCGGGGGTCAGATGTGACAGGCGTAGCAATGGGCCGCGTTGAATGGAAGTTGAATGAGTGCAAACTCAATTATCACCCTCAGAGGATTAAATATGGCCGATTGTCATGCGGGCGATAACAGGGGGGGTATAGAGGGGAGGGGTGGGATAGAGGGGAGGGGGGGGGGAGCTTCTGCTGCCAAGTCGGGGAGAGAAGACATGAGCGGCGGTGTCTGTGTGTTTGGCGGCTTTAAGCCTTGGCACTGAGTGTGTGTGTGTATGAATCTGTGTAGCACACACACACACAGCTGGGTGTGTGCAGATGCATGCAGATGAAGCTCTGTGTGGTAAAACTGCACGTCCCCCCCCCCTCCTCCTCCTCTGACTGACTCTGCTCGCTCTTCAGAGCCCCTCCGGGGGTCCGTTCTGCCGAGGCCTCACGGTGTCTTTGCGTTCCAGGTACCCTCCGTCCTCCCGGCAGACCTCCCACGAGGAAGGGAAGGAGTGGCTGAGGTCCCACTCGACGGGGGGCCTCCAGGACACCGGCAGCCAGTCGCCGCTGTCCCCCCCGGGAGCCGCCTGCACCACCACGGGGAAGTACCACTACTCCAACCTGCGTGAGTCTCCCTGGGAGCATGTGTGTGTGTGTGAGAAGCGTCCAATCAGACGAAAGGGGGTTGACCGGGTCGGTTTCCCCGCCCGCAGTGAGTCCCACCAACGTGGGCCAGTACAACCTGCCGCCGGGCAGCACCAGCATGAGCCGCTCCAACAGCATCCCGGCCCAGGACTCCTTCGACCTGTACGGGGAGGGACACCCGCTGGGGGGCAGCGCCACCTCGCTGGAGGACCGACCGCGGGCCATCAGCCGCTCGGGCTCCTTCAGAGACAGCACCGACGAAGGTGGAGGGGGTGGGGTGGGGGTGGGGGGGGGCGAACAATACTGCCCGAATCCTTCTCGCACAGTTCAAGGTCAGCTGCGTCGTCACTTTCTCATCGCTCACTTCTTCCCTTTCTCTCTCTCTCCCTCCTTTTTTTTCTTCATCTACAGTTCACGGCTCGTCGTTATCGCTCGTCTCCAGCACCTCGTCGCTGTACTCCGCGGTAAGTAGCAGGTGTAGGTGTGGAGTCCCCATCTCCCGTCCAAAAAACTGCCACCGCCAACGGAGGAGAGAGGAGAGGGGGGGGATCTTTGAAGCGCCCCTTTATCTCGACGTTCACACCGGATTATTCTGAGTCTTGTTGACGTGTTTAGACGCAGCCAGAAAAAAATGGCTGCTGGGGAGAACATGCAAACTGCAAACAAAGCGCTGCCACCTTTCTGGCTGTGACTGCCGGAGCGTTCCAAAAGTTAGTTTTTTTGGGGGGGGGGGGAGCGCGTGAGAGAGGAATCGATTACCACGCGCGGGCCCGCCTGCAGCGTGGCGATGAGAAGGCCGGGATGAAGGATGGGAGATAGTTTTGTTTACAACACCTCCTCCTCCTCCCTCCTCCTCCTCCTCCTCCTCTTCATGGGCGAAACTCGTTTGTTTGCTGCGTGGTAATTACAAAGTATTTTCCATTCCCCCTCTTTTTTTTCCCACTTCTCCATCAGCGATGTTCCTTCTGCCCCTTTTAATCTCGCTTTAATTACAATCCGGGCGCGTTTTTCTTCATCTCATTCATTGCTTGACTCCTCTTCGTCATCTTTTAGTCGCCGAATGTTCCCCCAAAACTAAGCTCGCCTCTCTTTTTTCTCCCCCCCCCTGCAGACGGAGGAGAAGGCGCACTCGGAGGTAAGACTCGCTGCATCCCGTGCGTGTCTGCATGTCTGCTGGTTTGGTTTTTTTTGGTTTAGCACCCCTCACCCCCCCCCCCCCGCCGCCCGCTCCCCCCCCCCTCGTTCATCCAGTCGGATCCATTTGCGCTGTAATTTGGCTAAGTGCAGCCAAACTGAGTGGCTGCGCAGTCTGGGGACAGGGAGGTTAAGTGCCTTGCTGTTAGCGCCCTCGTAACCAGACAATTTCTGAGATGAGTTTGTGTTTTTTTGGGGGGCGGGGGAGGGGGGGGGGGTGTCGTTTTTGGGCTTCCTGTGCAACTTCTGTCCAACACGTCACCTGCATGCTCGTGCTGAGGGTGCCAGCTGCCTGCTTCTTCTGCTCGTGTGTGTGTTTTTATCCTCGTTTTCGCCGCTCTGCATCTGTCATCAGAAAACTCCAATCAAAGCACAAACAGTGATATTTATTACACAACAACTAGAATCAAGCTCGACAACACAAACAACACCGGGAGTCATTTTTTCCCCTTTGTTTTCTTCATCGACAACAACAACGTTTAACTCTATGTTGCATCGCTTTTTATCGTCTCCCTATTTATTGTCATCCTGACACGTATCTTATCCATCCACTCATCACACACACTTGACCCTGAACATCCAGCGCGCATGTCTTCAACCTTGATTCTTTGGCTTCGTCCAGTAATATTCTCCAGTTTATCACTGGTTCTTCTTTGATTTTCCAGTTTTGGTTGTTGTTTTTGTTTGTTTTTGCTGAGTTCTTTCTTCCTGTCCATCTTGTCTTCAGCCTGAAGTTTGGATCAAACAGTAAAAGCAAAATCAGACAAACAAAAAAACTCAATGAACATGACATCCAAGTTGAATTCTGGCGTGTGACCCGTGTGAGTTCGACACAGTGTTCAAGCAACGTCACGTAGTTGCAGCTACTGTTTGACCCAGGTCAGAGGTCTCTCTCTCTCTCTCTCTCTGTCTCTCTCTCTCTCTGTCTCTCTCTCTCTCTCTCCCCCTGCGCGTGCGGTGGCTTGCTGCTAACCCCCCCCCCTCCCACTTCTGTTCCTCCAGCCTCATCAGTACATGCTGTTTGATGGAGGCATGCGACATAGTGTTAATGTTTACTCTTTTCTTTTTAATCAAGGGCCAAACAGTCCAAAATTCCACGGTAATCCCCCACTCTTTACGTTCACACTTCACTCCAGCGTGTGTTGTTGTTGTTGTTGTTTTTTTCAGTATACCATGTAAATGCACAATGTTTTTTCCGGTTGTCAACACGGGAGCGACAAGTTTCGACGCCTCCTTTCGTCACAATCGGTCTTGTTTATTTTATTTCATTTATTTTTTTGTTTATTGTTTGTTTTTTTTGTCTCTTTGGGAGCAGTAAGCACAACACTCACCCTCCGCCTCTCTCTCCCCCCACCCCCCCCTCCTCCTTCCCCCCCTCCTTCCCTCCAACACAGCAAATCCGGAAGCTGCGTCGGGAGCTGGACGCCTCCCAGGAGAAGGTGGCGACCCTGACGTCTCAGCTGTCTGCCAACGTGAGTTTGTTTACTTCAAAACGACGCTTGTCAAAACAGCCGGGCTCATTTGCATGATAACCTGCTGTTGTTGGAGAGGGGGGGGGTTGGTGGGGAGGGGGGGTTCTTCTTTGCATCGCCTGTCGAAGCTCTGCGAGGAATACAAATGTTTAAGGCGCCCACTAATACCCCGCTCCCTGTGTTTGAAGCTGCCGCGCGTGCGTTTGGAGGTTGTTTGTGTCGCGCACTGGCTCCTGTGTGTGTGTGTGTGTGTGTGTGTGTGTGTGTGTGTGTGTGTGTGTGTGTGTGTGTGTGTGTGTGTGTGT
>JAUESF010000031.1:10302347-10321654 GCA_032274765.1 Malacoctenus tetranemus
GTGCGTGCGTGCGTGCGTGCGTGCGTGCGATCTCTACAGGATTTTCACCAACTCACTCATGATGGTGTTCAACCGTGCGTGCGTGCGTGCGTGCGTGCGTGCGTGCGTGCGTATGTGAGATCTCTACAGGATTTTCACCAACTCACACATGATGGTGTTCAACCGTGCGTGCGTGCGCGCGTATGATCTCAGGATTTTCACCAATTCTCTCTTGTTGTCGCCAAATAGAAACTTTATTCATTCCTTATGCAAAAACATGCTTGTTTACAGTAGTGTTCAACTGTGCGTGTGTGCGTGCGTGCGTGCGTGCGTGAAAGAGAGAGACTTGGTTTCTTTTTGGCCACTGTTGAACACGTTTCCTCCTCCAACTAACAATCAATGCTTACTGAAGAGCCTGATTGCAGCTGGACGTTGATTTTAATAACATCTGCGGGTTTAAAGCCGTTTCTCTTAACAAACCTCCAGCCGTCCTTTGAGAAATCAACCTTAAGCTCCTGCGTCGTTAAGTGCTGTGCTCGTCCCCCTCCCCGCCGGCTAAGCCACTTTACAGTCTGCGGTCGCTCTCCGTCCGGCCAGAGGTGCTGTGTTCTTTTTCTTTCTTCCTGCAGCATCGACTCAGATTAGCTGCCTTCGCGCGCGGCCTGATAAACGCGGGAGAATTGCGTTCGCAATCTCGAGGAGCTGCGCAAAATGATGAAACGGTTGCTGCGCGGCGGAGCGGGGACCCCCGTCACACGAACACACACTTCCCCCTCCTCCCTCAGACTGCGGCCGGTTCCATTTCCGCCCTCCGCGTTTATCATTCCGAGCAGTCGCTCCGCGCGAGAGCGTCGATTAAATGTAAAAGTAATTATCACATGAAAGAAAAGCCATTAGCCGCGCTTCACTCTGGACTCTGTCCATCTCCAGCTGGAATTCGCCGGCAGGCGCAGCGAGTTTTGTTTACAACGAATTATGAGACTGATGGATTCTCGTCTGTGAGCGTTTTTTTTTTCACACCCAAAACTTTATTGCTTTTCAGACATTTTGCTCGACGACGGCTACGAGGGGAACCTACGGAAAGAAGGCCGCAGCGTGAGAATCGTGGTGTCCATCAGCAGCGGGCTGAAGACCACCAAGGTCCGTGCGCGACGCCGACGCCGCTTCCAATCCCGACTCGTTTTATCTGACTCGTCTCGTTTGGTCTGACTCCCCCCACCCCCCCTTCTCCAGGGTCCGACTCAGGAGTACCTGATCGGGTCGATCGGGGTCAGCGGCAAGACCAAGTGGGACGTCCTGGACGGGGTCATCCGGCGCCTCTTCAAAGTGAGCTCTCCGTTCGGAGGAAACGATTAAAGCAGGAATCCTCCACAGCACCAAAACCCGTGCCTGTGTTTTTTTTTTGGCCCCCCCTGCAGGAGTACGTGTTCCGGGTGGACCCTCACAGCAGCCTGGCCCTCAGCTCGGACAGCATCGTCTGCTACCGGATGGGCGAGGTCGTTCGCTCCCACACCTCTGAAGTGCCTGAGCTGCTGCCCTGCGGCTACCTGGTGGGCGAGAACAACGTCATCAAGATCAACCTGAAAGGTGCGTCGAGGTTTTTTTGTTTGCACGAATCTCATTTCTACCCCGGCGTGAAATCCATTAACCCCCCTCGTCCCCCCCCGTCCACAGGCGTGAGGGAGAACAGCATCGACAGCCTCGTCTTCGACACGCTCATCCCGAAGCCCATCGTCCAGCGGTACCTCAACCTCCTCATGGAGCACCGGCGGATCATCCTCTCGGGGCCCAGCGGCACCGGCAAGTCCTTCCTGGCCGCCAAGCTGGCCGAGTACATCATCTGCCAGCTGGGCCAGGAGGTGACGGAGCACAACGTGGCCAGCTTCAACGTGGACCAGAACTCCAGCAAGGTGGGGTGCGCCTCCTGGCGAGACTCTCCAGGAGTGGCCACAGTCTCCTCCCTCCTCCACCATCAGTGCGTCTCTTCTCTCTCTCAGGACCTGCGTCAGTATCTGTCCAACCTGGCCGAGCAGTGCAACTCGGAGGACACGGACACGGAGCTGCCCACCGTGGTCATCCTGGACAACCTGCACCACATCGGCTCCCTCAGCGACATATTCAACGGCTTCCTCAACTGCAAGTACCACAAATGGTGAGTCGGGCGGTCGCTTCGACGGCAGCTCGCGGCTCGTCACCGGACGCCACCGTGACCGAGGCGCTCTGCTCTGTGTCCGCCACAGCCCTTACGTCATCGGGACCATGAACCAGGGAGTGTCCTCGTCGCCCAACCTCGAGCTGCACCACAACTTCAGGTTTGACGCTTTGACCTGCGAAGTTTCGCGCCGCTGTTACGCGGAACGACGGCCCCGAAGCGCTGATTTGCCGACGTCGTCCTCGTCTGCCGCAGGTGGGTGCTGTGCACCAACCACACGGAGCCCATCAAGGGCTTCCTGGGCCGCTTCCTGCGGCGGAAGCTGATCGAGACGGAGATCGACAAGAACACGCGCAGCAACGACCTGATCAAGATCATCGACTGGATGCCCAAGACCTGGCAACACCTCAACTGCTTCCTGGAGGCGCACAGCTCGTCCGACGTCACCATTGGTCAGTTCACACGTACGCGGTCGTAGCCACTCGCCAGCACCCGAGGGCGTCACAGCATTCTCAGGATCCTCCTGTTGTGTGTGTGTGTGTGTTTGTGTGTGTGTCCCACAGGCCCCCGTCTCTTCCTGTCCTGCCCCATGGATGTCGAGGGGTCTCGGGTTTGGTTCACAGACTTGTGGAACTACTCGCTGGTGCCCTACCTGCTGGAGGCCGTCAGGGAGGGGCTCCAGGTACGTCCCCCCCAACTCGGCTGATTGATTCATCCTCACATCCGTCGCTCTCGAACATGTAACACTCCTTTTTGGGGGGGGTCTCCTGCAGCTGTACGGCAAAAGGGCGGCGTGGGAGGACCCCTCCAAGTGGGTAAACGACACGTACCCATGGAACGCGGCGGCGCGCCAGCAGGAGGGCCAGTCGCTGCTGCAGCTGAGGCCGGAGGACGTGGGCTACGACGGCTACAGCTCCTCCAAGGAGGGCGCCTCCTCCAAGCAGGTTTCCCAGAGCGACACGGAGGGAGATCCGCTGGTGAGCCACCGCAGGGGGAGAGGGGCGGGATGGGGCTCCAGGACTCGTCTCCAAAGTGGGTCAGTGCTTGGTGAACCGCGGCGCCCATGAATGTCGCCCTCTACCCTCCGCAGATGAACATGCTGCTGCGGCTGCAGGAGGCGGCCAACTACTCCAGCACGCAGAGCTGCGACAGCGACAGCACCAGCCACCACGAGGACCAGCTGGACTCCTCGCTGGAGTCGGCGCTATGAGAGCGAGTCGTCGGTGCGGGTCCCGCGCCGCGCCCAGCCAAAGGGGCCGCTCGTCGCCAAGGCAGCCAAGGGGGGTGGGGGTGGGGGTGGAGTGTGGGTCAAGTCATCCTCGAGCAGTGAGTGGGCTGACCACGTGAGAGCACAGGCCGATTGTTTTTGTTTTTTTTACACAATGATGGTGCAATACAAAATGCAGTTCCTCTGGCGTTTTCCAGCAGCTGTGGCCACCTCTAGTCTCCCCCCTCCCGTCCCTCCCCGTCCCCCCCTCCCATCCCTCCACTTCCAAAAATCCGTTAATACCTTCAGATGTTTACATGGAGCGGCAGGTTTTTCTCGTTTGTCTTTTCTTGTTTACAGAGGTGCTTCACACACACACACACACACACACACACTCCAATCGATGCACTTATAACACGGGCAGCAGGGACGCACACTCTCCTGTCTGGGGGGTCCTTGTTTGTATCTTCTGAGCACGCCGGGCTCCAGTAACTGGGGGAGCACTGCAGTGTTTTCAGGCGTTGTAGTTCCCTCTGGTGGCCACAGGGGGAGCTTCTAGGTGCTTTACACACAAATTAAGACCATCGCACACACTCTTTTGACGCATTGTTTGGTTTCACTGCTGCGTGATGAAGAGTCGGTGTGTCCTGCAGTGGCTCCCGACACGCTTGAGAGTGAAGCTGTCTGATTTTTGACCTTATTTTGCGTCACTGTTTACGACATCGTCACCTTTTGTTGTTTTTTGTAAACATGCGGGCGCCAGATGTGTCGAAATTGACACGTCTGCGAGGCTCGTATAGGACACACACGCATGCACGCACGCACGCACGCACGCAGGTCCTGCCCTCAGCTCAGTCATCAGTTGAGTCTAATGGTGCTGGTCTTACTGCCCCCACCCCCCACCCTCCTCCCCGAGAACCCCCCCCCTCCCCTTCAGTGTCAGGCACTGCCACCGTCGCCACGCCAACAACAAGCACAACTGAACGCGCATCGTTCCGTGTGTGAGATCCAGCGACACTGCTGCTGCCCACGGAACATGGAGAAGTGCCAACACCCCCCGTCCAGCCGACTGCCAGACGCGCGTCGACGCAGCTTGCCGTCCCCCCGCCCCTCGCAGGGGCAGTCGGAGGACCGGAGGCGGGGGAGGAGGGGGCACGGGAGTTCCGGGAAGGCGCCGAGATAGCTGCAACCCAAACCGCGGAGGAGGACCACCGAGCCGCACACGCCGACTGTTCGGGGACGCGCGCGCGTCCTTCCTGGTTCCCGACATGCCAAAAAAAACAAGAAAACATTGAAAGTATCATTTTATTATGTCACCGGGAATCAGCTGGCGCGGGAACAATGAAACTGGTGCTTTCTCACTGCCTTAAACGTGCGAGCGTCGGATGGAAGCGCCGTCTGCGCCCACCGGCTCCAGTGAGAAGAAGTGACGTTGCCACCTTTAACCCGCAGAGAGAGCGGCCCCCCCCTCCCCCTTTCCTTTGTCGAAACCCTCCTTTTTTTTGCATAAGAACCCCCCCCCTCTTCCTTTCCTTTTTTTACCCCCCCTGAAAAAGTAGGAAAAGTTGACCAATATTGTAAAGAACAAAGAGGACGGATGGGACGTTTTTTTAAGTTGTCATTTTTTTGTGCCCAGTTGAGCTGGGCTCACTTGAACTGACAGGAGCACAACCAAACTGTTTTCGGGGGTGGGGGGTGGGGGGTTTCTAGCCTGGCGAGCATGTTTTTGAGCTTTTTAAACAAACAGGGGTCGCGCCCAGAAGAGACCTTTACCTTTTACGTACGCGTGTATCGGACGGAAGCCATTTTTTTCCCCCCTAAATTTGGATTGTTCTCTTCTTTGTTTAGCGAGTGGGTCGGTTTTTGCACACTTTGAGGTCCGGGAAAAGGGGGGGGGGCGAGGGTTGGTGGGGGGGCGGGGGTTGGTGGGGGGGTTGTAAATACTTCAGTCTTGCACAGTGAATCAAAGATGCATTCTGCCCTGTCGATGTTACAAATATGCTTAACCCGCTGAGTAAATTATTGTACCTTGAAAACAGAGAAGAGAGAAAAACAAACAAACAAACAAAAAAAATGCAAAAACTCAACACGCTGTCAGAAGCAGGTGTGTGTCTTGTGGTGGTTGGATGTTTTGCCCATGCAGGAGGCGTTCAGTGTACAGTACGAAAGTGTTTGGCTTTGTTTTTGTTTTGTTTTTGTTTTTTTCTGAAATCACGCTCAGAGACAAAATAGGCACTTCCTCAGTATTCCTCATACTGCCATATTTCTCTGGACCCCCCCTCCCCTCCCCCTCCGCTGCGAGGCTCGCGAGCTGACCTGACAGAGTACTGTATCCATTCACCAACAACCAACCGGTGCTACTGGTCAGTCAAAAGCCCATCACAGACCAACAAGTCGCATTGTCACAACCTCAGGACGATCTACTACTACCCCCACCCCCTTCCTCCTCCTCCTCCTCCTCCTCCTCTTCCTCCTCCCTCCCCTGCCTGTACAATCCTACCCGCGTTCAGCTTCGCTCCCGCAGCCTCCGACCCTGGCGGGGGCTCTGCTGCTGTCCGCCTTACAAGGGTGTCTAGTTGCATGTAAAGGGACGCGATCACCGTGGTTGACCGAGACCCGCACCCGTTTATCAGACCCAGCCACAACACCCATTCCCAGTGTTGACGATGGACCGGTAATCTCTCCCCACTTCCATGTCAGTTGAAGCCCATAGCATTTACTCTGGTTTGAGAGAGAGGTTTTTTTTTTCCTTTCTTCTTTTTGGGTGAAACATTTGTCCTTAAATGTTTTATATTTTGTACATTTGTATGTAACATATCATGTAAATAGACAGAGACAGTGATTTAACTCATCTGGAGGATTTTGTAGTCTTTGTAAAGCCCTAATAAATGGTATTTGGTGTCACACAAGCAACAATTAGTCTTGTCCATTGTTTCCTCGCCCTGTTTCTATTGATAGTGCACGTAGTTCATACTAACGTCCACTAGGTGGCAAGGGTGTAGCGAAGAGAATTCGGCACCACAGAAATCCGACCAACGGAGACAAAGAAGAAGAGTCACAGGCGGAAGCAGCTTTTGACGCACCGGCCGGCAACTTACCAAAGATGGGACCGGGAGCTGCTCCTGTGGCGGACTCCGAGGAGGACCTGCGGAGGTTCAAAGCGAAGGGAGCCTCCGTGTCCTTGCCGAAACACTCGTATTGGTTTGACTTCTGGGTGTTCGTGCTGTTTGACCTCGTCTTCCTCCTGGTCATGTATTTCATCGTCCCGTAACACGGTGAGTGTGGTGTGCGGCGGACCGAAGGGCGGCTACGGAAGTGCTTAGCTTCTGCGGTAGACGTTCTTGCTCTCCGAGGGGGCGTGCAGTCTGGAACCAAAGGGTTTTTAATGGGAATTAAGTTCCAGGTAAATTTGTCTGTGTTGTATTTGAAAGCACGACGTCTTAAACCGTTGGTGTTCCGTCTGCAGCTGGTTTGGTAGCGACTAACCGCTGACCAGTCACGGAGGTTTCAAAAGCTGAAGTCAAACTTCTAAACAACAACGTTCAAAGCGTGTGATCGGACCTCTGTGACTTCCTGCTTCAGTGCCTGGTGACTTGGGGCCGAGCAGCCCGCGGACCTGCTGAGGAGATGAGCATCCCCCGGTCCCTGCCCTGCCCTGCCGCCGAACAACGCTAACCTCGCTCGGACTGAACCTCTCACGTTTCACCTGCTCGGACCGTATCAGGGACCCGAACCCCAGGACGAGATCCTGCTCGGCCCTCTCTGCCCGCATGGACCTGTGCTGCCGAGGGTCCATTCATGGAGAAGTGGATCAGCTGTCATTGAGACCCGGACTGTGCCAGAGAACCTCTAAGATCCCAGTGTGAGCAGACGCACTGTGATTGTCGGCTCTCCCTGCAACACAGTGAGCTCAGTGGTCAGTGTGGGCTTTGTCCTGAGAAGCTTTTTTTTAACGGAACGCCACAGTGCCCTGCATCCACAAACAGCCACTGGTTACACTGGTTGAAGTGGAGAAACATGTGAAACCTTCAGCACCTTATACAGATAAAAGTGTTCTTCCTCCTGACTATTTGTGGACGGTTTATTTAGAGAAACTGCAGTAGGTGAACAATGGATGTATTTTGTTTTTTCCCCTCTAATATCCATGTTGTGTTCACTTGATGTAACTTTAATAAACTGGAATTAACAGACCCATCCCATGAACTGTGGTGCATTTAAACATACCCATTGTACATCAGTCATTTAAAAAAAACAACCAAAAACGATTTCTCGGAATTTCTTGGGTGTGTGTCGATGCTTTTATTTTGAAGGCCCGGAAGCTTGCCTCGAATCCGCCGCCCGGCGAGCTAACGGCGGCTAATGTTTGCTACACGCTGCATGTTTGTTTGGTTCGTCGTTCAGGCGCAGTCATGGAGAGCGCGTGTCCGCTGCAGAGCACAGGTCAGTGTGGTCGGGGCGGGCAACACGCACACACACGCGCGCTCAAATTCACTTTGTCGTTGCGAGTTGGACCTGTTAGAAACCTGCATCTGTTTTATTGTCCCTAGCATCAACGCTGCAGCAGCCAGCTTCACTCCGCTATTGCAACGCAGGTCTAGTTAGTTGTGCTGTGTTATTGTTTTAGAACATCTCAGCAAATTAAAACTCGGACGATAATATCACAGTTACACTTTAGTCTCTCTTCTACACCTTTAAACACAACGCGGACGTCCGTGAAGAAAGCTCAAAACTAGTAATTAATGTCGCCTGCTGGGGTCACGTGACCTGAATTATAGTTTACCTGTACATCCCCCCCAGACATATTCCTGCCACTGTCCTCCCTGAGGCTGCTGCTCCCCCCGCTGCGCCTGCTCGCTGCCGCCATGTGGCAGGTGGCTCAGCGCCGGGATGTGCCGGACTACGAGAAGCTGGACGAGTTCGTGACGCTGGTGACGGCCGCCGTCCCCGACCTGCTCAGTGCCAAGCAGCGCGGGAAGCTGCTGCTGCGTCTGCGGGCCAAGGTGAGCGACGGAGGGTGAGTCAGGCGTCCGTCTTCGGGTGGACACCTCCTCCTGACCTCCTGACCCCCGTCCTCCTCCTGTGTCCCCAGGTGATCCTGGAGCTGTGCAGGAATCAGGAGACGGCAAATGCTCCGTGCATACAGCCTCACTTGGAGCGAATTCGCCCTTCGGGATACTCTGGAGTGAGTGACTGGAGGAAGTGACGTCATGTCAGTGTATCCACCCCCCACCACCCGCTCTGCCGCTGCCCTCAGTGATGACACATCCTGTCCCGGTGACTTCTCCTTCCAGAGTGGCGATGCGGAGGTAGATGCGGAGGAGGCCATATTTGTGGAGCTCACGCAGACGTTACTGAAGGACCCCGCTGAGAGGGAGCACTTTTACCAGGCAAGTGGAGCGTCTCCACCCCAGGACCCTTCCCCCCACCCCCCAGTGCCCCTGAACGATGACTCTTACTCCTGCGCCCCCCGCCAGGAGGTTTTCCCAACGGAGTACGGTCTGAGCTACGACACCGACATGCAGCTCCTGGTGTGGGAGTTCCTCTCCAAGCTGGAGCGGCTCCTGCCGGTGCCCGACCTCGGCCAGGTAAACGACCCACATCCGGACCGCCGGGGTAAAAAAAAAACATGGCAGCTTGCGCTGGACGCCCCTCCCCCCCTCTGTGGTCCGCAGACGGTGTCCTGGCTGACTTCGGCCCCCTCCGTGCTGAAGGACTGCCTGCAGGCGCTCTCGAACCCGGACGACCTGAAGTCCTTGCTGCAGCACTACAAGTCCCTGGAGCACCTGGGCTCCCAAGGTGAGGCGCACACAGCTGCTGATGGTGTGGATAGGGACTCGGGTGGAGGACTAACAAAGCTGTCTGTGCTCTCGTGCAGGTACCACAGTGGAGGTGTCCACCCAGGTCTTCGCCTGTCCCGAGTGTCCCTTCTTCCACATGCAGGAGTCCTACCTGCAGCAGCACATCGAGCGCAGCCACCCCGAGGAGCACGCCCGCCTCCAGGGGGCCGCGGAGGCGGCCCGCGGCGCCGCGAGGAAGCCGCGGCGGGCCGAGTTCCCGCAGCCCTTCCCCATCCACGACCGGCCCGACCCGCACACGTGCCGGGACTGCGGCAAGACGTTCACGCGCGCCTCGGACGTGACGCGCCACCGGCGGACGCACACGGGCGAGCGGCCGTACGCCTGCGAAGAGTGCAAGAAGGGCTTCAAGAACTCCTGGGACCTGACCAGGCACCAGCGCGTGCACACGGGCGAGCGGCCCTTCCTCTGCTCGCAGTGCGGGAAGCGCTTCACCCAGATGGGGCTGCTCAAGTTGCACTTCGAGCGGACCGCCTGCGGGCAGGCCCGCGACCCCCCGCTGGACCTGACCACCGAGGTGGTG
Organism: Malacoctenus tetranemus; assembly: GCA_032274765.1. Taxonomy (NCBI): domain Eukaryota; kingdom Metazoa; phylum Chordata; class Actinopteri; order Blenniiformes; family Labrisomidae; genus Malacoctenus; species Malacoctenus tetranemus. The sequence continues at coordinate 10,312,064 of JAUESF010000031.1, forward strand.
GTGGCGGCGGTGGCCGAGGAGACCGAGGAGACCGCGGGCGCGCGGTACAAGTGCCAGAAATGCGACGAGAGCTTCGGCAGCATCCTGGACCGGCTGCGGCACCGGCAGAGGCACGCGGTGCGGCGCCAGTACAAGTGCGCGCAGTGCGAGAAGGTCTACGGCCGCGCGTCGGACCTCAAGCGGCACCAGATGAAGCACACGGGCGAGCGGCCGTTCGCGTGCGAGTGCGGCAAGAGCTTCACGCACGTGTGGCTCCTGAGCAAGCACCAGCAGACCCACGCCCGGGAGCGGCCGTTCCCCTGCGCCGAGTGCGGCAGGAGCTTCGCGCAGCTCCAGATCCTCAACCGGCACCTGCTGACCCACAGCGGCCAGCGGCCCTACCAGTGCTCGCACTGCGAGAAGGGCTTCACGCAGCTGGCCAGCCTCACGCGCCACGAGCGGACCCACACGGGGGAGCGGCCGTACGGCTGCGCCGCCTGCGAGAAGAGCTTCCTGACGCGCGGCGAGCTGGCGAGGCACCAGCGCAGCCACAGCAGCGCGCGGCCCTTCGGGTGCCCCCAGTGCCCCAAGAGCTTCAAGACCAAGAGGGCGCAGGGCGAGCACGTCACCACGCACACGGGCGAGCGGCCGTTCGCGTGCGCCCGCTGCGGGAAGAGGTTCGCCAAGTCCACGTCGCTGGTGCGCCACAACCTGACGCACACCGGGGAGAGACCCCACCAGTGCGCCCAGTGCGGGAAGACCTTCCTCACGTCTGGGGAACTGCTGCTGCACCGGCGCACTCACACGGGGGAGAAGCCCTACCCGTGCGCCTACTGCGAGAGGAGGTTCCGGTGCTCCTCCGACCTCAACATGCACGTGCGGACGCACACCGGGGAGAAGCCGCACAGCTGCCCGCTGTGCAAGAAAGGCTTCAGCACGTCCACGCGGCTGAAGAGACACGCGCGCACTCACATGGACAGAAGCGTCGTGCTGGAGACGTTGACTCTGTGATGTGTTCTGAGCTTCCATCTCTTTTAATTGGAGACTGTTGCTATTAAAAACCAACACATCTTTACTCACTTCACTGTTTTTATTTATTTATTCTGATGACAACAACTCTCTATATTTGTGTTGATTCATGTAATGCACGTTTTTTTCCTTTTAAAATATATTTTATTTCATCCAATCTGAACAGCCCTGTGGAGGGGCCGCTTTGATTAAAGCACGGAGGTCCAGCGCGGCTCCGTTGCCACGTGGTTGCCGCATGGGTCTCAAATCGTCACGTTTGAATTTCAAACATGCCCCCACGGTTTCCCGCCGGACTCCTTATCTGCGGGGACTTCCTGTCCCACCCACATTGTCGTGTCGCTTCCGGGTGGTGGCCGCAGACTCCCAGCAGATCCGTCATTATCCCAACGCTGTAAACAAAAGTTACTCAACGGTCTATTTCCCCCGACACGGCCAGCGAAAAGACATGCATATCAAAACAGGTGAGTTTCGGTGCCCTCGCGGTGTTTTCGGCGACATTCCGTCGCTTCCCGCGGGGTTTATTCGGTTGTCTCGCCGCCGTGTTAGCAAGCCGCTAGCGGCATCGACCACAGCCTGCTTCACCGCTTTGAATGGAGTGTTACGAAACTTTCGCTTCGGCTAGCACGCCAGCTAGCGCGTTTTTTGGCGTGCTCTGAAAAATGAACCTATTTTTTTTTTCGACGACAGCAGTTGTTTGTGAGCCCTTGTTAGCTCGTGTCGTCCGTATCATCTGCTTTAGCGAACGAGACCGTCGAGTTTGACTCCGCACGCCATGACGTTGCTAATTACTCTGCTAACACCGGTGCTCGCCTGTAGCTTTGACTGTTGTTAGCAGCGTCGAGTCCACGGACCATGGTGTAGTGGACTCTGAAAGCAGACCGGGATCAATTGAATCACTTTGCCAACTGTACAGCTGTTTCTATTGTCGGGTTTCTGTCGATTATCAGCCGATTTGTTTTCGCCGCGTTGCCGAGCTGCTCTGCTGAAGTTGTTTTAAAATGTGGCGCTGAAGCGACCGCGCTCAGCAGGCCAGCTGCTCGCTGGCAGCGTTCTCGGCCCAACGCCCGTGTTTAATCCCAACACAGTCCTCAAATTCGATATTTTAGCCATTTTTTTACTGGATGAAGTGTTTTTTAAGAATGTTTCATCCCCGGGCACGGTGAAACCGACAGTGGGGTCTGGGTGGCTCTCGGTTTCATGCGAATTCAAAATGGTTCCCAGCGAACCAAAATAAGTGCTCCTTCCCGTCAGTCCTTGGATAACCAGTCATTCTTTTTTTCTCTCATGATGAGCCAGCAAATGGGACAACGTGACACGGCTCGTTGTGAAACCTCGGGGTGAGGACGGTGAGATTTATGGGGTTGCGTCCGGAAGGGCTGCGATAAGGTGTTGCCAATACTGCGATCTGATGACAGGAGACTGATTCCTCAGTATAGATTAACCTCAGTGTTTCCTTGTACTGCTTGTTCTGTCTTTACGACATTGGATGTTCATTGTGAAGGGTTTGTTACACATTGTGCACCATGTTTACAACAAATACATCAGGGTTGGTTTTTTTTTTTACAACTTTACTGTATAAGCAGAGGTTCACATGGTTCATTATGTTAACCTGTTCCTAGATTATTTGTGAAAATAATGAGCCACACGTTAAGACTGTGATTGATAGCGGCACCAGTTCTCTCATACGCTGCTTTTAAGATGGGGTCATCATGTTCTCTCCTGCATAACTTGGCATGCAGTCAGCAGTACAGGGTGCCGCTGTTCAGTCGGAATTGCCACGGGGACGTCGCATCAAAATGTGTCACCTCTCCACCATGTTTGTTTTCATGGAATGGCCAAGTGCTAAAATCCCCCAGAAGGCAGTGCCAAGTGATGCATCGTGTTGTGTGAAACGCCCGTTAACACCCAGTTAGAACACAGGACTAAACAGAGAACAGCATTTGTTTACCAGGGTCAAAGCGGTTGTTTTATTCTTTGGAGTTGGAGGTTTCATGCTTGAGACAGACCGTCAGAATCAGTGAGTTGGATCACTGACCATGTTTATTGTTGTCTCCCAGGTACATGGGAATCCAGCAACACTGTGTGTGAGCCAGACAGCCTTTGTGATCCAGCCGTTCTCGTTTCTGCCGCCAACTCAGCGCCCCACATCCGTAACCGTCGTCTGTCACCCGGCTCCGGTAACTGCGGTGGTGGTGGTGGGGGCTGCATCCCCGGGAGTGACCAGCCGCCGCGACAGCTCTCACCCGAGGGCGAGCCCATCGGCCACACGCACGCCTTCAGCTTCCGCAGGGAAAAGGAGCGCAAGGGCCACCAGCACAAAGGCCGCAGCCTCCGCAGGGACAGCCAGAAGGGAGTGGGCCGGGTGAGCGAGCGGCCTCAGAAGGCGAACCCAAAGGAGCGGTGGGTGGAGGACAGTCTGTCGCTGCTCAAGCCCCCACCTGCCTTCCCGGTGCAGGACAGCCCCGCCAAACTGCAGCCTGCCGTCAGCTACGCCTCCAAGGTGAAGGCGGGGGCGGCAAGCGGCGTGCTGGAGGAGGACCGCCCTGCCATCGGCATGCTGCTACAGAACCAGTGGGGTCTAAGTTTCATCAGTGAGGCGAGGCCGCCCTCGGAGGGCTCCGGCCCCCACCCCACTGCCAACGCCCTCCTGCCCACAGACGCTAAACACCCAGCAGACCTACAGATCGACACAGCCCTCACAGTCCAGCCCCCCGAGGACATGCCTGTTCCTGTTGCTATCTCCATCACCCCAATCACACGTGCAGAGGTGGAGGAGAGCAACGGAAAGCTGCTATTAAGCTGTCGCCATCTAGTGGAGGCTTTGAATTATCACAGTCGAGGTGAGTCTCAAAGAGCATGAGAGGGTAACTGGTTGTTTGGTTTATGTTGTTTTTTCAATTGTAATTTGGAAATTGTGTCAGTGTGTGATTTTATTTGTGTCTTTTTTTTCCACAGAATGGAATGCAATCTGTAACAGACAGAAAAGAGGTGAGTTATTCCTGCAGTGCCTCATCAGGTGTCTCATTACACCTCATTTATTGAAAGATTATTTCCAGTAGTCTGTCCTATTTCCACGTGTTAAGTATCATAAGTTTTATGACGGGATTATTTTTTTAGTGATCAAAGATATTGATTGTAAATAACTGGTGTGGTAAAATGTTTTTCACAGCATTGCATCACTAAAGTATGAACTTACTTTTGCTGATTAAGTGGTATATAAATATACTGTGTATGTAGATATGTAGACTATAGCAAGGAGTAGGTGTAATCTGAGTTTTAAAACGTACCATTGACAACTCTTGATGTAATAAATAGCATGCTTTGTTGCTGATAGTACACACATGTAGCATCATATAAACACTTCCTTGACTGTGAAATGTCCCTTATTTCTTCCTGTCATGTGATCTGTTCTATTTCTTTGCAGATCCAAGAAGAGTCGTCTGGTTCAAGGATTCCCAGGAGCAGCCAGCCTAGCAGTATGACAAACCCAAAGCAGACACACACCCACACACAAATACACCAACATGCACATGTAAACACACAAGGATGGACACATTTGAGTCCTTTTCACACACACTGCACTCAGGATGATGTCTTCACGCAAAGCCACACTGAGACACTTTGGACTAACTCCTTTGAGATCTTACAGCAATGGACTTTTTTAACGCCTTATGAAAGCCTGCCTTAAATAATCAGACCTGTCTTCTTCATCGTCAACCATTACCCGTTTTAGCTCGTCCGTATGAAGCCGTTTCTTTGTTTGGAAGCAATCTCCGAGGAGCCGTCATTTGTGTGTTCCCCTTTTTGAAACCTGCGGTTTTTTATCAAACTGTCCTCTGTAAAGCGAGTGGTCAATCAAGCACTTTGTTCAAAAGCTAACCTGTTGTGACCAATCCCCCTGAGTGCCCGAAGCCCTCAGCAGAGCGATTGATTTGTTTCGGCCCTTTTTGATTAGAACCCAGAAGAATGTCTTGTACCTGCTTGAGTTTTATGGTTGTTGTATGCAGAGGACTTCTGTATCTGTGTCTCCAGTTTACAGAAGGGTGTAGTCAAAGGCACAGTAGAGTTCACCCTTTACCATGTCAGATCTTAATGCTGCGTTCCTTTTTATTTGCTCCCTGCTTGGGTGAATGTTACTCATTGATCCAGAAGGGATGTCACATTGTTAAGTATGTTGATTTTTAAAAAGAATTTATTGAATAAATGAAATTACACTGGAGAGGAGGAGGAGAACAGTAAGAGCAGTATTGGTTAATAAAAAAATAAACTTGAAGATCCAACAAACAGAAGCACTGTGCTGTCAGTCTCTCCACGTCACCTCCACTTCATCTGTTCTGTACCTACACAAAATGTTTGGATTACATGGATGCCAAACCACAGAACTAAGCACTGCCTGGATGAAGGATAGTCCTCTACAGATTCAGGTGAGTGTGTTGCAGTCGTGTGGCCTCGTACCTTTGTGTAATCCATGAGTCCTCCAGCTCGGTCACCTGACCTGACCGAAACATCTCCCAGCCGGCCTGAGCGATCATCGCCCCATTATCGATGCAGAACCTGGGGGGCACAAAAGGACAGTGAGGTCACTTGCTGCCCTGTAGGGGGCCACATGAAACTACCAGGGTGTGAAAGTGAAACTCACTGTGGACATTTCCAGCTAAATGAAAGTCAGTGTGCTGCACTGAGTGGTTTACCTTTCATCTGTGGCAAACAGCTTCGCCCCTCTCTCCTTGCACATCACCCCCATCATCTCCTGCAGCCGGAGGTTACCTTCAACCAAACAAAAAGGAAGCCACAGGCAAAGTGAAAGTCCATACTGAACTTACCAGGCTAATGTTGGTGCTAAAAGAATCAGTCTAAGTCACATGTCGCACATTCATTAAACAAACAGCTGATTGGCTGCGACTGTCACTGCACATTAACCTTAGGACAACAATACAGAGAATAGATAAACAGATCAGAAAACTGGCTCAAATTACATTTCAAGAGGAATCCAATGACTCTAATGATTCACCATGAAAAGGCACTGATAAGACGACAAGTTCACAGATAAAAGCTGGTTCAGAAAATGTGACCTGAGGTTGTATTTACATCCAACACCCCCGACGATGAGGACCTCCTGCGAGCCACAGTGAGCCATGGCTCTCTCTGTGATCTCTACCAGCATGGCGAACACCGTCTCCTGCGGACAGGAAGAAGGTCAAGCTGACGTCACTGCAATAGCTTCACATTCAGAACAGCAATCATAGATGACATCACCTATAATTTATCGCACCTGAAGTGAGAAGCACAGATCTTCTGCCGTACACTGACTGGAGCTCAGCATCTTGTTAGCAGCTTCCTATAAGAAAGAAAAACCCCACAAAGCTCTTTACAGATCATCAGGTGCCAGGACTCGCACCAACAATTCACATCATGTGACGCTCGCTCACCTCGATATAGGACAGAATCCCAGAGAATGACACGTCCATTCCTTTGACGGTGTACGGCAGCTCCACAAACTGACTCCCTCTGACAGCATGTGGACAAAAGGCTAAATTTAACATGCTGGTCAATCCTCACCAGCAGCTGAAGACACTTTAGGGCAAACACTCACTTTTTAGCCATCTGCTCGATGTTGTAACCTGGACTGGGGTCGTTAGAAATCTGAGGAGACCAACAGTTCCACATTGCAGCAAGTTTATCATATAGGAAGAAAAAAAAGATTAAATAGTCAAATTTATGAGGACATGAACACAGACCTTTATGACTCTGGCGAAGCGGTCCAAACAGTTCCCAACAGCGATGTCGATGGTCTCTCCAAAGATCCTATAACGCCGCTCTGAGTACGCTATCACCTGTATGGGGACCACACAACAGTGTTACCTTAGCACCAAAGGGGACAGAGGAGGAGACGAAGAGAGACACCGGTGTCGTCGGAGGGCAGACACCTGACCTGTGTGTTGCCCCCACTGACATACAGCACAGTGGGGTTGTTGGCTTTCGTGATGAGTCGGCCCATCTCGATGTGTCCGATGCAGTGGTTGACTCCGAGCAGGGGCTTCCCCCAAAGCTGTGCCACTGTCCTGGCCACCAGAGCAACGGTAACCAGGGGGGCGCCCATACCCGGACCTGACAAAGAGGGATGAAAATGAGCAACGTCAGGGAACAAAGTTTGCATCTCACAGACGTCTGACTGGATCCAATGTGACTACTCTGAATACAACGAGCCCCCTCTGACGCTACCTTTGGTGTAGGCCACACAGTCAATCTCAGCCGGCTTGAGTCCCGCCTCTTCCAGGGCCTCCTTCAGGACAGTCAGGATGACTGCACGGTGGTGCCTAGCCGTCTCACTTGGCATGAAGCCTGACGTGTGAAACAACTGAGGGGTTATTGGACACTAAGGGAGGGGGAGCAGTAACCTCACGTGAACATGGATGCATTCTGGCCTTACCTTGACCGGGGGGAGTGATGAAGGTCCGTCTGGGATTGGAGAGCACTTCTCCATCTCTGATGATGCCGATCCCAATCTTATTGGCGCTGCCCTCGAACCCGATGACCACAGTCATGGCAGCTGAGGAACAGTCAACGCTGTCAGTTACAGCTTAACATCGTATTTTGGCTGTTGAGATGCTTTGTTCGTGCTAAAAAGCTGGATTCCGTTAAAGCCCATTCGCTCCAAACTGTGTGTTGTGTAACTTCCGGCCTCCCTGACACACCTGTCAGAGCTGAGTGCCCAATTACGAGGCTTCACGAGGACATTGACTGTAACTACATGATTAGGTTCAGTTGTGTTGGAGTGGACAGCGTTCAAACTGCTCATTCACTATAACAAGGTTGGATACACATCGATACAACAATAGCCTATGTATCAAAAATGATAATAAGCTCGAAGCAGAGACTGAACATGAAACGCATTTACTGTTGAATATTTAGCGTAGCTACATGTGGCATCATGTTTAGCTAGCTACGCTCGCTGCTACAACACAAGGCTTTTATTACCGATATAAAATGAATGTTAGTGTTGCAACACGAATAAAGCGGCTTTACCTTGCTTTTTAAGTCTTCTCCGTACTTTACATCGATTTAAAGAAGCGTCGTTTCACTTGTGACGGCAGGAAGCGTGAAGCTGCGGCTAACTTCAGGAACACCACGACGCCATGACACACCCCACAGGACCCAAACATTAGCAGCCTTCGACACTGCCTGACCATAACCCAGTATTTTACTCTAGTAATATTTAATGAAAGTACAAATCTTTACCTGGTTGTTGAGGATAAAATGTATATATTTTTGCCGCCGAAAAGGGTTTTAAAGGGTGAGTCGTTTCAGTGATTTTCAGGCAGTTGTTCGGACAGTTGCATCGTAGAGTAAACACGTGGTCAGAAATCTTTGCTCTCGTGTTTTGTGTGTGTTGAGTGTGATTGGGAGGAGTGCCTGGGAAGCAACGCTCGCCTGGCTTTGCATCTCACTGCGAAAGTGCAAGTACGCTTATTTGCATGTTTTTTGAAATTGGGAAACGTGTTGAAAGAACTAGCTGGGTCTAGCTATTTGCATGTGCTGATGGATCGGAAGCTCGGGGAGCTCGGCTGCCTGTTAATTCATTCATTTGTCGGAGCAGGCCGCCTGCTGCCGCTGCTCTTTGTCACAAGAGCGGAAGCTAGCGTTAGCACAGGCAGCTAGCAGCTAAACTTATTGTCTAACCCGCTGAAGCGCCGATTAGCATCGCGTGCGGTCCAGTCTTCCGAGCGCGTATTGCTTCGTTTGAAATGCTTGTGACCTGCCGGCATTGTGCATATAATGCAATTCCGAGCAACGGTAATGACTAAATCTAACGATGACCGAGCTTTCAACACTTTAGTCCGTATTTGATTCCTTTACTATCTTTAAGGAATTAATTCATAGCTGCAGTGGATATAATAGGCCTGATCACTGATTGCAAAAAGCATGTACTTACAATAGCTTTTAGCTGGAACCATTCAACTAATTTGTTTTGGAAGTTAGAGCTTGGTTTGCAGCAAGGCCATTTATTTATCCCTCATCACATCAACTCGCCAAACCTGACCTACAGAGTACTGCCTGTACCGAATCACGTGATTTCCATTATCAAACGCATTGATAAGTTTGAATTGAACTAAGATAGTTCACATTAAAAGTATCCCATACTGCCTGTGTTGCAGCAGGATGGTGAAATTATCAAACACATATATTCATTGTTCTGATTCTTTTCTGATGACCACACTCCTCTTTCTGTTTGTCCAGCGGCGCGGGTGCTGTTGTGTGTGCGTGTTGTGTGTCTGCGAAGTGTGTTTGCAGTGAGAGCGGGTTCCAGCATGAAGAGGGGCAAGAAGGCAGAAGAGGCGGAGGCGGCGGCGGCTGCAGAGGGGGAGAACGACTCGGGCTCCGGTACTGAACACACAAACACACACACATGTCAACTCGTTCTGTGTGAAGGTCGTGTGATCCGCCGCTCCTGTCGTGACTCGTTGCCTGTCGCCTCACAGCTTCGGCGAAAAAAGCAAAGAAGGCGAAGGAGCCCGAAGCCCCCGTGCTGTACGAGGACCCCCCTGATAAGATGGCCAGCAAGGACGGGCGCGACGCCAACAT
>JAUESF010000031.1:10381911-10396792 GCA_032274765.1 Malacoctenus tetranemus
CCAGATTTCCACTGAGTATTGTGTGTCAGTTTATTTCCATTGTAACTACAATTTCCTGCTTGTGCGTGTTCATTTTTTTGTCTTGATCTGACTGCGAAACGCCTGTTGAAGTGTGATCCTCTGAAGTGGTCACGGCACCGTGCAGCGGATGACAGATCAGTGCATACCACTCAGGCAGCCGGCAAACGACTTGTTACAGTTTCATCCGAACGGCAAAGAACAAACAAAATGTTGTTTTTTTTTTATGACGCAGCCGGGTGATCACGAGGCGGCGCGCTGCTCGTCTTGCTGGACTGTCCTCCGCTCACCCTCCTTGTGTTTTTATGGACGACCTCCTTTCAACGTGCTGCTGACCTGCATTCAGGTTACTCACTTGGCCGACAATCAAACGGCCTTAGATGCTGTTTGCGTTGCCCGGATGTTGACGCGCGCGGTCAGCTGTTGTTTACCACCGCGATAACGCGGATCAGCTGGAACAAGATAATAAAAAAAAAAAAAAATAGGCCTCATGTCATTAATCTAATATCACATCCGCCCACACGAGCTTGGGAGGTTTAAGGTCAAAGGTCATCCCTGTGATTCTTCTCTCTCTGTGCCAGACCGGGTGACCTTCCTGCCGGGGACGTTCCAGAACGTGAGCGTCCCGCCGAACGAGACGGTGCTGCTGGCGGCGTCCCGGATCCCCCCGGAGGCCGCCTTCGTCACGACGCAGTTCCACGCGCAGCACCGCAACGCCACGCTGTCCTACACCAGGGTGAGGAAGGGCCTCGGAGGGGGGGGGTGTTTACTCGGAGGAACACTGAAACATTGATAAAATAACAGAATGGGGGACGAAAAAGAAGCAGCATGAGATCAGTGGAACGCGACCAATCGGTGCTCGCTGTTGTTTCCTGGTACAGTGTCATCATCAGGTTTTTAAACCAGAGGCAACATGAATGGAGGCAGTCAAACCGCCTCTCTTCTTCCTCCGTATGACTCGACGGGCGCTTTGAAGCGAGCGCGCTGACATGCCGGCCACGGTTCCTGCGTGACGGAAGGGTCGCAGTCAGAAAATAGATCTTCCGTGTCATCGGCGAGTCGAATGCAGAGTCACCTTCTAGAAGCTTTTTAATTGGCCAATTGTCTTCTTCTGTTTTTCGGCCCACCGTGATGTTCCAGGCCTGTTTCACAGCATATGAACATGAACCCGGTTCTCCTCGGGCAGCTTGATGAATGAGGCTTTGTGAGCGCGGGAGGGTGGGTGGGTGGGTGGGGGGGGTCGTCCGACCCTCTGGGAGAAGTCGCGGTCAGCTGATCGGCTGCACCAGCGGCAGACGAGGGGGGGGGCGTCCCTGAGGGAGGGAGGGGGAGGAGGGGGAATTCTGGCGTCGGTCCCAGAGAGAGACGACTCGTTCCAGGTCTGAACACGATTAGATGTTGTTTTTTATGCTTGAAATAGTTTTAAATTATAAACTAAAAAAAATAAACTCATCTGACAGACTTTTAAACGTGTTTGTGAAGAGCTGACGGAGCTGTAAAACCCTTCACACAGTCACCACTATACGTGATCACAAGCGGCTGCGTCGCAGCGGAATGCCGGAGTAAATTCATGGTGGGCCGCACTGAATGGAGCGAGTATCTCTCGCCATTCCAGACCACCGGTGTTACACAATGTGTGTGTTTGTACAGGCAGTTAGGCAGCGAGTGATACCGAGCGGGCTTACTGCGTCCACACTGCAGGGCTGACGGCTCTGTGGTGGTGCGGGGGCGGGGGGGGGGGGTCTTTTCCTATTCTGTGACGTGAAATTGGAGGTTTGAGAATCCAACAGTTGGAGTGCTAATCCGCAGCACGTTAGTGGCTCAGATCCTCCTGGAACAATGGAGGGTCTGTGTTGTTCTTACCGAGTTTTAAAGAGAAGGTCTTCGTTGGTGGCAAAACCACAAGGTCACCTGAGGTCAGGGAGCAGGAAGTGCAGCCTGAGCTCAGGTAGGAGTCAGACCATCTGCAGTCTGCGTTTCAGAGCCAAAACCACCACCTCTGTGACGTGTTGCGTGCAACCTGCCGTCTGACCCCTCGTCTGTGTTCCCAGGTTCCAGGTCCGGGCCAGTTCCTGACGGCGGCCGACCCGGGGCTCCTCTCGGCCCTCCAGACCGCCCAGACCACCCTCACCTTGTACCTGTCCTCCCCCGGCAACGCCACGGTGACGGGCACCGGGGTCATCCTCCCTTACTCCAGCACGGGTAACTGTCGAGCCGCTTTTCTCTCGCCCTCCCACCCACTCAGCCCCCTGATGCAAAACTCCTCGGTGTGTCTCAGTCTCATCGCTTGAGGAATCAAAAAACAGGAAGTGGCACGTTCATGAAAACAGAACAGCGTTCACCACAGGAGCATAAAAACACAGCGTGTGAATAATATGTGATGTTATCTCGTGGGTGCTCGTGAAAAGTGTGACTGAGCGCTGGCACTGATTGTGTGTGACTGCGCGTCTGCTCGTTTCCTGTGTGTTGAGCGGCGCCTGCAGCGAGTCACTGCTCAAGCTCAAGCGACTGGTCTCCCGTGTTTTAGATCCCGTCCCCGGAGCCTGCAACACCGAGTTCAGCCTGGACGTGGACCCCAACGTCTACGTCCGCTACAACCTCTACGAGACCACCGTCCGCTTCGCGCCGGCCAACCTCGGATATGGGAGGTGAGACGGCGCCGGGCGTTCGATCTCGGCTCTCTGCTCAGCCGCGGTGCATGATGGGACGACCGTACGTCTGCTCGTATCAGACGTTTCCTGCTCTTGGTGATGCTGCTCAGACTCTATCGCGCTTTTGTCTTATCTGACAGAATCGCGTCTTTTAGTCCCTGCAGGGACTCGCAAGCATTTGAGAATCGAGCCCCCCTCGAGTCAAGAACACCATGAATTTTCCACTTGGTTAACGACCGTTCATCAGACGGAGACGGACTGTTTTCGGGACCTTTTAGGAACTATCAAACAGCTCACTCGTGATGGAGCAAACGTGGTTTTCAGCCCTCTAATCTATAGTGGTTTAGAGAGGAAGTGCTAACTTAAGATGCTCTTTAGGTCACTTCAGGTGATGCGTGGGAACCTTTCTGCAAGACGTTTTCGACCTCAGGCCTTCATCACTGTAATAAATGACTCTAATCTAATGAATGCGTCCTCTGATCCAGTGTTTTTTAGCAATCCGGCTCCTCAAGCGCTCTCTTATCGCCCTGCGACATCATCTGATTCAACTCAACGGGTCAGCGTCGGGTTTCCTGGAGGCAACAAACTGACTGTCTCTCTCTCTCCGTCTCTGTCTTTCTCTCAGGGGTGAAGCTCCTCCCTCCTGCGACCAATCGACAGGCGTCAACACGCGCTGGCGGCTGCAGTACGACGTCTACCAGTACTTCCTGCCCGAGAACGACCTCTCAGAGCGCAGCCTGTTCCTCGCCGTTCAGGCCGTGGCCGACACCCGGGGCGTCACGGCCAACGGCCGACAGGTGGGCGCTCGGACCGCGTCCGACTGTCTTCCATGAAAGCCCGTTGACTCCTCCCCCCTCCCCCTCACCACCACCGCCTCGTGTGGCTGCAGGTCCTGACGCTGCAGTCGTCGGACAGGAGCGAGGTGGTGTTCAGCTCCATCCCCGGCCAGGGCGTGGTCTACGCCGTCGTGGTCCGAGACCCGCTGTTGAACACGTCGGCCGCCTACGTGCCCGCGCACACCTACGCCTGCAGCTTCGCCTCCACCCTGGATGGCTGTCAGTCGCTCGGTGAGAGAGAGAGAGAGAGAGACGCAGGAGCTCCTGCTGCTCGCTGTGGTTTCATCGATTCTTATCCTCACGATTCGATTTGACGTCATGAGTTCAAACATCTGTACAGGAAGGATAACGACCAAAGTGTTGTTCACCATCGCCGGGTGTGCCGGTCTGTTCGTCTGCTTCCTCGGACATCGATTCTTCAAGTGCGGTGAGTCGACTCACATGTTCGAATGTAAGAATGAACAACTGTGGCGTCTCTAAAGGACGTTCTCCTCTCTCTCTCTCTCTCTCTCTCTCTCTCTCTCTCTCTCTCTCTCTCTCTCTCTCTCTCTCTCTCTCTCTCTCTCTCCTCCTCCAGAGCTCTTCTGCATGGGATTCAGCTTCACCACCTTTTTCTTCTTCGTCCTCATCACGAGGACCACCACGCTGGGCTATGACAGTAAGTCATAAAAAACACAAGCGATTGTTTGTCTATTTGGTTGCCAAGCAACCGTCTTTTAACGTCCTCCTCTCTCTCTCTCTCTCTCTCTCAACAGTCCGCCTGGTGGTGTCGGCGGTGGTGGGCGTGGTGGGCGGGGTCCTCCTGGTGATGAGCTGGTGGCGCTTCGGCTCGGTCATGGCCTGCGTAGTGGTGATCGGCCTGATGCTGGGCTTCATGATCGCCGCCACGCTGCTCTTCACCCCTCTAGGTGCGACGCGACCCCCAGACGTCCGAAAGCTCAGGGGAAAGAAACAGCGCGAGTCTCATCGTTTGACCTCCTCCTTCTTCTTCTTCAGGGGATCTGGACATATTCCGGCGCTCCGACGTCGTCTTCTGGGTGACCTTCTGCTGCGTCATGGTCATCGTGCCGCTCGTCTTCGTGCGCTGGCCCCGAGAGGTAAGTCCGTCGGATGGCGTTTTTTTGTTGTCGCGAGAGGCGTTTTGCTCACAGTCGGAACGCTTGCGGCGCAGGGGAACATCACCACGTGCGGCGTGGTGGGCGGCTACGCCGTGGTCCTGGCCGTCAACGCCTACGTCTACACCAGCCTCTCCTACATCACCATGAACGTCCTCAAACGCCTCCTCAACGACAGCTTCAGCTCGGCGTTCACGGACGTGCCGTTCCAGGGCGTGGGTGAGTTCCCACCCCCCCCGGTTCAGTCGACGCGACGCGCGTCTCTTGACCTGACCGTAGCTCCTCCCCCTTTTTTCGCAGACTACATCATGATCACCGTGTGGGCGGTGCTGGGCGTGTGCGGCGTGGTCCTGCAGCTGTACCGCGAGCGCTCGCGGCCCTTCTTCCCGCCCAGCCCGTACCTCATGTGGCTGCAGGAGCGCGAGCGCCGCAAGACCAACGTCCTGGACCCCAGCCACCACTTCCCCTCGCTGCCCAGCCGCGTCCTGGCGCGGGCGTGGCAGCTGCTGAGGCGGGCCGAGCCGGCCGGCGAGCACACGCCGCTCCTGCTGTGAAAGAAGAAGAAGGAGACCGAGCGGTTGCCGAGCGACCGGGAAGCCTGAGAGACTCTGATGGAATACAGGAAGTGGCATAGGCCTCGAACGCAGCTTTTACTAAACATTCAAAAGAGGTTTTAACCAGCGCTGATCAGCTGATCGTCTTTGGGACGCTTCCGCTCTTTGTTCTCTTTGCACTGAAGTCACAAAGCACAACACTACGACAAGCCAAACGTGTGATCTCACCAGGATCCTTTATTCGCTGGTGACGAGGATGGTCACCAGCGTTCTTCGCTCGCTCCTTTTGTACTTTTTGCACTCTGAATTTTAATACTCAAGCCCCGCCCCCTTCGCTGTAAACGATCAACGCCGCGACCTCTCTCAGGGTTTCACGCTCTGCTTTTTTAAACGACTGACCGGAGCCGAGACGAGCCGGCGACGGCGCCCCCCCCAGTATTGTGTCTTGCTACTGAAGCTGCCTGATCGCGCCTCCTAAGAGTACGTTTGAAAAAAAAAAAAATAAGGTCAGTTGTGATTCGTAACTTTGTGTTTTTGTATTTAATAAATGGCTGAAATAAAACTGTAATTCTGTTTGCGTGTCCAATATTATTTAAACTGAACATCTGCTGTAGCTGCTTTGCCACTAGAAGGAGCCAAAGAACTTCAGCCGCTCATAACTCCAGTGGTGTGTAAACCACTGGACCACCACCACCACCCCCACTGAAACTAATGCGCTCACCTCGACTAAACCAAATTGACCACACTGTCTGTTTCACCTCCTGTCAATCAAACTGACTTTTCAAAGCTTGTTTACTCAATAAAGCATCAGGCAGGTGTTGGAGAAGATGATTTGGGGACAGCAAGCCTGTCAAAGTGTTAACTACTTAACTA
This sequence comes from Malacoctenus tetranemus, assembly GCA_032274765.1. Lineage (NCBI taxonomy): Eukaryota > Metazoa > Chordata > Actinopteri > Blenniiformes > Labrisomidae > Malacoctenus > Malacoctenus tetranemus. Next base: position 10,387,959 of record JAUESF010000031.1, read on the forward strand.
ACTAGTTCTAGTTATGCAATAAATCAGTTAGTTTTGTTAAAGGAACTGTCTTAATATACTTTATTTCGAATCTGTACAAATGTATTATGGAAGTGTTTGAGTGTTTCCCGTCTGAATCATGTTCATTGAAGAGAACAGGAAGTTTTGATTTATCTGCTGCACAAGCAACCGGAGGCCACTAGAGGGCGGTGCAGTGAAACGGTCGTATTACCAAAGTAAGAGAAAAGGAAGACTTCAGATTATTCCTGGGAGGATCCCTTTCAATGTAAAAGACCGTTTTTGTTTACATCCGCAAAACAGACCAACGCGACTTGTGTTTTCGTGTCAGTGTTGTGGGTCAAAGAAGTGACACAGACACAAGGTTTCCTTTTTAAAACCACTCGTCCATTTATTAACCCAAGAGACCAGAGAGGGAGCAGGAGACCCAATCGACAGAATCAACATTCAGACTGTGACAAAACACAGAGGTTTTCTGTAAAGTGCCAAACAAGAAAGAAACAAAAAAAGAGCCTCACTGACAATATATAGTTCTATTTATAGATTTATACACACTCACACGTACAAATTACACAAACACCACCACATAGAAAACTAGATTTTTTTTAATAGGCAAAGAAAATTAGAAATCATATGTAAAAAAAAATTTCGACTGCTCTAAAATGACGTCAGCCCACGAGGGGGCCTGAAGGGAGAGGACGAGGCGTTGGATCAGTAGTTTGGAGACTTTTCCTCCGAAGGGAGGGAGGGGGCGCCAAAGTCAGGAGCCCCCCCTCTCCCTGTCCACACTGTGCAATAATTCACCAGTACGCAACCGCCCGACGCTACATTCCCCCACGCCGCTCCGGAACCAAAAACGTCTGTCCGACGAAATCAAAAGGCACACGGACCAGGAGCGTCGCTCAGATATCATCATCATCATCATCATCAGACAACAGAAACTTCTCCAGTGGAGAAGTCGGGTTCTCACCGGAGGGAGAAGCAGGAAGCGCGGTTCCATCTCGCAGCTTTGGTACCTGGAGCTGCTCCGGGGGGGGGAACGGCGTCGCGTCGGTTCCTTCCGCAACCAAAAGTGTCTCTGATGAGTCACGTGACCCCGAGGCGACGGTGTAAACGTTTGTGCAAGTAGTGTTAGTCAGGTAATGACGATAAGGAGCCCCGCGAGAGGCTCCGAACGCAACATCTTTGACCCTTTTGGATTAAAAAAAGAAACAATTACAAAAGATTATTAAATAAGATTTGTTTAAAACAAAAAAACGAGAATAAACGACAGACGAGCTTTTGTTTCCATGGTGATTAGTAACGAGATGTTCCAAGTGCTGGTTTTTGTGCCGCTGCCTTTTGGTTTCTACGTCTTCTGCTTCCTCCTGCTGTTCATTTCAAAATAAGGGTCCTCGCTTCGCCCCTTGCACAGAGGGGTCTTCTTGCCTGCCGGGGTAACGGGAGCTCGGGCATCTGGCTCCGGTTTGGGGGTCGCCCTCGCCGTGGCGACCTGCCTCCGCCCGGTCCTCTGTGCCAAGGCCGAGGCCGAGGCCTTCTGATTGGCCCGGCTGGCAGGCGACGGGCTGGCGCTGCGCCCGGGGACCCGCCCGGGGGCCAGGCTGGCGGCCGCGGGCACCTTGCTGGGGGCCGGCCCCTTGGGTTTGGCTGTGACCTCTTTGACCTTGGACAGGGCGGAGGCGGGCTTCGAGAGGGCTGGGGAGGCAGTCCGTGAGATGGGGGCGGGGTTACGCGAGCTGGGGGTGGGGTTACGAGAGCTGGGGGTGGGGTTTCGCGAGCTGGGGGTGGGGTTGCGAGACTGCGGCGCCGTATTGGAGGCGGCCGCTGCTCTGAAAGTGGGCGTGGCCGCGACTCTGGAGGCCGTCCTCGCCCGCCTCGCCGCCTCTAGACGGAGGCGGGAGGCCGGGGAGCCCGGGCGGCGCTGGGCCAGGCGCGAGCGCTGGCCGACGCCCGCGGGGGGACGGCCGTCTTTGGGGGCGGCAGCCACCCGCGTCGGCGCGGTGACGGGCCGGGGTAAGGCGGAGGTCGGGGAGGTGCAGGGGGTGGAGGGTTTGGGGCATTTGGAGGACGGCTCGGGGCAGACGGGGCTCCTGGGCTGAGGAGCGGTGGCGGCGTCGCGCTGCGTCGGCCTGAGCTTCAGCTTGGAGGCGGGGTTTGAATTGACACGTGGTTTGGAGGCGGGCTCTAGAGGGGGCTTGGAGGCGGGGCTTGGATCGACCGGAGACGGCGTTTGAGCTGCTACCGGGGTCTGGGCCCTCCGCTGCCCCGGTGGCCCCTGGGAGCCCGGGCTGGGAGACTGCTTGGAGGCGCCTCCCACCGGAGTGGAGGGCAGGGAGGCGGAGCCTTTGGCGGGGATCGGCAGCGGCAGCTGGGTGGGCTTCCTGGGGGAGGAGGGCGTCCCTGGGAGGTTCCTCCTCGGCGCCGACACCGAGCCTTTCCTGGACAGCGTGGGCGTGCACGCCGGGGACGCGTTGTAGGAGCGGCACGTCTGGCCCCCGGGGGTCAGACACGGGGGCTTGCAGGGGGGGGCCGAGGCGGAGGAAGAGGACGAGGACGAAGAGGAGGAGGAGGAAGCGGAAGAGGAAGAGGACGAGGAGGAGACGAGATCGCCGACGGCGGCGAGGGGGTCCATCTCGGGCGGCGGCGCCGCGTTGCTATGGTGACCGCCCAGGCCTGGGGGGCCCTTCTGGAAGGCCAGGATCTTCTGCTCCAGGGTGGTGAACTGCAGCACGCGCAGCGGGTCGTACTTGGACAGGAAGCCGCGCAGGGTGTCCCAGCCGCCGCCGACGCGCACCATCACGTGTTTCCCATGAAGCATCTGGGGAACACACACACACACACACACACACACACACACACACACACACACACACACAGTTGCTGAAATCTCCAGCTCCAACTGTGACGTTATGCCTTTAAATTCCCAAAATAGCCGCCTCGGCAACGGGCACGGCAACGCAATCATGATGTAATCGCCCACTACTGGCTAATGAGCTTACATGTGTCCATCACAGCCTGCGGCGATGCACTTAAGACGACTACAGCTGCCAGGACACACACACACACTCTCACACATCAGTGTGTGTTTCCCCACTGCGCGCTTCTAAAAGCGCATCAACAAGCCGTAGCGTGAACTGTGCTGAACCAATTACAGCCGAGCAGGAAGTGCGCGTGTGCGTGCGCGCTCACCCTGATGAAGATGGTCTTGTCTCCCAGCCGGTAGCGTCCCTCTGACAGGTACTCTATGGACACCCGGTTGGAGCAGTTGCAGGGCGGGTCGTCCATACCGTGCTCCTACAGGAGAGGAGGAGGAGGAGGAGGTGGTGATGAAGGGGGGATAAAAACATGGCCTGAAACTTCCTGTTTAAACGCCTGAACACGCGCTACATATGACGTAACAGTGGGTGATTAAGGGTCAGAGGTCAAGGAGAGCCCGTGTTTGTGACATGCAGCTGATGCAGGAATGTGTTGGGGCGGATACATGTGGGAATAAATGACCCCCTTCCTCCCCCACCCCACCTCCCCCACCTCCCCTCCCCTCCCGCGCTGCCTTCCACTCCGATGAACGTGGCTATATTTAGACCAGCTGACTCCCCCCCTGGGCCCAAAACAATCGACCCTGATGGAGTCAGATTTTTACGCACCGAAGCGGGCGGAGGAGAGACCCCCCCCCCAACCCCCCAGCCTCCATCAGTGACGCTTTGAAAAGTGTCCAAACAGACACGCGGAGTTTACCTCTGTAGCCCGGAGGGTCACGTGTGGCGGCGGCGGCGGCGGGCGTCGTCGCCCGGGCGAAGCGTCGTCACATGGTTTCGCCGCGGGGCGCATGACGCGTCGCCGGCGCCGACCTCGGCTCCAAGTGGGTCGCACATGCGACCACCTATGCGCCATTAACGTGATCAGCCGTGCGACGGCGATGCGTTGACGTGCGCGCGTGTAACACGCGGTTCTGAACTCCTGAGTCCCCCCACCCCCCGGGACGCGGCGTCATCGTGTCCGAGCGCCGGACGCCACGTGTTTTATTTGAGGCAGCGAGTCGACCGAGCAGCCGCTTTTTTCGCCTCCAGGTGCAAAAGCTTCATGATGTGTTTGTTTTTAAAGTCAGGACGGGGTGGGGGGGAGGAGACGTGCGTGTTTGCGGTTCATGTAAAAATCGCTCACGCTCACCCCGGGCTGGTAGAGGCCGCCGTGCTGGCAGCACACGCTGAACGTCTTGACGGCCGGCGGAGGCTCCTCCGTCAGCAGCAGCGTCTCCTCCAGCTCGATCTCCTTCTCCAGCTTCACCAGCACGGGGGGCTCCACGCCGTACCTGGGGGGGGGGGGGCGGGGGCGGGGGACGACACACGGTTCACACACGCCAGCCGAATCGGCAATGCTTCCCAAAAACTGTGTGTGTGTCGGGGGGCTCACTTGGAGACGATGCGTCCGATCTCCAGCAGGCAGAGACACACTTGCCGCGGCTCCTTGTGCAGAACTGAGGACACACAAAAAAAAAGGAGCGAGGGAGGAGGAGGAGGAGGAGGTTAGGATGATCGGAAGGAGCAGCTGCCACTTCTGCTCTCTGAAATCGGCCGCGGTCGGACGGAGGGAACGTGACGCGTGTGAAACTCCACCCCCCCCCCCAAAAAAACGTGACATTAGGTTGATTATTCCCTGAGGGGGGGAGAGGGTGGGGGGAGTGGGGGGGGGGCGTTGGGCGACTCATGCAGAAGAAGAGCCGTTTTGGGTTGGAGAGCGGAGACATTTAAGACACACAACACACTCGGAGCAAATCCCAGCCATTACTCGTAATGAAGCGCCCCCCACCCCCCCACCCCCCCTTGTAGATCCTATTAAACTATTAGGAAGTGGGGGGCTTAAACAACAGACTATAAGATCTGATTTTAGGGCCCAGTCGGGTGCGTTTCATCCCGTTAACAGCCTCAATATGAAGGAAGCCCCGGATTAACGGGCTGCAATCAGGCAGCTTTTGGGGGAGGGGTGCGTTTGATTTATACGATCACCGTATATAGGCGGCAGATTTAAAGGTGTTTTCGAGGAAGCGCTCCCGTGCTCGCTCCCTGGCCCCCCCTGCTTACCGAGACCCTCCGACTCGAACAGGTACGTCTCCTCCACGCCGATGTGCCGGCACCAGGCCAGGAAGTTGGCGGTGTTGTCCCGGGCGAAGAAGGACCCCGGCGAGGCGTCGCGCTTGCACGCCACCTTCCTCGTGGGGAAGCGCTGCCGTGGGAAACGGAGGACATCGAATTAAACATGGGGAAAAAAAAAACACCTCGCGATGTTGCGCGCACGCGAAGTTCGCCCGTGACAGCTCGCTGAGTAAATTAGGAGCGAGTTATTATTCCGCCTTCAGTCCGGCTTTCGGGGCAAAGTTTGCCCCCACGTGCGAGCGCGCCACAAGCTCTGTTTCGCCGGGCCCCGGTCTGACTCACCTTGCCGAGCTCCGAGGGGCAGCTCTGGGCGATCCTGGTCTGCAGCGCGCCGATGAGCTGGCACAGCTTCACGCCGTTATTCAGCTCCTCCATGAAGAACTCGGCTCGCACCTCCTCCCCTGGGAGAGACAAACAAACAAACAAAAACACGGGTTGAGAAAAAAAAAACAAACAAACGCAGAGCACGCGTCGGACGAGACCTTTGGAAAGAGGCCACTCTGTCACCTTAAAAGGTCACCTCTCGGCTCCCACGACCCCCCCCCCCCACCGAGTCATAACACAACTAAACACGAGGGACAGAATCCACAATAACGTCAGGTTAAGCGACAAAGATCGACTCACAATAGTTTGTTTTCCACCAAACAATAGCCCCCCCCTACCCCCACCCCACCCCGAGGCTTGAAACCTCATCTTCTGCACGCCACCCGTTCCAGCCCCCCCTCGGGATCAATGACCCGGTCGCTCAACTAAAACAGGTGGATGCGCGTCCTCGCGGTCACGGTGCCGATAACTCATGTTGGGGGGGGGGGGCTAGTTACCGCCCTCACGTCAGCTTTGGATTCAGTGCGGGAAACAATGGCGTCCGTTTCGATTTCCTCACTACGCTATTGTGCGCTCGGAGACAATAGGTGGTGTTAGAACGGAGGGACGGATGAAGCGAGGGGTTCCGGTTCCACTGCCACACACCCCCCTCCCCTCCCTCCTCTTCCGAGAGCAATGTAGAAACATCAGCGCTTAAATGTGATTTCATGGCAGAGCCGCGTCAATCGTGCTGCTCTGTTTTCCGAGCCCGGGGGGGTCAAACTACTGTGAAAGGTCGCGCACGTAGGCCGGTTTTATCTGTAGTGATGCTGGAGACTCGCACGCAGGACTCTAAACTCACAGATCGCTCACAGAAATTGCACCACTAACTCTGTAGGCTCTCGGATATCCCAGCTTTTCAAAATAAAAGACGACGCCGGCGCTCACCCAGCATGCCGCTGAGCCAGATGGCCAGGTCCTCCTGCATGGGCACCAGGGTGGCCTCGTGGCGCACCGCCAGCCACTGGTCGTACTGGAAGACGTCGGCCAGGCCGGGGCCGTGGCGCTGGGCCAGCGGGCTGCGGGGGCTCCGGGGGCTCAGCAAGGGGGCGTCGAACTTCTCGCCGAACCATACCTGGAGAGGAGAAGGAGGGGGGAGGGGGGGATGGTTTCAGAAGGAGTGAAAACGTGGGTTTGTTTTTCTGATGTCGGAGATCGTGTTCGATTAATTCAGACTTGTTCGAGGCCGCGATCCGACTGGCGCGGCTCCCTGAATGTAGGTTAGGCGCTTTACTGCACGGCCCAGTCGCTTCCTTCCCAGGGAGCCCGGCGACATTTTCATACTCCAGTTCCCACTCGCGACGCAGAAAACGAGGAGGAGGGGGGGAGAGGAATCCGCGGCAGCCATCCGTGCAGAGACGCGCGCCGCCGTGCAGCTCGCCACGCTCGGCCGGAGAGAGAGCAGTCGCGCGAGGCGAGGGCCCGGGTTCGGAAAAGCCACGCCGGCTCCTCTTCAAACCTTTATTTTGGAAACTCCTCAAAATGTTCTCTTTGTGCATCTTTCACTTCAGACCTTCAAGTTTACATGACCCGGATGTAATCAGACTATGTGATCTGATTGCCTGATTGTGTTCTTGTGATCAGGGTTTAGAGCTGAAACTCAAACAAACAGACAGACGAAAACAAGCTGGAACTGTCCGGGTTGTTTGTGTGCGAGCGTTTAATTGCCTGCAGACAGCAGGAGGGGCCCGACCCAAGAAACCAGCAGCAGATGTGCGCGACCGGGACTTGTCCAGCTGTTGCATAACTCGCTCCTGGACCGACCCCACCCGCCCCGCTCGGACCGTCGGCCTACAAAACAAACATCGACTCGGCGAGCAAAGAACTTCTCGCGCCGATTCGCCGCGGTAACGGCTCGTCCTCGGCACGCTCCGTCCTGCCAGGTCACATTTTAACTGCGAGGTTCTGCTCCACTGACTCACCCGAGAGACACTCATCGGCCAGCAGACGGGGGTTTAACCCTTCGTGCGGACGAGGAGCGCGGCTGTTTTTTTGCGGGTCGCTCCGGCAGGAGAGACCGAGTGAAGGAAATCAACAATTTGAACCATGAGATTATCTTTCAACATTCTTCCGGCCATTCTGACCCGTTACACACTGCATGGTTGGATTACCGGGTAAAACCTCCGGCCCTGAACACATTAGATTCAGTTCAATGTTAGGATTAGGAGGGGGGGCTGACAAATACCAGGAAAAGGCCTCAAAACGCGCGTCATTGCCCTGCTCGGTGCGACCTTTGAACCCCTCCTGCGAGTGGTTGGTTCGATTTCTTTTGTAAAAAAGGAACGACACTTTGTGTCAAACATGTGACACTGACACGCGGGGTTGCGTAACGGGGCCCTGGCCTCTGTGTGTGTGGAGGAAAAGGCGGCGCGCGTAAACGTATTGACGCGGCTAATGAGGAGGCGGCAAAGTGTGATGTTTAGGAGTTACGTAAAGAGATGATGCAGGGCGATAAGCAAAGACGCCTCGACCGCGCGGGGGGGGGGGGATAATCCCAGCCGTCACCTGACCGCGTGCGGCGAGCGTTCAGGCAAACGGACCCGTGTTGTAAATAACAGTGTGTCCGGCACTCGTTATAGGAGCATTCTCTGGTGAGCTTTGTCCCCCCCTGCCCCCCCTCCGCCCCCCCTCCCCTCCTTACATCACTGCTATCTGCATTAGGAGCAGGAATGTGGAACAATAATCCAGTGAAGAAATGCAATAAGCTCCGCAAGCAGTTTCTGCCTGTTTGTTGCAAACTGAGCAGCTCCTGATGCTCTTAACTTGAGCCACTTAGACTGGAGGACACACACACACACACACACACACACCTACACACACTCCCTGTAACAATACTCAATGGCTGGAAGGTCAAGCGGGAAAGTGGACGTGGAGTGTTAATGAAAAAACACACCGGGCTTTGTCGCTCTAAACAGTTCAACTGCCTGATTTCAGTGCTACAATGCATAAAACCTTCATTTGTTCTGGAACAAGCTGGAAGTTACAAACAACGAGATATATCTGGAAGTCGGCTGAATGTCGATCGACACCCTGGCACCACACTCCGAATGTGTCGCTTTATTTTTTTTTAAAATACACATGAAATCCCCCCAAAAACGGCCGTGACAGATGCGGGGGGGTAAACATTTTACGGTGACACCCCTGACAGAGCTGCTCCCGCTCACTGCTCTCTAACGAGGTGTGAAATCCACACAGCTGGTGGGAATCCCCTAATTACCCAAACGACCATCACCTGTGTTTGGCTTGCTGGAGCCACGGTTGCTATGGCGATGGAGTCTCCCTTCCCCCCTGAACTGGTGACAGGACGGTTTGGTGGCAACGAGC
>JAUESF010000040.1:4501-25223 GCA_032274765.1 Malacoctenus tetranemus
GTGTGTGTGTGTGTGTGTGTGTGTGTGTGTGTGTGTGTGTGTGTGTGTGTGTGTGTGTGTGTGCGTGCGTGCGTGCACCTCCTCAGCTCCTTAAAGGGTCACCTCCGTCTAAACCGCGTCATCTCGGGATTTCAAGGAACTCCGGTGCCAGTGTGTGCCGGAGGGGTGAACTTGGTAGTCTGTGAGTCGGCGCGGGGCAGTAGGGTTACACCGACTGATCTCAAGCTGAGTGGCATGTGGAGGTAGTAAACAACTCCGTGGGGGCAAACTGTTGGGAGGTCACACTAGACTGTTTACTCCAAAGCTGCCACTGTTTACTTTGCAAGATGAGCACAAACACTCACATTTTTGGACATATTCAGTGTTGGTAACCTGCAAGCTTTTGGTGCTGCTCTTTTGGCATTTCAGCGTACTGTTTTGCGTGTGAAGGCTGCTGAATCACAATGATTGTTTAGTTTTGTCTTTGCTTTCTGAGTTACAATAGATATGAAGTGTAATGAGATGTTTGCCCAAGGACATGCAATAGGTACTCCTCAGTAATATTTGATTTTCAGCTTTTTCTAACAGCACTTCCGACATTATGTAGCCACGAAGAAACTTCAGTCACACATCCCATTGTCATTCCTGCCGATCATCCACGATATGCTTTCAAGCAAGCATTACATCTTTCCATCACTTCCTTGTCGATTTATCCCGTTGTCCTGTTTGTGTCCCTCAGATCATTTTGAATCTTTTTCCCCCGATTTTTAACGGGAACTCTCAGTGCAGCTCTCGTCTTTTGCTTTGCCTTCTCAGACTTCCCCTGGAGGCTTGTTCCTGTTCACGGATGTTGCCAAAACTTTTGCAAAGTGCCACAAAATGTCACAGAAGTAAGATAATCCTCTGAAATCAAGCCCCGGTCCTGTCATAGTGTCCACAAAGCCAGTCTCTATTCACTGTCAACTACTCTGTCAGTGATGCTGGTTTATAAAAAAGGGGGGGCTAAGCTGACACATACACACATATTGCTGCTGTTCACGGCAATATGTGGGGCTTGCCTCTTTAGCGTTTTACAGCCAGCAGAATGGTCGAGCAGTTAACTGGCTTCCTACTGGGATGAGAGTGTGTGTGTAGTAATTGGTTCTCTAAATTTTAATCTTACTTTTTCCCTTTTTGTATGTTTTTTCAACAGATCTAATACACCTGCCAAATTTTCCTTTGGTTTTGTGTTTTCAAGTTGTTAGGTATGTTTAGAGGATGAAATTCAGTGTTAGGGAGATGCAATGACAGTAATGACTCCTTTCTCAAAGGGTCTCAAGACATACCTAAACACTCCACACGAGTATGGTCTCATGCTATGATTTCAGGAAGTCTGATGCCTCTTTAAGAGTTGCAGCTCCTTAATTTCACCTCCTAAATATGTTCTACAAGTTTAAACAAAAGCAAGCTAACTAAAATAGCATTTGGCAGGCACATGAAATGATGGAATGGAAAAAGTAAAACTAAAATCAAAGACAATTGGTTCACGTACACTTACACACACTGAGCTGTTTAACTGGCTGCACCTCTGAACCTTTAGACAATGTCTAACTACATTTTGCCAAGCTCAGACAAACTCACACATATTCACGCCTCTTGGGATGAAACAAAAATGCAAAGTAATTGTAGTGGGCAGGACATGAATCTACAGGGGCTGGAAAATAAATGTGAGTTCTGCTTGCTCTCTGGGAACCACCTGCCACCTTCCATGGCTCATCGGTTTACAGACTGCTGAGCGTGGCACTCTGCGCACTAATAAAGAATCATTTACAATCATTTATTAGCTCTCGTTCTTGCGATACCACTCTGGGCTTGCATGTCTGTTCGTTGTTTTCCTTCCTTTTTTTTATATGGATACTTTCAATTTGCCGTGTTTGTTTTGACCTCCAGTGTTCAGTTTGGCACCTCTCAGTGTCTTGACAAGCCTAAATTAAATATCTTCCCCTGCAACCACGAGTGTATTCGAATGATGCCTGAACAAAAGGCCAAAAATAGGCCAGTTTGCGCGTTCCAGTGTACACTAATCATACTTTTATCCAAGTCAAGGCTGCAATTCTGTTAGACTTTATATGAATAAAAACCATAAACAAAAGACCAAAGACAGTGCTTTGACAACATGTCTGGTTTACAGGGCTTGTAACATTTGTCCCAATCCTGCACAGACGATGGTGAAATCTAGTTTTTATGTCCTAATTTGCAATGTGTTGTGTCTTTGTTTTTTGCAAATGTGTTAGTTTTGTGAAATCCTTTTTAAAAGACAGACGTTGAGAGATAGCTGAAAGTTTAACATAAAAAGACCCGAATTGAATTTTCCCACATTGATGAAAGGAAATTATTAGGCTCATATCAAGCTTGTTTTTATATTCTGCAGTCACACACCTCGGTAAGTTTACAAGTTCTCCCGTAACTTTTCCTCCGTTAATTTGCAGGTATTTGGGGGCTTTGTTTGGATCACTCACTCGTTCACTCATTCATGGCATTTCCTGGGGTTGTTCCCTGGGTAGCAACCAACCAAAACATAGCTTCAAGCCTGAATGGTTTGCTCCAAGGAGAAAGATGCAAAAGCAGCAGGAATTCACACAAGTAAATAGAGTGAGAACAGTTTAACAAACATTTCAAAACTTATTTAAATTTTCCTCAGTTTTTGCCTGTCATTTGTACTTGTGAAGATGAAATATTCAGGAAATTTATTGGGACACCAAAGTTGTGTTAAGTCACAGAGCAGTGGAATAAAAGTGCAAATACTGTCTATAGTGAAACAACATTGCGACAGTTACACACTGGGTCCAACATGTGGGAAAAAGCATCATCTCAAAAGATAGTTAGATAAGAAGAGCTGATTAAAGGTTATGCCCATGTGAGCTCCATTGCTTGAGTCAGATTTTCTCAAATCCAATGCACCTCCATGCTCAGTCATACTGGATAAAACAATGCAAATTGGTCTCACCTCAATAAATCTCTGAGACCATTAGGAAGTGCTCGTTTTATTATGCTGCTGTCATTTCAATCTATTCTACCGCCCTCGTCTAGTTTATTTATAACTTCTATTCCACATGTTATACATATTCACATCAGAAAAAGGTATTTTTCTTTTTAATTTCATTGGATAATGTGAAATTTGTCATCCTACAATGCCTTAATTTGAAAAAACTTAAACCATACCGTTGTATCTGAGTTATACCACTCTATTTAACACAGTCCAGACATTTTACTCCCCTCGTTATCTCCACGGCTCCAACATAAAAATTCACTTCCTTTACATTATCAGATAAAGTGGATCTTGTGCCCCTTCTCCTGGAGCGAGGCTTTGGTTTAAATTATTCTTTTATTGTGTAGGCGTAATGGACACAGAAATAGATTGAGGGATATGGGAGTGCAGTGCTCTGCTCACCTTAATGGTTGGATCCATGCATATTAAATACCACGGCTGAATTGGGGGAGAGAAAGAGGGAGACAGTGGAGTGCACGCTCCAGTCCACTTTAATCACCCTCCTGGATGGAGATGCTTTTAAATACTGAAGTGACGGGAAGCCAGGACACAGGACTGGGATACCGGATGTTAGGATGTGACTGGTTTGACCAAGAGGAGAAGTAAAATCAGGGACAAAAAAGGAGTATTGTCTGATGTGGTGACCTCGGGTGGCGTATTGCTGATGACAAACTTAATAGAGCCTCATTTCCCCAGTGCTGTTCACCTCACTGCACCTGTCTGGACATTTCTCCCTCTCCTCCTTGGCTCTTTATCTCCGCTCCCTTCTCCTTTCCTACCACAGTGATTATGCATGCTCGAAGGAGACGGATCATTCAGCCCAGTCACCGTGTTAACATTAATAAAATAGAGCTCTTTGGAAACTATCCTCTTCCCTCTCCTTTGCATGTGTCCACCAGAGCATCTGTTCACACAACTGCCATTACACCAAAACAATCTAAATGGAGAGGATGTAGCCACTGCAGTTAATCAAGCTTTTGGTGACCGTGGACTTTGGAGTGACGAGAGCTCGAAGACGGCAGCAGAGGTCTTTTCAGTTTCCATTTGGATCATCCAGCCAGAACCTGTGTGTTGGCGGTTTCACACTTGTTTTCACTCTGATAGCATCTAAAAAGCTGAAAATGTTCCTATTAGATCAATTAAACTGAACACTGGATATCAAATTTATTTCATGTGAATAAACTGTAATTGTGCAACCATTATGCATGTAAAGTGGTAATGATGTAACCTGCTTTTTTGCAGCAATATGTCAATTACGAATTACTCTCATAAAATAGATGAGCCAGTGACAAACACTGAATGAACCTGTTGGCTTATTGCATAAACACCAGCTCATAATTTAAAAAGAGACCTTTTCAGCCACTGAGGAAGTTTTCGTTTTATTGTTTGTAGTAGATCCTTTGGAAAGAAGGGTGAACATACTTCAGTTGAATTTGCAGCTGCAGTGGTGGTATTTGAACTTTTGTGGTTAATCTTTCCTGCCTCTCAAATCTCACTTGGAGCTTAAAAACTTGACCCCGTCGTCAACTCATTTTCTTCAGGAGCGCCATAATGGCGGAGTCACACTTCTGCCAAACACTTCGCCTTGCAATATATTGCTCTTTTTGAGTCTGCATCTTGCTGTCAGAGCTCGCGCTCTCAGATGCTGCTTTGAAGTGTCTCACAGTCTGTGCCGCTGGCACCGTGTCATCGCTGTGTTTTGGCCTACCATGTTGCAGGACAAGAAGACGCAGAGAGGCAAGCTGACTCATAGTCAGCTGTCCAACAGGACGAGACAATGACAAATGTTTGCGTCTTGTTTTTTTTCAACTATGCTAATATTGCTTTTCTTGCAGCATGCCCGGAGCTTATTTACTGCTGCTCTGCAGCTACGTGCGTCAAAAAATGATCCATCACCACCTGTTTCTGTGGTTTGGTTATGCTTCCCTGGATTGCATTCATATGTGACCAGACCCTGACATGACAACAGGCCATAATGGCTTATGAAATATTTTTTCTGTTGTTTGTCTTAAACCCAGTAGATATCAAGGTCAAATAAGAAGGGCACACGTTAGAGCGCCTACCTCCACTTTACAGATAAGTAATTTTTCCAGGCCTGGTTTCCAGGTTGTAATCTGGATCTCAAATTGGAGTTGATGAGGTTTTGGGCAGGTGTGTCAATAACTCTTTGTGTTGTGTTGTTAATAGGCTGACAGATAAACAAGGGCAAGAAACTTAACCAGTTTATTCACTTGAATAATTATTCTTCCTCATCTTGATCAGCTCATTGTGAACCTCACAGCTTTTCTCCGCCACGACCACATGTCCCGATGCACTATGTTGCTGCCAAATGGTTGGCTCAATAGATAGTTGCAGGATGGGACAGTTGGTGTACCTAATGTTGTGGCCAGTAAGTATGTTTGTGTTATAATTGGTCACTCTGGGTATAGAAAATTGCAGTCTTCTGTTGGCCTCAACAGTCACTTCTCAATTCCCCAAACCAGTGAAGAGTGGAGCTTGGGGGAGTTGGGGGTGAGGGTGTATTACAGTCAACCAACTCCCTTCTCTAGCATAATGAATGCTGGCATGCAGCCTCCGCAGAGAGCTTCGTAGCCTGCAGCACTACAGCTCCAGGACGTCTAAGGGAGACTCTTTAACCTCTCAGCAGGACCAAGCATTCCAATCAAAGAGCCATCAGTCCACCGAGAAGCTGCCAGTTTGTACACCCTGGGATCCAAATGTCAACAATTACATCAAAGCATATGGGCAAAGCGGCTGAAAAGGTCAAACCCACCAACGTCGCTGTCCACAAGAGGTTCTTTCTCACCTCGGGGAGGCCGGCACCGCTTGTCAGCGTTTCTGTTTACCTCCCCATGGATGAGTCATGCACACAGGTCAGAGGAAAGGCCAAAATCTGAGCAATGCAGACGACCGTTGATGGTGATCGGAGCAGATGGACACACTGACAGTCAAAACACAGCCGAGCAGCAACCTATTTTTCTCTAGACATCTCCTCGCTTGGGCTTGCAGCTACTCGTACAAATCAGGGGTTGAAAGACACAAATCACCAGAATATCAAACTGTATTCTCTTTTAATGTTGTTTCTTCGTCCCTACAGTTCTTTGGAGAAGTTGTAAAATATCTTTGTTTGGCGTTTAAAGGCTGACTGTTTCAAAGAGTTGTAGTGAAGGTGTGTTTACTACCCTGTATGTCCTGAGATCACTTGTTCGCAGCATCCCTTTTCTTTACTCTGTTTGCACCTTACCATGTTTCTCTGCACATTATCGTACTAACTCCTAACTATAACTAAATTCAACAAAAAATATCACTCGGCAGCAACACTGGGCGACCTGGTTGGCACACCGTGACCTGACCTGCCACGTAGTTTACAAAAACAGGGAATACAAACGGCACGGCAGGAGGAGTATAAAAAGAGCGAACAATGTCAGAGAGAAACAACAGCGTCAAAGAACAGACCAGAGAGAGAGACGCCACGGGGAAATGGAAGACGATAGACGTCTGAGACAAAGAGAATGACAGACTTGTAGGGAACGGGAGCAGTGTTCAGTGGAGCAAAACTAACACAAAGCACATTGACAGATATACACATTCCCACAGTATTTCAGTGTCTCACCCAGCCTGGCTGTGCAAACACAGGCTGCAGCCTCAGACTCCTGACAACATCACACACCCTTCGAGTGATTCTCCTGACGGCGGCGCAGCACTGAGCAGAATCTGCTTTGATTGTCAAACACTTTTGTCAGAGGCCAAAGGTGGGTCACAGGGAGACGAGAGTGTCTCGAGGAAAACAAATGCTATCTGAAGAGAATTCCTAAAAGTCGCTGCTTTTAAACAAATGGTGAAACAATCGTTTGACGAGGTCCATGTTTACTAGGATATCACTGTGGTACAAACTCTTTTGAAAAAATTACGACAGCATTGTAGTTTCCTTTTTTAACCTTTTATAGTGGATGTGAAAATGTT
Source organism: Malacoctenus tetranemus (assembly GCA_032274765.1). Taxonomy (NCBI): domain Eukaryota; kingdom Metazoa; phylum Chordata; class Actinopteri; order Blenniiformes; family Labrisomidae; genus Malacoctenus; species Malacoctenus tetranemus. Next base: position 11,472 of record JAUESF010000040.1, read on the forward strand.
TGGGTCTACCTCTATCTCCTTGTCAGTTATGCGTGCTCCTGCATACATCATACAAAATTACGAGTGATCTGCATACTGCACCTTAGTAGTCGTGGAGTTTAACACTGCATCCTGAATCTCTGAGCTGCTGCATTGGATCATTTCATTTAAATTTTAGTCTGAACCATTTAGAGGCCTTAACTGTATTAAGAGCTGGAACCAAGTCCAACATTTAAAGCCTATTCTGTGCTGCTTCAGACTTGTTCAGGATAAAACAACCATCCTATTGCCTGATATGCAAATGTGAAGTGGTTTGGGCTTCGAGCACGCACAGAGCCACCACAGCTGTGCTGCATAATCCGGTGGAGCAATGAACACTGCAACCCTTTCAATAACTGCTCCCCATATTTTCAAATGCACTGTGCTCATTACACTTGAGTTTAGGACATAAAGTGGGCCATGGACCTGACTGAACAGCTTTCCCAAATAGTTAGAGCTGTAATATGTTTTACGAGCACACATCCCTCTGAGAGACAGTATTATCCGTCCAATATGGCCGACTGAAATTTGATTAGTTATTGCCCAGATTTTAAGGTATCTGAATCAAACCGGCTTTAATGAAGATGCATAATTCATCTTGAGTTTTAAAAAGGCAACTACCTGAGTGCAGAATGGGAAGTCTTGAAAGGATTGTGATGGCTTTCTGTTGTCAGTTGGTCGTTTGATCAGTTGAGTAACCACTGTTGTTCGCAAAGATGTCAACAAAGATCGGTACAATTGCCATTAAAATATGCAGAAACATTCTCCTCTTAGGTGGGGCGGTGGTGCAGTGTTCAGCATTCATTGATTCCGATGTCATTGATCTTCAGGCCACCCTACCAATCCATCTGCTCATTCAGGTGCAGCACATTAGTGAGACTGATAAAGTTGTTTTTCTCGACTATATTCTCCAGATCATTCTCAGGTTGAGGTCAGACAGAGCATCCTGCCACTCAAATATGTTTTTGGTTCGATGGTTGCCGTGGTTCGACATACCCAAACACTTTTTCCTTATTCTGCAGTGGAGCGGCTCCGCAGCCTTTCATTAATAAAATACTTGTTATTGCCCTTTCCCGCCCTCCTTTCAAAAACTTTCTCTTGAAACAGAAAATGAATAAAAGCACCAGCTTAAAAACGGTTTACAATTGTGAATGCTTGAAGTTTGGAGAATGTCCAGCACCACTCGAGTGGTTTCTCTCTGCTTCATATTTTCTGCTCTTTTTGTCCTCTTTTCTCTCTGTGTTGACAATGCTCCAGCTCACTTTGCCGTGTTTATCGCAACTCTGGAGATGGCGCAAACAAGTTTGTCGTTGGCTTCCTGCTGAGATGTAAATGAACAGCGTTTACTGCTTAAACTACTGAGAATCAGTGCGCAGACACACCAAAACATTTGAGGAAGTCAAATTAAAAGTTTTGCAAGTGTGCTCCAGCTAACAACTTTGCACTTGGTGGAAAGTCTGGACACACGCACGCACGCACGCACGCCCGCACGCGCGCACGCACGCACGCACGCACGCAGGCACGCACGCACGCACGCACGCACACACCAGTGCCCTTTTAGCGTTTTACAGCCAGCAGAATGGTCGAGTAGCTAACTGGCTCCCTACTGGGATCTGTGTGTGTGTGCGTGCATGCACGCAGTGTAATTCCTTCCTGTAATTCTGATAAATGATGTATTGAGTCTGGCAATTGCAGCACTTTTTTCCTTCCAACTTTTACCCCAGTGTCCCTTTTCACAATGCTCTCTCTCTCTCTCTCTCTCTCTCTCTCTCTCTCTCTCTCTCCTCCTTTCAGCTTTCTCTTTCTCCAACAAATGAGGTTTAATCAGTCAAACAACATGACTGAGTGTCATTAAAGCCATAGTGACAGTGAACCCACGCACAGTGTTAGGTTTTTCCCTCCCTCCCTCCCTGATTGTTATGAGCCTCATCAAAGCATGTATTCACTGTTTTCACCATGCTCCTAGCAGGACCATATTAGGACTTTTGATCGCAGCATTAAACGCCGTACTTAGGTCACATATATAACAACCATCTTAAGAAGTTTTTTTAAAGGTGGAGTCTGTTTCTGTTGCTGCCACAGCTTTTAACGGTTGGAAGGTCTACATATTTTTTCTCCTCAAAAAGAATGTGACTTTGTCCCACTGTTAAAGACAAAACAGCAGAATGTGGCAGACAGTCTTCATGAAGACACCTGTTGAATTATTTGCAAGGGCTCGAATTCTTAAACTTTGATTTCGGGCTCCTGAATCTGCTGCGTTCACTCATGAAGACGGTAACACCTGCACACTATGGCGGACTTGGTTCTGCTTGTTAAAGCCTCTCTTTTGCAAATTGGAGAATCTATGATGTGCATAATGAAGCAGGGTGTGTTTTTGCTTTTTTTTGCTCCCGGTGAAGTGCCCCTTTAAGGATTCAAACACATAATTAGAGGATGCTCAGGGTTTGTCTGCAGACCCTGCTGGAGCATGAAGATATTATGCAAATGTGCACTCTAGAAAAGTAGTGTTTTCATCATCTTTCTAATTTGTTTGCAATCAGAGTGCTCTGTGGTTGTCGGGAGGTAAAAGTCTTAGGTCTTTCTATGTCATCTTTATGCCCCTGCTCCTTTCATGAAATGATTTGATTGGATTTTTCTACTCCCTCTATGATTAGATTGAAAGATAAAACATGCAGGCTCACCTTGAGAGTACAAAATAAAGTAACTGTCATGTCTCAGTTTCATCTGAGGTTTTATTTTACTTCATTTTATTCTCACAACGTGTACAAAGGGAAGTTGTTGGCAATATTTTCAAAAGACAGCACAGCTGCAGAGTTGCTTAAATTACTACAAACATGACCACAACAAACAAAAAGACACCCACAACACCAAAGAAGATGCACACAACAACAAGGAAGAGGACAGACACTCAAACACAGTAAACAAATAGACAAAATAAAAGCAAAAAGGCAAAACAGGGATCAAAATGGCTACAAAAAACAAATACTCATTGTACTCTTCATACGAAGAGAAAAACTATTTACAAACACACGTAAAAAACTAAAAGAAAAAAAAATTGTTCCACTTTCTCGTGTAAATATTACATCAGGCAAGTGTAGCCACATTGAGTCATTCTCTGGCTCATTCCTCTTGTGATTGTCCAAACACCAGCAAGTCACCGTCTTTTCACAATATTTCTGATGTGGATTCCTGCAGGTTGCCGCTAGCCTCAGCTGGTCAAAATGTTGGGGTTTTACTGCTCTCTAGTTAAGTAGACATCACTTTTACTGGAGTGAGTATAGCACCCATCCATTATGTACCATTAAGGAAATCAATTCAGAATGCTTTGATTTTAATTGGAAGAAGCTAGTAGCTTGCCAAAAATAAGGAAGAAAAACTTAACATGATGTTGCTTTAATGAGTCAGCAGTCTATGAATGCAGTTCATCTTTAAGTGCACTCAGTAGCAATATCAGCAGCGGTATAAGCTACATATCTATTTAAGGGAGAGTGGTACTACCTCTTATTGAATTAGTTCCAGAGTCGAGTTTTTTTATCACCAAGTAATTACGTGGAGCCCAGACCAGCTGTACCTGTTACTGTATTAGTGTAGTCAGTGGATAGTTGGTCATCTTGTATGTGGTAAAAGGCCTAAATGACATTAGTAGATTTCTGTTCCTCTTCCTAATTGAAATAAACCCTTTCACATCAAATAAACTGCAAGCTGTTTTGGGAATGTGGCCATTCAGTAGCATTATTGTTCTTTCATTGTATTCCTTCGGCTAATTTGCCTTTTTAGTTTTTACTCCTGCATTTTTTTTTTTACTGGGCAAACCCGGTTTTCCGCGGGTGTGCGCACGCACACACACACACACACACACACACACACACACACGCACACACGCACACACACACACTCTTCTTTATTAGTGTGGCATTTTGGTCCCCACTTGGAGCTCATAAAGGGACACCCAGTTTGTCATGTGAAGTGGCCGTTGGGTTTTTGTAAGCAAGTGGGCCTTTTAATGTGGGCGCCCTTTAACTGAGCTCCAAGGTCATATTAAAATGTTAATTAAAAGCACGTCTGTTCAATTATGGCATTATAGCACAAACAGTGCGCACAACTCATTGAGCAATAATACGGTGGCATTGTTAAAGTAATCAGTGTAGCGAAGCAGGGGGTCAATATGAAGGATTGCAAAATGGGTCGGATTGTTCAATCTGTTGCCCCTCCAGCGCTCTGGGCTCATTAATGCTTATCAAAATGTGTTTGCGCCTTTGGGCAAATTAAAACAGAATTGGAATAAGTAAATATATTGTGTATTCTTAACCTTACCTTAACAACCCTGAAATGGACATTTGTGAAGAAAAAAATTGTTTTATACAAGTCTGTGGAGAACTGGGTGACAGCTTTGTGAGATTTAAGGCTCAGGACTGTTTATGGGGCTGATGTTCATGTAAAGACATGGGTTGTCTTCGGGAGGGGGGCGCTTAGAAGTTGCCCAGTGATCCGAGTTGTGTGTGTTTACACTCTGCATCCAGCGGCTGTAAATGTGCCAACTGCAGAGTTGGAACACCCCACCTCAATATCTGCATCCTCTTCTGTTTGTTTAGAAAAACTTCAAAAGTAAAGAATTCATTACGTAAGAGTATTGCTGTTTTTGGGAACAATGAGGTGAAAAGAAAAGTCCTGAATATTTGTGCTTTGTTGACAATTGAAAAATTTGGCAGGAGCCCAAGCCCACCAATTATTTCCTGTTACTCAACTCCCTTGCTCTTGGGAAGTGTACAACATGGGCCAGAACCGGTGGGCTGAAATGTCACCTTCATTAAGCTGATCTGTAATCAATAGCCAGCCTCTGATGAAGTCCCTCAGTGGCTAATCATACGTCAGCGGTCGCTGGGTACCAGGGAGAAGAGAGTTGTCATTTTATCTTGCTAAAACACATTTTGCTGTAATAGAAATGGGAATCGATTCCAACAAAATTAGTATGATAAAGAATACGTCTGCAGAGGCACACTCGATGGCTAATAAAACATTAGAATCACTTTTCTGCGAGCTCAGTTTCAGCAATTCTCGATAAAAGCGTCCTCATAACGGCCTTGCACCGATATTATTCTGAACGAGTTTAATCAAATTGTTGTTCAAGTGCCTATTGAGGCTTAGCCTTATCTTGACGGTGCAAAGCAGGTAAACTATTGAAGGATTTTATTCCCCATACATTATAGGAAGGTTGTAAAGTAGCTTACCTGTGGGTGTGCTGTTTTGTTGACGTTTGTTTTAGAAGACAGAGTTGGCACTCACAAGCAGGGCCTTTCATTTCGCTGTTTTAGGGAGGGTGACAAAAACCGCCGGAAAAGGTTCTCATGAGGAACATTTAGGCCAGGGGTGTTAAACTCTTTTTTGTTCAAGGGCCACATACAGAGCAGTCCTGCCAAACACTGACCAATGGACCCGACCACTGCAAGAATTTCAGTTGTGTTTTTTCCCTCTCTGTATAACAGGTACACTGTAATGGGTGCGTGGGCCAAATTCCATTCAACATATTATCAAATCTCTCTTGAATTAATGCCTGCAGGATCTTGCTGTTTGTGTGATTGCTGTGAGCGGAAAAAACAGGATCGTGTAAGTGGTATTTATGCGGGTGCTGAAGTGAATTACTGTGGGAGTCGACAAAAACACAGCTGAAGTCAACTTGGCTGATATAAAATGACTTTTGCTTTAACCTCCTAATCTTAAAGTGACTCATGTAATCATTCATGGTGAACATCGAAAACTGTTTGGTCCATTCGGCCACCTTTCCTAACTAAGCTTGTTCACTGGACTTTCCGTTCCGAAAATGTAAAAACCGCAGTTACATCAATTACTCGAGGCACAGATAGGCGGGGAAAAACACACGCAACAAACAAATAAAACCAAGAAAGAACAAAGGCGACTGGCACATCACTGAAACCAAAGAGAATTTCTGAGGGGGGGGTAACATGCTGTAATTTACTAAGCGCAACATTTCATGGGGAGAGCACATGAGTAATTCAAAAGGCACCACAAAGACTCATGTGAAATTATTCAAAGAAAGCATTACTAATTCAATCAGTATTACAAAGCTTTGTAAAAATAGTGTGTGTTCGCTGAAAGCTCCTTTGAGGAGCTTCACTTCTCCTGTTTTCTATTCAACCTGAACATACATGCAGATAGTTAAATATTTCATTGGAACAGGCACTGGCAGCATGAAGACGTGAAAAAAGCAGCCATGGGGGGATTATTATAATGTTGCATGAGGTTCCTGTGCAGCAACCACCAGCCTTTAACTATATTCTACATTGAATTGTGTGTGTCTATTTTACAAGAGGGGAAAACCAAGGGAGAAAAAAAATGCCCCAAATAGTTAGAAGACGTTTTGGTTTCACTTGGTGATGTCATGGTTCCATACAAAACTAATCAGCCAAAATCAGGGTCTTGAAGCCGGGTGGGACATGGTGGAATCCCTGCAAATATGCAGACAATGACATTTTCACACTGCAGAATAGTTGGTGTTCGACACGTAGAGAAGCTTTGATGCAGGAGATGTTTTCTGGCTAACTTGGCAGTATTTTCTTATCAGGGCCTGCAGGCTGTATGGAGGCTATATTTCTTGTTCTCAGCCACCCTCTTTCACTATTGTTCTTGAAAAGTTCCAAGTTACCTCCAAACTCCTCTTGCTAATATTATCCCTTACAAACTTCCCCTCCCATTCCTCACCCCCTTCCCCCAACTAACTGCCCCTCTCCTCTCCCTACACACTTGTCCCCAGGCCAAAAGAAACAGCAGCTCTGGAAAAAGCAAGTGACATGTTTAATTACTTTTTGTACTCTAATATCTATGTATTCCACACCTGCTTCATCTCTTCTTCTGAGGTGGGTTTTTTCACTTCAGGAACAGAGTATTTGTTGTTTGGTCCCAATGAACGCTGAAATCAGATTTGCGGGACTTTTGTAAAACACCTGTCCTTGAACTGGATATTGATGTCCCACAAGGTCCCAAGAGTGCTGTTCAGCAGCTCTTCCTGTATCATACCATCTGCAGCAAGCAAATGCTATTGCGCACTGGAAAAGGAAAAGAATTACCGTGTGTGAGATCAATGAAAAGTTTTGTTTTAAAAATAGAAAGTCCTTCAACTTCCTCTCCTGTGCGCTTGCAGTGGCTCTCTTGCCACACAAGTTTTTCACTTACGTGTTTTGATTTCAAATCAGGTCGTTTGAATTTAACCCCACCCTGAGCTTGACCTTTTTGAACGCCATTGCAGTTTTTCATGCTCTTATTTTGGTACTCCTACACTACCCCTCCTTTCGTATTCTCCCGTCCCTACATGCGGCTTTCATGCTTCCTTGTAATGCTATGGAATTATTCATCACTTGGTTGCGGCAGTTACTGAGCCATTCACATGTGACGCCTTTGTAAGCCAAAAGGCTTCCTTGCTGTCTGACTGCACATTACATGCTGATACGCTGCAACACTGTCACTGCTCAAAGATTCTGCTTCTGACTTTTATTCTTACGGATGCAATGCTTTTTTTAAATGTAGTTGCACAAGGAAATAAGTGGATGGTGAGAAATGTCTTCAGGAATAATACGCTTCATTTTGGTTTTATGTTCTACATGAAGGTCAGGAAAGGTTCCTCTGGAGGTCAAACAGCTTGAATCAATCAAACCACACTGTAAAGCAATGCACAGTGATATGGAAAAATGAAATAGATCATTGTAAAACAGAGTGAGGTTTAGTCACATCCTCTCTATTGTGGGCTCTTTCGCTCTGACTCAATTGTCTTAGCAATTCACCTATAAATGGAATTTTAGGCATTTATCAAGCAATGTCTGCTAACTCCGACATTTCTGTCAAACCAACAAAGTTATTAAGAGTCACAGATAACTTGATGGAATAGCTGCACACACTCTGTTGAACATTGTGTTTGACTGTACTCTCTTTGAGTCAGGGTGACCATGGCTGAGCTCGTAGAACAGGTTGACAATGTAAGCCTGCTAACCTTTCTCTATTTCTTGATTGAGAAGTGCCTCCAAACTTTCCGAAACTTCAGCCTATGACAGGAGCTGCATGGCTGCTTCAGTGAGGCCAGTTTGTTTATTTCCAAACTCACAGAAGTCAACAGCTTTTTCTCTTGACAGGCAGTGTTGTCTGAGAAGCAAGAACCAGAGGCTGCAAAGCTCCCAGGGCAGTGCACAAGGCGAGGTCTGAGATTTCAGCCCCAGCACTGACCTGGATTGATATCTCATCATTTTTTTCCCAGCACCCTGACCTGGTGCTTGGAGCCATTTCACCTTCCACACTCCCTGTCATTCGGTGACCTGCTTTTTTTTTTTTTTTTTTTTTTTTTGTCTTCCCTCGCTCCTCGGCTGAGTGATGCTCACATCACCGGCAACAACTGCGGGCTCACAAATATCTTCAGCTTCAGAGTAATAAAACGGCTGACCACAGATTGTCCGTTGTTAGATTTTGCTGCAATGGTTTAGTTAATTTCCAGTAGAACTTCCTCTTTTGGGTTTGTGTGTTGTTCATCTACCTTTATTTCTCCAAGTACTCTACTCCTCTGTATAGTCACAAAGCAGGTAAATATGCTGGCTTTCTCTTTAGCAGCATGTTTGATTGCATGTGTGTTAGCAACTCTTTTCTGAAAAACTCACAGATCTAACTTTTCCTTTGGAAAAAATGATTCAAGGAAGTGAGTTATTATTTTGTAGCACAACAGTAAACCAGAGTGGGTGGACCAGCTCTGACTGTTGAGATGGTCTCTCAGGGCTCTTCTTCAAAAAACACCACATTTTTTGTGTACCCTGTCCCCATGTCACGCTGGCAGAGTGTCAAATGGAGCATAATGTGTATGTCCCCTCAGACAATGCCAGTCTTCCACATCTATAGGCGGCTACATCTCCCATGATTCCATTACAGCATCCTCAAACCTGCTGACCTCACCGCTTCTCTGCTAACCCTGTTTCTCGCACTGTGTGTTTGTATGAGTGTGTGTGTTCCTGTTATCTCCCACACAGTAATAACAGCACTTTGGCCTCGAACAGAAGCCAAGAGCTAAGAGCAAAGCTATCATTGCCAACATAATAGACTTATTTCACACGGCGTGTGTTTGTGTGAGAGCATAGTGTCTTCCTGCCTGCAGTTACATATAGTTTATCATTGATAAATTCGTGCCAGAGAACCCCCCACCCCCTCCCCCACTGCCTCCCCCAGAATACACATAATGCTCACTTGCTTATGCCATTACTCACCCACCAACACGCAAGTAGAGCATTAGGAATATAGACAGTCGGCCTCATGGCGCAGCTTAGCCTCTTCACAGGTTGACATTTGGCAAACAGTTGCATAGCAGAAGCAGAGAATACTGTGATGTGAATGCACTTGATGTTATTTTGTAATTTGAAAAAAAAAATGGACAAAATAATGGAACAGGTACCCTACTTTACACCCAGGTATAATGGATGATTCTGAAGCAGTTATTGCCAGGACACCAGGGCAGCACAGTTTTGTGTCAGTAAAAACTTTTTCTTAGCAGCAGGAAGACCTGGTTTGATTTCACACTGGAGTGTTTGCATCTGAAGTTTGCATGTTATTCCTGTGACCTCGAGTTTGATTGGATGTGGGAGATTGTGTGGTCAACTGGGGCCCAAACTCACTCCAACTCAAAAAAGACAACAGCTTTGCTGACAACATAGAGAAAGAATATGCTGTGAAACAATAGTTTATGAATTACAAAGGCTGCAAGACTCTGGAGGGACTGATTAGGGTTTCATATCAGGCTAACCTGCTTTTGAAGATCTGAGTTTACAACAATGACAGTTTGTCCCATGTGAAGCTTTTGCTTGTTGCAGTCATTCTGATTTTAAAAGAAAAAAACAAAAAGGTTTCTGGTTCACACCAATCAGTAGTAATGATGCTCTAAAGACATGATATTTGGGATTTGGTGCAATCCCACGAGTCCCCGAGGCTAACCACAGTCTCCTGGCTAATTTGTCTGACTGCCAAAGCCAAGCCACACCCAGCGCTAACACTAACTAATTAGGATCCTGATGTTTAAATGACTTCTTACATATTTACTTGAGAAGAAGAGGTTAGAATTGACCTGTATATGTCACAATCACAGTGCCTCAACACAGTCCTAAGATGTCAACACAGTGAGGCAGCCAAACTGCGAAAAAACAAAAAAAGTAGAAAAAACATCCTCTGGAGTCTTTTCTGCACAACTTAGAATTGCATTCAGGAGCTGCCTTGTTGACAACAGAGAGGTGGATTATAGTGCAGTCGAGCTGTGGGGAGTATTGAATGTTTTGATAGTTCTCTCCTGCTGTGTCACCAAGTGCCACGAATCTAAACCTCACAATGACATTCCGTGGCGCTGAAACTAAGACGATGTCGGTCGCTGCGACGCTTTAGCCACGTGGATTAAGATTTAACGTGACAAAAGATAAAAGCAGAGCCTGCAGAGAGTCCTATTTCATAGGTACTTCCCCCTGTGTGTCCACGCTGTTCCGCATTGATCAATGGAGAATCTTCAGGGCGTGCCACGAATCAGCCTCGGAATGTTCGCTTGCTCACTGATGGAGCGATCACACGGAAGAAGCGAAACGAAGCCAGGATCACCTGAAAAACCTTCTGCAGGCGGATCAATAAAAGATCAGGGTTTTTGGCTCTGTTTCAGCTGTTGACAGGATGCTGGCAGGAAGCAGGAGGGCACGACAGTAACCTCAGTCTGTGTGAGATATTCTGCCTCTCAGCTCAAGGGAGGGCCGCAGTGCACGCTACATTCATTTCACTCTTCTATGAGCAGAATGTTTTGCTTTAAAGCATTTACCCAAAGTTACAGGGGCATATTTTGCATAAAAAATTGTGATATTTGCAAGTGGGTTTGCTCACTTTTTGCCCTTGAGCTTGTTTGTCCCTCACTCTGTGTGCGTGTGCGTGTGCGTGTGCGTGTGCGTGTGCGTGTGTGTGTGTGTGTGTGAGAAACAGGAAAAGCAAGAGAAACAGAAAAAAGCTCATTTTAAATGTCAACGGGTTGGCCGAGGTTAATGCATTGTCACATTTTATTTAATTTATTTATGAAATTAAGGCATCTCTGCCCTTAAGACCAATAAGTGGTCAGTGAAGTGCTTGCCTGAAAATTACCACATCCCCACCAAACGCATATGTTTCTGGTAAATGTCACAGGTGGCTCTGAGGTCGCTGCATTTTCACACAAATCAATAGAACTTCTGCTTGAGTCGCGCGGCTGTATAAAGTGTTTCTATAGGTACACAGAATAAAAACATGAATAGCTGTAGTGCATTGATTTGATAGTGTTTTTCTCCCACTCATCCAGCGCATCATCTCGGGTGGTCCAAGGCGAAGCAGGCGGTTCTATCTTCCTGACAATGCTTCTTAGCTCATCCTGGGGGATCCAGCAACCATGTTTGGAGAACCTTTAGTTTTGTGTATTAAACCTGTCTATCTCATGTTTCAGTCATATGAGGAAGGAGTCCACATCTCGCAGCACAAGTCAAAACTGAAACTTGGTTGATTCCTCTAAAGCCCACACTGTTTGTTTCATGCCAAGTTGTAAATTTCTCCTAAATCCTTCATAGCTATTTTCAGAGTGTGTGTGTCTGTGCCATAGCTTGATCGACATTTGTTGATTGCTTCAACTGAGAGGCTTTTACTTTGAAAGCAAAACTCTCTGAAATCTCGGCGAATTAGGCACCTGATACCTTTCTGTGCTGCTCCAGCTCATCAAACCTTTTCTCACTGAGTTAATTCAAGAGCCTTTAAATGCTGCTTTCAAATTGTATTTCGCGGAACTGTTTAGTTGTACTCGAATGTTTTGCCGTCCAAACGCTTGAATGATGAGAGCAGCAGAATGAGGCCAGTGTTCGTCCTCCATCGTCGCTTTCTTTGGTTTCCGATTTCCGTCTGCCGTTGCCGTGTGTGAAACGTTGATTCTCCTGCTTTCTGCCTCCTCAGTCGTGCCTCCTTCAGAGGCAAACAAGTGCGACGTCAGAGAGTATCGTGGTTAAACAAGGCCTTACATAAAGCAATGGCATTAAAAATAGATTTGCTTGAAAAGGCAGGAGGAGATGGATTGAGTGACTGAGAGGGGGTGGATGAGTAGATATGTAGGCTGTATGTGCGTGTTTGTATGTGTGCGTGCCTCCCACGTATTTCACAAGCAGGAATATTAACTCGTGCATTAAGATGATAATGCCTGGTTTTATTCCACAAGAGAATTCCTAATGACCCGCCTCTGTCGCTCCTCTCTCGCTGTCTCTCTCTGGTGTAATCCTGTTTTGTCTCCTCCCTTATTGCCCACTTATTCTCTCTCATTTAGTTCTGATTAAAAATGTGTTCGCTGATCCTCCTGTACTCCATGGCACACCTGCCCCCCCCCACCACCACCACCACCACCACCACCACCCCCGCCCCCATTTCATCTCCTTTCTGTGAGCTACTCCCCAACCATGTACACCTTCCCTGTCCTAAAATCCTCAAACTGTTTGTGTTGAACTCACCTCTGCAGTGACATTGTCTCTTCTGGCTGATCCCATATTTTGTTGTCTTTTTGTTGGTGATAGTTGTGAACAAGGGAAATGCTTTCGAGTAACTCGGTCATTCACTTAATCTCAATCTGTCTAAACTGGATTGGAAGGTTGTAAAATGTCAAAAGTCAGCGTTTTGCTCTTTCTCATGTTATTTCAACTATCATTAAAATTGTGCTCACATCGAACTGTTTCGTTAAAGTGAGGATCTGCTTAAAGTGAGGAGCTGCTTAGATTTGGGTCCCATTTCTACAGTCTTCTTTGTTTTCTGCACCACCTCTGAATCCAAACACATGTCCACACATGTGTCTGTGCTCACCACGTCTTCTCTCGCCTCAGGTGTCTCCTCACTCAAGCACTCCCTGCGTCTCACCTGATTGCTCACCTTGATTGTTTCCACCTGCGTCTCATCCAGCTTCTGACTTCCTGCGTGTGGCTAACCGGCCCAATCTGTCACTATGTCCCTGTTTGTCTGCTGTCCTGTGCAGTCTTGCCTTGCTGCTGGTCTGGTTGTCTGGCTTGCGGTTCGCTGCGCTTTGGATGATCACCAACATGATCGAACCAAATACACCCCCGGATGTCCTGCCACCACCAGTCAAGGTAGATCTATTTAACTGCTTAAAATTGTGAAAAATTGTTCACCTGTGCAGCTTTGGAGCTTTGAACATTGTTATTGAACACATTGAGAAACAAATAGCCTGAGTCTGCTTTAATGGTCAGCAGCGGGAGGTGGTAACACGAGCTTTCAACAAAATCATCACATCTTCTCAATCTCGAGAGAAACGCTGCTCCAGATTCTTAATGTCCGACTGCGGTACAGCTTCCCCTCTGGTTACGCCACCAAACACATAGTATTATGCAAATCTCCTACAACATCCACAAGCAGTCATAAGCTCTGTGTGTCTCCCTTTGTGTCCAGCTGCATTACCCTCCATTTTCATCAGCAGCTGATGCTTGTGCTTTGGGATTTTTATTTTCTATTTTTTAAAGATATCATTTCATACGTTTCCCTTTCAGTCTTTTATTTTCTGTTCACGGTGATTGTTTCTTGAGCTGCCATCGTTGTCATACTTGCTTGCAATTCGTGCCATTTCCTGCCTGGTTCAAAGGGTTTTTTTGTGTGTGTATGTGTGTGTGCATAGACATAACAAAAAAAAGTACACACACACACACACACACACACACA
>JAUESF010000041.1:0-18957 GCA_032274765.1 Malacoctenus tetranemus
GGCTACGTTTTGATGTAAAAATGGTGACTGTGAGGTCAGAATTGTGGCTACAACGGCGATTTAAGAATTTTTTTTCCCGCGAATTTTCTCTGTCAGTTACACTCTAACTTTTCCGCTCCACTCTAACCCTCTCCCACAGAGATCCATTGAAAAGCTCGAAACGGGCGGGAAAATCTCTCCGCGCTTGAGAGCTGGTCACGAGGAGATGATTTGAGACATGGGAAAAGTAGAAAGACGTTCAGATCGGGGAGGGTCGCGTCTACGTTTTAATGTAAAACTGGAGTCTCTCGGTGAAAGTATGGCCAAGCACTGGAGCGTTGAAAAGTTGTGATTTTTTTTTCCGTTTTCGACGGCTTTCCCATTCATTTCAATGGGGAGTTTTTGAAAAACTTTATGTAAGCACACGATTCCCGCTCTGCACGAGCCACATCTCCCACAGCTTCTGCTGTGGAAGATGTGTCAACTGGTGCAGCACCCTGTCACTCTCCTTCTTAGTCAAATAGTCCTAACACAGCCTGGAGGTGCGTTTGGGGTCAAGGTGTATGCCTTCAATCTTGAATAAATCCCCAACAGTGTCACCAGGAAAGCATCCCCCTCCCACCTCCCCCCACACCATCACACCTTCTCCTCCATGCTTCACGGTGGGAACCAGGCGTGTCCATCCGTTGAAACCAAAGATCTCAGATTTGGCCTCATCGGATTTCCTCTGGTCTAACGTCCATTCCTTGTGTTCTTTAGCCCAAACAATACTTCTGCACAACACAACTGATGGTCCCACCCCCATTTATAAGGCCACTTGACAGGGCACACCTGTGACGTGAAGACCATTTCAGGTGACAACCTGTTGAAGCTCATCATGTGTTACTTCATAGTTTTGAATGAGAAGGTGTGTCCAAACTTTTGGCCTGTCCTGTTTATATTTAGTTTTACAGCCATTAAAATAGAAAAGAAGCTACAACACAAATAGCAAGTGAAGTCAGTGTGGGAAATGTTTGATATGTACCTTTATATAGTGGTGTGCACAGACCTGTTGGGGGTCAGGTGCTCAGGGCACTGCGTGCAGCCCATGGAAGCACCAGCACCCTCATTCTGCTGCAACTGGTGGAAGATATGTATACACACACACACATTATATATATATATATATATATATATATATATACACACACACACACACACACACATACATACATACATACATACATATACATACGTTTGTGATATTGCACACTGCGTCTGCCTATCTCTAAGTTAGGCGATGCGTTTGCTGCCCTCCCAGCGTGATGAGGCGCCGCCTGGCCAGCGATTCAAGCTCAGCTGGAATCACCCGTGAGTGAGAGGAAGATGCTCTATGAAATGGAGTCCAGATTATGGATGTTACTCTAGAAAAATTGCGGAAAAGTCCAGAAGAGTCGAGCTCCACTCGCTCGTCAGAGACGTCAGAGAACACACACACACGCAGGACGGCAGAGCCAAGGGAGAACAAAGTGTACGTTTTATTTAAAGGTCGATTCCACCAGTGGTGAACGTCTACAGAGAGACAGAAAGACAAAAGAAAGCCTCAAACGTCGCGTCGACTCCCGATATGAAACACGCAAACCCGTCGGCAGGGCTCCAACCTGCGACGATCCGCTCTGAGGGAACCTCCCCCGGGGACGTCTCGCACGTGGAAACGCCATCCCTTTCGGTCCCCCTCGGGCAGGCCGCGTCTGGCAGCGTTGCACGGAGGCGTCCACCGACATTCACCCGGAATCCGCTCTTTATCCGTTGTCAAATAACCTTTCGGAAAATGCAACATGAAAAGCACGATCACAGAAAATAGACCCCCCGCCCCTGTCTCTCCGCCTTTCAGAAAAACACGCCCGGTAGGGGAGACGCTCAAAGAACTTGTAATTCCTCCTCCTCCTCCTCCTCCTCTTCCTCCCTCAAAACGGAGTTTTTTGGACAGAAAACGGCTTCCTGCTTGGTCGTCGCCGCGCAAAGCTTCACATAAACACGTTGGCTCGCACGGTGGAGCTGCAACCAATCGGTGGTGGTGGTGGAGGGGCCTCCATCGGATGCAGGCAGGATTGAAGCTACACTTCCTGGAACTTTTCAAAACAAAAAGCATCAAAGTTCACAGTTCATTGTTTGTTATGTTTTGCATCGAGCAGATGGGGTTGGGCTCCGTCTCCTCCTGTGATGCTAAAGTGAAGCTCAAATCCGAGGCGGACGCCCAAAAACCTGCGGAAAAGGGTCTTAGAAAAAAAAAAAAAAAAGGGGGGCACGGAACGAATCGTGACGAACGCGTCGACAAATTCAATCCGGAGCGACGAGAAGCTTTCTCTAAGGGGGACCGTGCGAGGAACTAAGCGGGGGGGGGGGGCTTGTCCACCGTCTCCTTATTTACATACAATTTGAAGAATAAAACTCTCTAATATGAAAAAATGTCGCCGCTTTTCCCTCGGTCACGCGCGACTGAATCTCGTTCAGTTTCACTGACGTTAAAAACGGTTCATTCTTAAAGTCGTCCTCCGCCCTGTGAAGCCTTTGAACGCAGCCCTGATGGGACCAGCTTAAAAAAACCACAGAAGCAGCTTGAAGCGACGCACCAGTGAGCTCTAGAAATAGATGGGAGCGTTTTAATCCAGTTCATTCAACTCGTTGCTTAAGTTTGTAAGAGCGTCAAAAAAAAAGGAGTGGGGGGGGGCAGATTCGGGGGTGGAGGGTGGAGCAGGGCTGCTACCGAAAAAAGGTGCTGTACAAGGGGGCGGAGCCGCTTCCACATTCAGGCTTCGGAGCTCCATCGAGAGCCACGTCCCACAGATAAAAAAGGCAGAACATGATCAGAAAGAAAGGCTAAATGCAAGAGAAGGAAGCAAGCAGGGCTACGTCTTTTCATTCTCCTGGGGGTGGGGGTGGTGGGGGTAGTGGGTGGGGTTTCGGGTTTTTTTTTGTCTTTTTTTTTTTCTCCGTAGTTGATTAAAGACAGAAGAGGAAGAAGAGGCCAAAAAAAAGAGGAGAAACCCCCCCACCCCCGGAAAAATACTCAAGCAGGAAGCTAAGAAGACAGACCTGCGCTCTGAGGAGCTAACACTGCTACAAACAAATCACAAAATACACTCGGGTGGGGTGTTGTTTTTTTTTTTGCAATCTCATGAAGCCAACGGTGACACTATCCCTAACGGACAGGGTTTGTTCGTTTTCGTTCCCTTCACGTCCCTCTCTCCGACTCTGCGCCTCCCCTTCTGATGACGCAGGGCGGGGGTCGCCCGACACGAGGCTCCTCCTCCTCCCTCTCCGGAGAAGCGGGACAGCGGGGGGCCGTCGGTCAGCCCGGGGGGTGGTCGCACGCTCCGCCCGGCTTCACAAAAATGGCCCCTCCCCTAACAACAACAACCCAGCAAAGAGACGACGCCAAAGTCCAACTACGGCAATATAGAGTCACTCGTGTATTCGTACAGCTGAAACTGTCCCTCTCGTATTCCACTCCGCTCCAAAGAGCTGCTGCTGTCCTCCTCTTCCTCCTCCTCCTCCTCCCCCTCCCCCTCCACAGTAATGAAAATGAAAGGAGAGATCAGAAATTCCATTCTGCTGTTTTGATCCCTGGTGGTTCGCCTAACACCCCCTCTCCTCGCCCCCACCCACCCGAACCTGCTCGCCACACCGTCCTCGCTTTCACCGTGCCCCTCGCTCCAGTCTGAGGTAGTGGAGACGCTAAAAACCGGCGCTCCGCCTGGACTGAGCAGTGCTCTCTCTCTCTCTCTCTCTTTTTTTGTATTAGACTTGACTCTGAAAAACAAAGGAGTTCTACAGATGAGAGAGGAGTCGTGGTGGTGGTCCAAAAAGCGAGGGGTGGGGGGTCACTACGGTAGTGAGGGGTGGGGGGTGTGGTTTGTGTTCTGTAATGTTGTCCGCGGGCTGAAGGGAACCCGGCGGCGTGGCGCGTCGCATCGCGCCGCGCGGTACAAGAGATCCCACGTTTCCTCCGATCCCAGGAGGGGCACGTCGCCGCTCCTCCACAACCGAGGGAGGGGGTGGGTGGGTGGGTTGTGATTCAGCCTCGTCGGGGGGGGTGTGGGTGGGGGGTCGCGTCGCGTCGCCTCCCCAGCCTCCACCGTCTTCACGCCGGTTTAATTTCCCATGGTATTTGGAGCTCGTCTTCGTCAAACGTCTTGGTGTTTGGGTGTTTCCACTCCCCCCCCACCTTTGCCGGGGAGGGGGGTCCTCCTGGGTAGATGGGTGTTGTTTGATGTCCGGACACAAAGCGCCGTCTTCCCCGGCCGGCCGTTCAGTGGGGCGGGTTCATGGCGCCGTGGCCGCGCTGCTGCTTCTGCTTCTGCTGCAGGAGGAGCTGCTCCAGCGCCGACGGGCCCGGCTGCATCATGGAGCTCGACCAGATCGACTGCAGCTTGGGGCACAAACAGGTTGGTTAGCGGTTGAAACAGTCGTGTTGCTATGACGACGCCACACATGCAGTCTGTGCCTCACTATGTTGTTTCACATCATTTAGGGGAAGCCAAAACCCAATTCCCTCCCTTAACCCTCAATCTCAACCCTCAAAACCAAGTGTTCAGGGCGATCTTGTGACTTAGAAATGGGACACCCCTTAATGCAGTCATGTCTTCAGACTGTGGGGGGCAGCACTACGCTAAATCGGCATTCAGTCTGTCAAGCGAGGTAACTAATCCATAACATGGACCTAAACTAAGACAATAACATGTTGTTCATAATTTTTATTTCTCCATTAACACGCTTTGCACGCCATGTTGATTTTCCGTAAAACCGCAATGCATTATGGGTGGCCCTTAATAGCAGAGAATCTCAATTTTGAGGGACGTCCGTTCCTCAAACTGAGGAGCGAGTTTGAGGGAGGTGCGAATTGGGACAGCAAGGACGCATTTTTGTGATTAAAGGTTAAGCCTGAGGGTTAAGGGAGGAATTGGAACGAACCTCAATTTTAGAGTCACATCCCACCTCACCAATATCGAAACTAATACGGACATTTCCTCAGTTTGGATCAGAGTTCTTCTTTCCCCCCAGGTGGTCTCGGCCACCCCCGGGACCCCAGGCTAGGAACCTCCGTACCGAGTGGAACCAGAGTTGCTGATTTTTTTGCCAGCTTACCTTGAGGCTGTCGAGGAGCACGGTGGAGGACGACTCCTCCATCGGAGACTCTTGACTGGTCCAGGAGTTGCCGGGGGTTCCGGTCTGGTGCCAGCTGGTGTCCGAAGCGGCAGAGGAGGGCGCGGGGGGCAGGTAGTCCAGACCGAACCCGCTGACCGCTCCTACAAGACAACACCACAGTTAGACACCTGCCGGACCTTTGGGTGGGGGGTGGGGAGGGGGGGGGTTACTACTACAACAGCTCAGGTCGCGTCCTCAGACTCACCGCTCTTATCGGCCTTCCAGCGATCCACCACCCTCCGGTCGCGGCTGTCCGGAGCGCCGATGGGCCCGAAGTTGGAGAAGGGAATGGCTCCGTGATTGTGTGTCGGAGGGGAGGAGGGCAGGCTGCTGGGGTTGGAGGAGTGGGGCGACTGGCTGGCCGGGGTGGAGTGGTCTGCCGGTGAGAGCGCAGCTGACGTCAGTGACTGCGATTCGCGCTCGGACTGCGGTTCGCGCACGGTTTCGCGAGCGTCTGTCGGGTACCTGAGCTGGCGGGAAGAGAAGGCGACCACGGCGTCCCCTGGAACAGGGAGTAGAGCGACGTCTCCTGGTGCACCATGGGGGAGTCGGGCTTGGAGCTGGGCGGCAGGTTTTTGCCGTAGGCCTGACTGAAGATGCTGTTGTACTCCTGGAGAAACAGGAGGGGGGGGTAGAAAATGAAGGTACATCATTGTTTGGGTGTACTACTCCTTTAACTGCGACAGGTACATCTGCACTCCATCTGTAGCTACATTTGTGAGAACCCATCAGATTGAGAGACCACTCATAGGGTTGCTGCTGTGTAAGTTTAGGTGGGACAGAGGTGTTGGGTGTCTGACCTGCATGGGGAAGCTGGACATGGGCAGCAGAGCGGAGGGCTGGCTCACGACCTCGGGGCCGCTCTCCATCCTGGCCTGGCTCGGCAGCTGTTGAGGCGGAGGAGGAGGAGGAGAAGGTGGGGTGAGGACAAACTCCCGACGACGGCTTTAGTCAGATGGGTGAGACGGCGCGGAGCTACACGTGGAAATGCGGGCCACCCGTCGCGCAAAGGTACGACATGAAACGAGCCGTCGAAGAGATTTCAAAAAGAGTCGCTGGAAATCCTCTGGAATCGGTCAAACGCGGTGTTCGGACCAAACCATTTCCAGCAGGGGGAGCCCTGACGAAGACTTCAGGGGTGGGGGGGATTCATGCAGCGCACTGCAAAAACAAACTGAATCTTACCAAGTGGATTTGACTTATTTCAAGTCAAGAATACCTCTTCACACTTAGACTGAACTGCAATCAACTTGAAGTTAATCCTTTCCTGCTTTTTTCAATGTCTATTTGTCTCATTTGTAGTAGTGAATTTTCATGTTTCATTTACATTATTTTTATTGCTTATTTCTTTTTTTTTTGACAAAGTGTTTTTTTGGGTTGTTCGCATCACATATGTCCACTGTATATGTCACCCAGTTTTATATTGGTATGTTAACACAACAAATCACACATCCCACACACCCTAAGTGATATTGACAATATCAAAATAGTAAAGAAACAAATACATAAGGGAAGAAAACCAACCAGTGTGTTACATATGAGGCTGCACAACCAATCAACATCAAACTATCTCAGTTTCTCCAAGTTTGGACTTGGAATAAGTCAAATCTACTCATTGGACTTTGTTCTTTGCAGTGCAAAGTCACAGTGAACTGGGCCAAAAACATGAAGGTGGAGGGCATTAAAGAGACCCTGAGAGAGAGAGAGGTGGGGGGGAGAGGGGGGGAGGTTTTAACTCTGACGCACCGCATCCGGACCAAACAGTCGACTGGGTCTACTGAAACACGGCCAACGTGCAAACAGCTTCAATGAGACCCCCTGGCCCCAGAAAAGAACACAAAGGACCTCCGAGTACCATTTCAGAGCTGCTCGCCATGCAAGATGGAATGAAAACATGGGTCTGATGCAACTGAAGTAGCAACGAATCCTCTCAACGTTTACTTGCTCCACACAACATTCCATGTTTTGTTTCCTTTCCGCCCCGTGGGCTTCAGTTCCGGGTGTCCTTCGTGGTATCGCATCACTCCAGGAAACAAGACACTCAGCATGCAGCTAAAGTCCATGGAGAGCAAATGAGGGAGGGGTTTGTTTTGGGCTTTTTTTGGTTCGGTAGCTGAAAGCGACGCTTCCTAAAACCTACTTCTGCTCACTCGCTTTGACTTTTTGGGGTGGACAGAGGGCGGGTGGCTGCTGGGTGGAGAAGAACCCGGAGCAGAGCATTTTGGGTGGTTCAAACATGTGAGGGTGCATATGTCCAACAACGCTAAAAGGTCAAGCATCAGTTGACCTTTGGTTGGTTGGTTTACACCATTTTAATGGCTCATTTCATATCCTTAAGGATTTCACTCATGGTGGTTGATACGTTTATATGCAGGGAGAAATCACTGCTTTACACGGACTTTAGAGCTTATGAGAGGTGCACTGCAAGAGTGGCACTGTTAGGATTAGTGGTCAGTTTGTGGATGGTGAGGTGTTTGCAGCTTTAGTGCAGAGAGGGAGGTGGATGAGCAGAGGGTGGCTTTAGGCTGAGGTCGAACAAGGACGCAGGCAGGATGGGGGGGGGGTGAAGGAGGAGGGGGGTGGGGGTGGAGGATGAGGACGACAGGGCTACATACATATATATTTGGTCCAGGAGCAGTGCTAAGAGGGCCAGCCAGGGCCTGGAAGAAATCAGGAGGCTTAGTAAAGACGAGCTCCTCCTCCTCCTCAAAATCTGCTAGAGTTTTTAACAGGTCAGGAGGTAGAAGGGGCGAGCTCTTGTTGTCCTATTAGAAGAGGAGGAGGAAAGGAGAGGGGCGAAAAAACAAAGAGAGAGAGAAAGAAAGAAAGAAAGGAAGGAAGGAAGAAAGAAAGAAAGGAAGGAAGAAAGCAAGCCAGTAAGACCGAAGTGGAAAGAAAGAAAAAATGTTGCTGAAAGCTACGAGAGGCCTGCGAAGCCGAGACCAGGGGGAACAAACCATCTCTACAGACGATCAGGGAGCGTCGGGAGAAGAAGCTGCTGCTGGGATTAAACCTACGACGAGACTGGGAACCAGAAAGGAACGAGACGGCTGGATCTGACTAGACTCTACTCCCATTTCACAGTGTTCCATCCGTATCTGTCCCTTTCAAAAAGAGCAGCACCAGCTCTTGATGTTAACTCCGTCCAGTACACGTTCAGCTCATGACAGCTACCAATCAGAACAGCTCCATCACGTTTTGCCTCGTTAACGCAGGATGACTTACTGCTCTCTGACCTGTTGAGTCCAGTGATTCAGATTACGATGCACGTGCGACGTCCCATCAGGAAGAACTAGAAAGAGCACTCGGCTGCGCAGCACTCGAACACAGAAGTACCCCTAAACCGATGACCCGACCTGACCTGGGACCAGCTGGAGTCACCCGACGACATCATTCTGAATCGATGGGCTTCGACCTTAAGAGGATCGTTCCTCAGAGTGTTCACAAGTCTGCTCCGGCCATTTAGACAGAAAAGTACGCAAGTAGCTCATGACTGATGAGAGTAATAAATGGAACTCAGCACTCTGTCCGGGGCTGCACTCACTGTTCAGCTGTCTGGACACTGAAACATGACCGACGACTTTGTGGTCAGAAAAGAAAAAAACAAGTTCAAAGAGTGAAATTGGGGGAAAAAGAAGCAGAGCGACAGACAGGCGGCCTGAGCAGGGCCAGCAGAGTCGCTCACCTCAAACGGGGGTCCCCGAGGTCCAACAGGGGCTTCCTGATCACCGCAAATAGTGCCTGGCGGCGGCCTCTTCATCCTGTCGGCCATCACCGGGGGGCCGTCCCCCAGCATGTACGGGGGCTCCCAGTAGAAGTCCGGCATCTTGACGTCTGGGTACTTCATCTTCTTGTCGACGTTGGCCAGCTGCTGCTGCGTGGGCTGCTGCAGCTGGTGTTCGTACAGCTTCAGAGGATCCTGTGTTGCCATGTAGAAGGCCGCCTGTTGCTGCTGGGGCTGTTTCATGGGCATCTGCATGGCGGGGATCTTCTGCAGGCTCGCCTGTGCCTGGGTCCACATCTGAGCTGGCTGCTCCTGGACCTGCATGAACTGGACAGGACGGAGCAATCAGTGACTGTGACAGAAAAGCGTCAATACTCAGGGGTTGACTTGAGGTTAGATGACAGACATTGTAACTGAGTTCCCATGTGACTGCGTGGGACACTGGAGCTGACCTGCTGCAGTCCTGGGTGGTGAGGTGGACTCTTTCCCATCCCGACCTGCTGTACTGGCTTGGTTGGGGACTGCTGCTGCTGCTGCTGACTCAGGGCCTGAACCTGCAGCTGGACTGACTGCTGCAAGGCCTGCTGGGAGGGTGGCTGGACCCCGGGCTGTTGACCCTGGGACGAACCCTGGCTCATTGGCCCCGGGCCCTGCCCCGAGGCGCCTGGCCCCGAGGGCCTCTGCTGGCTGTAGGGGATGTGGGACTGCTTCCCACCCTGGACCTGGTTGCCTGCCTGGGTGTGAACCCCTGGCTGGAGGAAAGGACCGGGGACGGACACTCCTGTGGAGAAGGTGAAGCCCGGATTCACCTGGATCCCCGGGAACGCGACCTGGGGCTGAATCACGTAGGCTGAGGGAGGGAAACCTACAAACACACACCGGCAGAGTGACAATGCTGTACTGGACAGTAACCTCGAGAGAACGGACTGAGTTTAAGCTTGGAGGTCCAGAAAAGAAGTGAGAGTCAGGAAGTGTATTTATCAGCGCCACCTACCAGGTCTGCTGGGCAGAGGAGGGAAGGCTCCAGGGTGGTGGATGGGGATGAACTGAGAGGAGCAGGTCGTTTGGGTTTGAGTCACAGGTGTTTTCTTCGCCTCAGAAACAGGAGTCTTCCTCAACTCTGTCTGTGCTTTCACCTGATCCACAGAAAAACCCAACAACCCCCCCCCGGTTACATATTTACATTCACCTCAACAGAAGCGTGTCTCACGCAGGGTCTTGTTTCATCGTCAGCACCTGCTTCCCGATGTCGGCGGTCTTCTCTTGGCCGATTTTCTTCAGGTCGCTCTTCCTCTTGCCGTCCCTCTTCAGCTCGCCTTTCCCAGCAGCCCCGTTGCCCTTGGAGAAATCCCGACGCTCCTTGCCGCCGTCCTTCAGGTGGTGGTTCCGGGCGGGCTCGCGGCTCAGGTCTCTGGGCTTGATGTTCTCCTTGAAGGTGACGACGGGCCGCTCGCTGCCGTCGGCCCACGAGCTCTGCGTCTTCCCGGCAGACAGCACCGACTTCAGGCCGGAGTTGCTGCCGTCGTTGGGCGCCAGCTCGCCGTTGGACGACTCCTGCAGGACCGGCGCCTCCTTCTCCTGTGGCTCCTCTATGGCCGACTCTGGAATGTCTGTGATGAAGATGAGGAGGCCATCCTCGCTCACTGTGCACTGGATGAGCCTGCATGGAAAACAAAGCAGTCATTTTTTAAATTTTTTTTTAAACGATCATTGCTGATGTTTGATCGACAACACCGGACTTGCACTTCTTGCATGGCAGACATGGAGGGGGGGAGGCGACCACTCGCCTTGGCTGGTTGTCTGCCACCCACTTGCCGAGGCTGACCAGCCTCTGGTGCCGGGTGTGCACCAGGAGTCCGTCCCTTTCCACCAGAATGCCCTGATGTCCTTTGGTAAAGTCCAGACATCTAAAAACGCAGACAAAAACTTAACATCGGGGCGACTCGCACAGTCACATTCATTCCAGTGCTGAGTGGACAGAGGAGGGGGGGGTCAGTACCTCAGAGCGGGACGCAGAGCCAAGAATCCTTGAAGCTCAAACTCCTCTGGCAGCGGCATCACTGAGGAGGAGGAAAATACACTTTTCAGCAACACAACACTCAGACAACCAATGAGAGTGGGACCTGGAAGTGAGACTTTGACCACAACAGAGCTTAAAGTCTGTCTGGGTTTCCCTACTGGATGCTTAGAGCACAAAGAGCATCAGTGGTGTACCTGAGGAGCACGACAAGTCATCTTCTTTGGGCTGGAAGCTGTTGAGGATGGACACCAGCCACGGCCAAACGCTGAGGGAAGAAAGGAGGTTGGACGTGAAACTGGAGCGACAGCACCGCCCTCGTTTCAACAGGCCCACGACTGAGGAGCTCTCTCACGTACTGCTGCCTCTCGTCAATGGGGGGCTCGTGGAAGACGCTGGGTCTCAGCTTGAGCCAGTCCAGCGAGACTTTGATGGCGGGCAGCGGACACTCGCTCATGATCTCCTCGCCGCGGTTTTTGTTGAGGATAACGCGGCTGCACATCACACCGAGGAAGGACACTGAGGAGCATGAAGGGAAAGAAACTGTTGGTGGCTGTTCAGTCAGTATTCTGTGGTATTTCTCTCTGTCAATATACTACGAAGTCCTCACTGAAAAGGCCGAGCAGCTGGAACCAGCTGATCTGCTGCTCGCTGCTGTAGCTCTGCACGCTGCTGTCGGCCGTCAGGTCTCTGAGGTGGTGCAGCTCGAACAGGTTGATGACGGTGATGTGAACCAGCTGCTGGGAGCTGAAGGCCTTCTGCAGGATCAGCCTCTGCACACACACACACACACACAGACAAAACACTCTCCTGTCAGGATCCATGCACAGACAGACCCAGGCGGTGCTGACGAGGGAGAGGGACGCTGTGGACGCACGCCCCACCTGGAACTGCTCCTCCAGTTTCTCCCTCAGAGTGTCCAACTTGTCCAGACTCTTGCTCAGGTAAACGTGACCGTGGAACTTGATGAAAGCTCTGATGAAGTCTGACACGCTCCACTTGGTTTTCACTTCATCCCGGCTGCACAAACGCAAAGGATGCAAGACTTTAGGTAGTAAAATTTCCAGGGAAAGAGTAAACCCTGAACTGGTCTCGATGTCTTCTGCTACCTTGCATTAACTAACCCCCGCCCCCAACCTCTGTGGCACATTTGCTCATCCTCTCTCACCTCTCCAGGGCCTTTGACAGGGCCTTCTGAAGGTTAGTTGAGGCCGCTGGGAAAGGGAACTTGACAGCGATGCTGCGACAGTAGTAAAAGATGGTGGTGAGGTGGTCTCCTTTGGAAGAGGCCAAGATGGCCAGCTGGTTGTACGGCTGACCTGCAGGAGACAGAGACACATCGCTTTTTTTATCCGAGGACGAAAAACTACAAACATGGCTGCTGGATGTGATGAAGTGCTAACGTGCTGTGTGGAGGGAATTAAGGTAGGGAATTTGAAGTTGAAGTGCACTGTGACCACTTAGGATAGTCGCCATTAAGATTGGTCACTACCTGTCCTTCAACCTGCATGCTCACTGGCTGGGTCAGGTTTGTTTACATTGACAGCACCACTCTCAGGCTTGGCGCATTACACTACGCAAGAGCACTTTCAGGGGTTTTGTGTAGATGGAACCTTTTCCTGAGATGATGCGGATGTTTGTCTTATTATTCACTCTCCAGTTGAAAAAGGAATAAGACTCACCGTTGGATGGGACCAGCTGAGCTGCATGTCGGTAGTACGACTCTGCTTGGCTGGTCTGGTTACGATATCGTGCTGCGAAACACAAACATTGAGGATTAAAAGCAGAGAGTGGGACATTATCTGGCAACATATAGATCAGTTCATTGGTTTTAGAATCTGAAACCAATCGATCATTCCACAGTAACGGAGAAAAACAACAATTTTATGTACTCTGAAGTAGAAACAAAAAGTGCTGCTCTGGGTGTGAAGACTTCATTCTGTGAGCTCTAGCAGATTGTGCATCTTGAGCTTCAGTCTTCCTTTGACAAAGTCAAGCAACAGAATCAATAGTGAACATGAGGGATCTCCCCTTACCGATGTCCCCCAGATGGACGAGGCAGTGCTGGCAAATGTAGGAGCAGGAGCTGGGCTGCGGCGTGACGATGGCGCTGCCGCTGCTCTGCTTATTGCTGATGATGCCCAGCTGGGACGACCGGACTCGGCAGGGCAGGTCCACGTTGAATACTGTGCACAGCTCCTGCAGCAACTGGGACACAGCCAAGGACGTCACATGCAAAGGTTGATACAACTTCACTCGACAACTGAACGCTGCTGTGCCCTGGCTGAGTAACATGTGCTCATACACACACCAATAGTTTCCAGTTATGTACCGCCACTGATACTTAAACCTGCATGGCCAAGGTGTTTTATTTACACCAGCTGATCAATGTTTTTACATCACTGTGGCTGTGCTACAGTGCCACCCAAAGGCCTGGCGCCTACATTACAGCATTACAGGAAAGTTTGGCTCATGAGTGACAGTAATAAACATATTGACATCATCAGGATTCATAATGCTGGGGTTAATCTGTGGATGCTGCCTGTGTTATTTACAGCAGTTTTTTCAAACGTACCATGTGTTTTCCTGGCTCAACTCACTTCAAAAGCTAAACTGCTTGGATTCTTTCATTCAAACAGATTTCTGGGAATTCCAGAAGACAAAAGTTGTTTCACTAGGTTTCTAGTATTCAGTGAAACAAACCCTTTTAGCTCCCTCTGTTGGACACAGCCAAGGTGAACCTCTCTCGAATGCAAACCTGCAGCTTGTCCCTCTCTGCGAGCCGTTCTCCATTCCTGGGTCTCAAACCTTCACCTTGTCTCCACGGTACAAAGTGAGAAAAAGATCACCAGTGATTCTCACCTGAGTGTAGAAGCCGCTGGCTGCCTCCAGGAAGAGCGACAGGTTGGCCTGGACCTCGCTGCGGTTGGGGTTGGCCCGGTTCTTGGCCTGGCTCTGCAGCGTGGTGATCTGGTTCTTGAAAGCATGGTTCCACCTGTACGGGGATAGAAGAGCAAGTGATGTCAATATCGTTCCGTTCACACAAGTCAAACCAAAGCTGCCAAGTATGAAAGTACGTTTTTGCGAAGTTGCCGCATGTGGCTGCAGGTGTAAAAAAAGGGGATGTACTCTCTGTAGGAGCGAGACAACAAGACCCTGTTTCCCCCCCCTCTCGTTTTGAAAAGCAAAGCTGTGTGGTGCGTTGGGATGTGTGCTTGTGGAGCAGCTTACAGGTCCTGCTCCACCTTCTTGTCCAGAGCGTACTCCAGGTCTGTGACCAGCATCTTCTGGTACAGGTCCTGCAGGGCCTGCCGAGACGTCCACACCTCCGCCGCCCCCAGTTTGGAGTCTAAACAAACAAACAAACAAACAAACAAACAAACAAACAAACAAACAAAAGCAAGCATGCACACAGTCACACCTCTGTTAGGAATTCGCACTGACAAGAAACCTCCCAACTTATAACAATAGTGATTCATGAGCTTGTGTGATGCATTGAAAGCCTGAAGCTCTTCAACATAAACGAGTCTAATTGTGTTACTTTTTGTGAGGACGTGCAAAAGATAGGCTCTGGTGGCATTCATGGACTACCAACTGGAAAAGTGAGAAGTAGTCAGTGCACCAATCACAGCATTCGCAGCAACATGGTCTTATGGCAAGTGCACAACGTTTGGAGGGTGCATGTAAGCCCCCTTGCAGCAGACACGAGGGAGCTCCTCAAGGACACAGGGGGTGCTACGTTGTGTCATGTTGAGGTGTGACCACAATTCGCCCTCCAGTATGTGCTCAGTTCCACTTTTGAACGCCAAAATCTGAACGACAAAGTTCAAAACTGCTAAAAAAAATCCAGTTCCAGAGAAACAACAATGTGAAAACCTTCCAAAAATCCAGTTTAAACAAAACAAAAACAAAAGAGACCGAGCGTGGCTGTTCCATCGCTCGCCAAATCCAACCAGACAGCCTGGGTGAACGCTGCGAGCAGAGTTATCTGCCAAACAGTGCTGTCTGTGGGAAAACAAGTTAATTGCCTGGTCTGCTGTGAAACCTGGCTGCTGATGCTGCTGAAAAAAAAAACACCAACAGGAGTCAAACTTCTTCAGCAGCGCCAAAGAATAGATGCTGTCAGCAGCGGATCAGTCCAGGACTGGGGGGAGGGCGGGGGGTGACCTCAGCTAATGAACTGACCCCCGAAGGGCTCGTAGCTGCGACTCCAGCTCAGAGCTAAAGGTTTGGAGGCAGGTCGGGGTTCAGTTATCCAGCGAAACAATCAGAAAAGGAACTGGTTTCGATCAAACAACACTTGACCATCCGTGATTGTCATGGAAGCGACTATCGCATAGCCATGCTTAAAGGCAATCAGGGTTTGGGAACCAAGTACTTCGAGAGGGTGAGTAAGGGGGGGCAGGTCTGCTTGTGTTCACTGACAAAATCTCTATACTCAAACTCTTGTCCTTCAGTGTGAACTAACATCATGGGGAATGATGCCGAGTTTCGGTAGCAAACTCCAAACATTTGCACACATGCGAGAACCCTAACAGCCCATAATGATGCCAATAGAGAGCAGAGAGCCTGACCCCCAAATGGGCCAGAAACAGGTGATGGAGCAGACTCACCTGTCATGTCAGCCTTCAGGGCCTCTGCCTGTCTGCTCGGATGTAAACAGAGAAAAGCAGGTTAGACAGCAGCGACATGCACACACAGACAGAGACAGAGACACACAGACACACACACACACACACACACACACCATTAGAATGATACATGTTCGTGACACGACCGCGCCGAACAGCTTCTCCTCCTCTCTGACAGACAGCCGGGGACAGAAGGCTGCTGCGGCTTCATTCAAACATTAAAGAGCTCAGATCAAATGTCGACAGCGGGGCACTGAGCTGATACTCGGCTCAGGCTACTTCCTGGATGCCAAAGATAACCAAACAATACACATCCACAGCGAGCGTGTATGCAGCACCCACAACTTATAGTTCAGCAATTATGCGAAAGCTACAAACACACAGGTAAATAATCTCAGGAGAGGCTGGTCTTCTATCAATTTCAGATAAACACATGAGTTGCAGTTAGCACATGCTAACTTGACACATAGAGACAGCCGCATCTGCGAGCAATAACAGACACAGAGACGCCCGAGTGAGGCAGATAAACATCACTTTGTACACAAATTGACGACACAAACATCCTACCCATGTGTGGCTACACGCCGTGCTTTCAAACGACCCCCTCCTGTGAGGCTAAAGCTCTGCGAGGATGCGGCGGGCGGTTTGTTGACGTCTGGAGCTAAGCTAGCGCTAACATTAGCAAAGGGGGTGGTCCCGGAGCAGCAGCTAGCTCAGGAGCTAACAACTGAACGAAAGTGGCCACCGGGGAGGGGAGTGGGAGGGGGGGTGGGGGGCTACAAACGGCCCCTTTGCCGGGGCCGAGCGGTTCCACCGGCGGCGGAGGAAGGTCAATAACGAGCCCAGCTTACCGTAGATACTGGGCGCAGAGGTTCATCCTGCCGGCTCGCCAGTCTTTCAGACGACGACAGGTCCAGAAGCTAACGCTGCTCCCGGCGCCATATTGTTCCTGTCTGACCCGCACAGGGCCTGTCGGGGAGGAGGAGGGAGGGCGGGAGGGAGGGGGAGGAAATCAACCTCCATATGCACAAGTCACCATACCGTCACACTGACCCCGAAAGAGCCTTGTTACGTAACATTTATCATAAAAAAATAAAAATAAAATAACAACAACAACAACAATAATAATAATAATAATAATAATAATGTTTTTTGTTGCTGTTGCTTCAAGTTGTTCTAATGATATATTTTCACTCATTAAATGTTTTAGGATTTGAATAAATGCATTTAATAGAAAAATAGTTAATATTAAAGAAGTATTCAAACAAGTGGTCTAAATGAAACAAATACAAGCCATCAGACAATGATGCGATTTATCGTTGCTGTTTCATTGCGTGCAACGCAGCGGTGACACCTAACGAAGAGCACGTGTTTCGTCTTTTAAATGGTGCAACTCTAATTTTGGCCACCTCACAGCAGACGGAGCCTCAGAGGGTCCCTGGACCCCCCTTGGATGACAACCGCTCCCTCAAGTCTGGGTGGGGATCCTTCATTTCGGGGTCCCATTAGATTTTATTTGGCTTTCCCAAAAGTAGTTTTATTTTTATTTTTATTATTATTATCATTATTATTATTATTATTATTTTATTGAAGAGGGGAAAAATGAAGGTGGCACAGCTGACACTGAGCATTAAACTAAAAAAATCAGGAGAGAAAAAAAAGTTGTTGGTGCAAAGTTGAAAAAAACAAACAAAAAAATGACATGCTGACACACACACACACTGTGTCCGGTAGTAATTGTTTTATTATTCAAATGTTACGTTTGAATTTACAGGCAACGTGGGAACAAAACAGGGGGTCACGCAGGTCCTCGCAGGGCTGGAAAAAAAAAACAAAAAAATAAAAGAAAACGTGGACAAAACTCCGAGACACAACAGGCAACGAGACGCCTTTCCCCCCGCAGGCCGTGCGGCTCACACATCGTCCGGAGAGATGACGTGGTTACAATTCAAAAGGAGTGGTACGATATAACTTAAAATACTGTTTATACATCATGGCTGTGTGAGCTGCGCAGCCTGCAAGAGCGGCCGTCTGGATGGAGGGAGTCATTTCAAAAACACTCGTTTTTTGCTCGGATAGATGAGCTCACACCTGAAGACAGACCCTTCGACTCGGATGGAGACGCTGCGACAGCCTCCCTCTGGATGCGGTAGAGGCCATTTAGCCTCGCCCACTTCTTGCTTGAAGATTGGGGCGGGAACAAAAAGTAATTGCGTTGCTTGTGTGTTGTTAGGGATGGTGTCGGGTGGGAATCTCACCAGCCTGTGAGATCATGATCGACAGGACATCGAGTGATCTAACTGGGCCAAGGTGGGTGTATGGCGCGGTACCTTGTTGGCGCTACTTCACAGATTGGATGCCACCTCTGGTTTCGGATGACATGATTGGGGGCGAGGGGGTGGGGGTGGGGTTCGCGCTCCTCTACAATCTCAACGCGAGTCGCCTCGGCTCTACTCGGTCACAGTCATGTTCATTAAAAGAAGCGCGACACCTCCATGTGGGTGTGGAGATATTAGCACCTAAGGGAAAGCCCTAAAAACAAAGGGAGTTGAGGCAAGGTCCCGTGGAAAGGCCCCGCCCCCCGACATTTTCTGACCAATGCAGACTCAGCTCTGCCTTGGTGGCTGAATGACAATTGTGAAAGCTACTCACATTCACATCTAAGAATCTGGCGTGTTGAACTACGTTTGGTGAGGTATCCAGGAAGACACCTGCTACAGTGATGGACTAGAACAATGACCCGTAGCACACAGGTGCACGATAAAAAAAACAAAAACAACTTTGGTACTTAAAAGGTTCCACTTTGTGATGAAAAGATTCTATGACGTGGGATCTGAATTATGGGTAATCATGGGTCTAAATAAAGGAGCTCTTCGCTCCCTCCTCCGTTTTGTTGCAGCGCCTCCCGCAGGCCAGGAGGACAAACCGACAGCACCGTCAGTGGTTTTTACGGAACCTTTCGTTCCCGATACGATGGCAGACGCAAGGGGCTTAAGTCCTCAGCTACTTTGGAAAATTTCGGTTGAATGCTGGAAGTGGTTGTTCGAAAAAAGCATCCCTGATTGCATTAGACCTAATGAACAGACGCGTTTTTGTGCGTGCGTGGACGGGGCTCGAGGCTGCCGGCGACGTCGCACCAAACTCGGGAGTCGCTCTCTTCTTCAGTGGAACTTGGAGCTCCAGTAAAAGGTTCATCTATTCATAGTACCGCGGATGTTTGACGACACTTCTCGAGACGAGGCAAGCGGGCTCACAGCAGTGACCAAATGGGCCGTCGTCGACACAACCTTTCCGACGTCTGGCTTCGAACTGAGTCAAGGAAAAGTGTGATGAACTTCATTTTCATCAGTTTGTCACCGCAAAAAATAACCTACGAAAAAAGTGGCGGGGGGGGGGGGGGGGGGGGGCCGCCCCCTTTT
>JAUESF010000041.1:23511-34154 GCA_032274765.1 Malacoctenus tetranemus
CCCCCTCAACAGGGGGAAGAGGGTGCTGTGGTGGGGTGGGGACGGCTGGACGGAGCTCCCGGAGGCCCCACCGCCCATCTCGCAGCTGTTACCTTCTGGACCTTGCTGGCGATCCTCTCCGCCTCCTCCGCCTTGCTCTTGGCCTCCTTGGCGTCGGCGGCGGCGTTGCCAAGGGCCGCCTCCGCCTGCCTGGTCTTCTCGTTGGCCGCCATGATGGTGGCGTTGATGGCGGGGATCTTTTTCAGGGCTTCCTCGGCTGCCGTCTTGTTGTCGTTGACCCTCCGGTCGAAGTCTGCCGGAGGTTAGGAACGGGACAGAAGAGAGTCCAGCTGAGGTCAGGTCCGACAAGGGGGTCGGGACGCTGGGTGAGGCGCGGAGCACCGACGTTCTGGTACCTCTCAGGTTCTCCAGGATGCTCTCGGCCTCCTTGAACGTGGACTGGCCTTTCTTCGCCGCCTCCTCGGCCATCGCTTTGGCAGCGTCGGCGCGAGCCAGCAACTGATCTGCAGTCTGTCACAGGAGGAGGAGGAGGAGGAGAAGAGCAGATGTCTGAGAGACCGCGGCAGACGTCACCCGACAGGCTGGACTTGGACTGAGGCAAGGGGGGGGGGTCTCACCTGCTGCTCACTTTTGCCTTTCTCCAGCAGCTTGCGGACCTCCAGCTCTTTGGGCTTCAGGTCGTCCCGCAGGTCGTTGTACTCCTTCTCCGTCTTATCGATCAGCTTGTCGAGGTCCGACGCCTCCTTTTTGATCTTACCGGCCTCGTCCTGGAGCACGCACAGCAGGGAGGGGGTTGCCACGTGAGACGGGTCAAACATCAGGGAATGACCGAGTACTGTGTGTTTCTAATGCGGCGCCGACCTCCAAGGCTTTGGTGTCGAACGGCGGCAGGCTGGTCAGGTTGGCGTAGATCTTCAGGGCGTTGGTTCCGGCCTCCTCGGCCTCCGCCTGAACCTTGTTGGCCTGCTTCTCCAGGTTCTTGGCGAGCTCCTTGGCCTCGTTGTACCTGAAGCGGATGCGACGCACGTCAAGACGTTCCAAAAACCTTTGAACCTGTGTGTGAGTGTGAGTGAGTGTGTGTGTGTGTGTGTCGTTTTTTCTCTGCACTGACTTCTTGTTGAGCTCCTCAATCTCCTGGCTCGTCCGGCCCTCCCCATCCAGAGTCTTCAGCAGCAGGTTGTACGCTTTGGTCGACGTCTCGTTGGCGTCCTTGGCGATCTTCTCGATCTGGTCGGCGTCCATTTTGTGCCTGTGGGGGTGGTGGGGGGTGGGTAGAGGGACAGTCAGAGAGACAGACGAGCGGCAAAGCGTCGCGGCAGTGCTGGAGCGCGGCGCCCCCCCGGTCCTACTTGTTGGCGAGCGTGCGCGCCTCCTCGGCCAGCAGCGTCATGTTGTTGGGCTCCCCCGAGCCGCCGGACGGCTTGATGTTCTGCGGGCGACATCGGGCTTTGCTTAAACCCTAAACCTTCTCCTGGTCCGTCGCCTCGACAACGGGCAGGCCTCGAACTCACCACTTTACCGATGGCGTCCTTGGCCTTGTCCAGCTCCTGCCGGGCTCGGTCGATCAGGTTCTCGGCGTCGCGGACGCGGGCGCGGGCGCGGTCGGCCTGCGTGCCCGTGTTGTCCACCGTGTTGCGGATGCTCTGCAGCCGGTTCCACTGCGTGGTCAGCGTGCCGTTGATGCCGTTCAGGCGGTCCAGAAGGCCTCGGTCGACCTCTGCGGGGAGGTCAAAGATCACGCGTCAAATCGCTCTCGCCTCGGCTGATCTCGGTGTCGGTTTGACGCTGCCGGGGTTTTTTCACCTTTGCTCGTCCGAGCCTCGTCCAGCAGGTCCATGATGGCTCGCTCCGCCTCCTTCAGACGATCCTCGAAGGCCTTGTCGCTGACCGTCTCCTCGCCCGAACCCAGGTTGTCGATGAGCGTCTGCAGGTCGTGGAGCTTCTGCCTCTGCTGGTTCACCTGAATAAGCAAACGCCGTCTTTCAAACTGGAAGGAGGGGCGGGGGGCCGGGGAGGGGGGGGGGATGCTGGGAGTTGCGGTGCGGCGCTCACCTTGTCTCGAACCAGGCTGTAGCAGGAGGGACACTGCTGGCAGCCCGGCGCCGAGCGGTTGTAGAAGTAGTTCTCCTCGCACATGTCGCAGCGGGCGCCGACGAAGCCCGGCCGGCACTCGCAGCGGCCGTCCTCTTTGCACTGGCCTGACTGGGAGCCCTCAGGGTCACAGTCGCAGGCTGCAGGGGTGGGAGGGGGGAGGGGGGAGGGAGTTATTTGCTGCTTCATTGCAAAAGAAATGGGTATCTGGAAAGGATGGTTGGATAGAAAACACATGTGGGGGAGGGAGGGGGGAGGGGGGTAGACGGTTGGATGGGTGAACGGGGGCGGGCGAGCGTCCTCACGTTTGCACCCGGATGAGCTGAAGCCGAAGAAGTTGACCTCGCAGCGCTCGCAGCGCAGGCCGGTGATGCCGGGCTGACACTCGCACTGTCCCGAGGCGATGTCGCACTGCCCGTTGGTGGAGCCGATGGGATTACAGTTACACCTGTTGGGAAAGGTGGGGGTGGGGGTGGGGGGTGGGGGGGTTAGGGTTAAAATGGAGAGACCATCCAACTTTACCAGGGACGAGTCGAGAGAAAAGGAAAGCGTTAAGCAGGCGACATCAGACTCTAAAAACTCCGCCCCCTGCAACTCTTGACTGTCGGCATGACAACAAGCGACCCGACTCACCACTTTGCCAACGGACAAACTCTTTGTCCACAGGTCGGAGAGAAGAATACACTCAGCGACGACTGAATAAAAACTCCTTGAGCACTATTCACATATCTTGATATGTATATATGTAATATATCGAAACTGACCGTTCGCAGCCGTTGCCGCTCTGCAGGTTGAAGAAGCCGAGCTGGCAAGCGCTGCAGTCGCGTTCGGCCACGTTGGGGAGACACTGGCACTGGCCGGTGACCTGCGAGCAGCTGGTCTGTCGGCCCACCGTCCCCAGAGGAGAGCAGGAGCAGGCTGAGGGAGGGAGGGAGGGAGGGGGACGTTAGCACCTGAAATGTTCCGTCTGCGTTGCACGTCACGGCGACGGCCGTGCCTTTGCACTTGTCGGCGACGTTGGTGGCCAGGGCGTTTCCGTAGAAACCCTTCTTGCAGCGGTCGCAGAAGAAGCCGTCGGTGTTGTAGATGCACTTGAGGCACTCCCCGGTCTCGCGGTTGCAGTTGCCCACGGCGTTGGGGTCGATGTTGTCGTTGCACTTGCAGGCGCGGCAGGGTCTCTTCGGGCCGTTCTGAGCCAGCGGGTCCCCGAAGAAGCCGTCGTCACAGAGCTCGCAGCGCTTCCCTGTGGGGGTGGGGGGAGGGGGGGGTCGGGTGGGGGCAGAGGTCGGTCGGACGTCACCAGTTTGCCGCCGGCGGAGCGTGCACGGCGAGCAGGAAGCAGCTGTGGCTCCCGTCGTACCTGTGGTCCCGGTGGGACAGTTGGTGCACACCACCTCTCTGGTCTTGGGGACGACAGCGCAGGTGGCTCCAGACGGGCATGGGCACGGCTGACAGTCCGAAGACGTGCCCTGGGTCGCGTCGCCGTAGTAACCGTCCTTGCAGCGCTCGCAGCTCAGGCCAGCGGTGTTGTGCTTGCAGTCACAAGCCCCTGAACGGATGAGACGGACAGACGGCGCACTGAGGCCCAAATTCCAATTGTCTTCCTTAATCCTCAACCTCAATCCTTAGCCTTCTTCCTTAACCTGAACCCTCAAAACGGCGAGAAATGGGACACTCCTTAATGCAGATACTTCCTCGATACTGTAGGGGGCAGCATTACACCAAAGCAGCATTCATTCTGTCAAGTCAGAAGAAGAAGAAGAAACCGTAGCAACAGCAGCTAAAGATCATTAAAAAAAATGCTAACAGCTCGCTAGCTAATCCATAACATGGGCCTAAACTAAGAGAACACCATGTTTTTCCTTAATATTTATCTCCATTAACAAAGAAATGTACATTTGTAGCTTGTAAAAACAAAATGCATTCTGGGTACTCCTTACTTCTAAGAAAGGTAGCGCCTCAGTTTTAAGGAAGGAAACGGCCATTTTGTCCCTCAAACTCGCTCCTTGATTTACCTTCCTAGGAATTGGGACAGCAGTTGACTTTCGCGGGAGCGCGTATTTTAGGAATTAAGGTTGAGGATTAAGGAAGAGAGCACCCTGAGAAAGGATCCGAAGACCAGTCGACCAGCCAACCAGTCGGGTCGGAGCCAGTAAACGAACCAGGGACCATAAAAAAAACAGAGCCAGCGTTACCAGTGTCGGGGTTGCAGGCGTCGCTGTGCCGGTTGCAGTTGCAGGCTTCGCAGGGGCTGAAGGCTCCGAGGTCGGGGCGCGCGCGGCGGTATCCCAGCGTGCACTGCTCACAGTGCTGACCCTGGTAACCCTGAGGACAGGTGCACTGCTCCACCCAGTGGGCCGGTGGCCCCGGACCCCGTCGGGCCGTCACCAGGGAGACGTCGTCCAGGTAACCAGCACCTGGAGAAGGGGAAGGAGTGATACGTGAACGACGGACCCTGACGGCAGCTTTGACGAAAAACACCGATGGTGGGATTTCGTGTGTTTTGCGGCGTTTGTGTTGGTGCGTACTCCTTTCGCTGTAGGTGCCGCGGATTTTAATGGCCGTGAGGTTGTGGAGGAGCTTCTGGAATTCAGCGTGGCTGATGGACGGCGCCCACCGGTAGTCAGGGATGTCCCGCAGCCTGAACCACAGACAGAGGCAGACGTTTCAAATCAGAGTGTCGTCGGTCGTCTGCGTGAGCGCATCGTTTCTCTCTCCTCCTCTCCCCCAACTCCCCCTCCCCAGGTGGCTCACTTGAACACGTAGGACTGCATGTTCTCGTTGGGGTAGGCGTTGCCCTGGGCGATGAGGGGCACGGCCACCCGCAGGCCGGCTCCTTCCAGGACCAGATCCTCCGCCGACAGACGGGCGTCTCGCCGCTCCACCCGGAAGTTGAGGGACAGGTTCTGGCCGTAGCTCAGCAGGCGGTCTCCCAGGAACTTCTCTGAAGGGGGGCCGCAAACGCCGGAGCAGCGTGAAGGAAAGCTCACGTTGTGGCTCTGAGCGTCTGCATCTTTGTGCGTTTTTGTGCGTCTTTGTGCGTACCTGGGGCCACGAAATACGACGGAAAGTAATCGTCTGAGATCAGCGAGATCTCCTGGCTGCTGGGGGACCACTGGACTGCGTCACTGGCTCCGTCGTGGCCCTGAGCCTTCCACTTCTCCACATCTGACACAAACAGACAGACAGAGGCGTTCAAGCACCACCGGGTTATTTCAGCCCCGAGCGTGGCCTGCAGGTGGGTCAGGCGATACCTCTGTGGAAGGTGGAGCTGATGGTGTGGACGCTGTAGCCCTCGGCGCTGTCGCACACCGACGAGTGCTGGAAGCAGAAGCAGGGCGTGCAGCCCTCGGGGTTGTTCGGGTCCAGGTTGAAGAAGCCCAGCTTGCACCTGACGGGGGACAGAGCGCCGCGTGTCACAACAGAAGGGGGACGCGAGGGCTGACGTCCAGATCTGGACGCGGCGGGTCGTGTGTGCGTCACCTGTCGCAGCTGAAGCCTTCCACGTTCTCCTTGCAGCGGCACTGGCCCGTGCTGACGTCGCACTCCTGAGTGCTGCCTGACGGCGAGCACGAGCACGGCCTGGGAGACAAGAGCGGGGGGGCGGCGATCATTAGACACCACCGCTGCAGGAAGTAGAAACCCCCTCAAGCACAATTTGGGCACAACTAGAAAATGCTACACATGAGTCGGTGACTTCCTGTTGGTGTCCAGTCTGAGCTGCTGCCACGCCCTCTGTGTGCAGTTTAAAGCCACAGTACTTTACTGTCATTAAACCAACTGTCCTCAAAACAAACTCTCAGGGACAGAATCTAACATCTTCATTCTGTTTATATTTTGACGCCATGTCCAGCAGAGGGCGCTCTGAGTCAAGTCAGTCAAAACACCTTGCCCAGACCTGAGCTGATCAGCGTGTGTGCATGTGTGCATGTGCGTGCGTGCGTACCTGCAGCCGGCCTCCGTCAAGCTGTGGTGTCCCGGCTGGCAGCGGTCGCACTTGTCTCCGCCCACTCCTGGCTTGCACGCGCACATGCCTCTGCTGTCACACTGCGGAGACAGGGAGCCTGGAGGCAGACACACACACAGACACACATGGAAGCAATGAGCTCCTATTAGCGAACCATTACAGGGTGCGCAGCGGTGGGACTGCGTCGGCGAGCGCTCCGACAGCTGCAGCTGCTGCACATTAGGCAGCGGTTGCACTGCGCCACAAAGTCCGTGCCAGCGGTTTCGCATGTTCCCACGTCCCCTTCAGCCGTCACACCTTGAATGTCTCACAGTTCTCGGAGTTTAGGAGGCAGCAACAGGGCTCAAAGACAAGCAGAAGAAGCGCTCTAAACACCACAGAAGAAGAAGAAGAAGACGACGACACACAGAGCAACGGAAAAAAGGCCTGCGAGAGAGTCGGCAATGTAGAAAGTGCACCGACCGTCACATCCTCACAAAAGGGAACTCGGAGCCGATAATAAAGGAGCTTTTCAGCATTGCCAAGCCTCCCTTCTGCCACTCACCCACAGAGTTGCAGCCACACGGCAGGCAACGGCTGCCGCTCTGGTCCCGGTAGTAGTTGTCCAGGCAACGCTCGCAGTTGGGCCCGCTGGTGTTGTCGGCGCAGTTCCGGCAGTGTCCGCCGTGGCCCGTGGCCCGGTACAGCTCGGCGTCGAAGTAGCACTGGGCGCTCTTTCCGTTGCAGTTGCATGCTGAGAGAGAGAGAGACACACACACACGCGGTGACAATGATGTAATGGCAGGAGGAGCATCGGCAGTATCAGCAGGAGTTCAAGACCAAAACTATTGAAGTAGTAAGGACACGAGTAGAAGCAGTACGCTCAATGCTAATAGCTGAGACAACAGTGGTAGTGTCAGAGACAGCAATGGTAGAAGTAGTATCAGAGACAGAAGTTGTAGTATCAGAGACAGCAGTGGTAGTATCAGAAACAGTAGTTGTATCAGAGGCAGCAGTGGTAGAAGTAGTATCAGAACCAGCAGTGGTAGTATCAGAGACAGTAGTAGTAGTATTAGACACAGCATTGGTAGTATCAGAGACAGTCGTCGTATCAGAGACAACAGTGGTAGAATCAGACTACTGCTACTGCTGTCGTATCAGAGACAGCAGTGGTAGTGTTGGAGACAGAAGTAGTAGAATCAGAGACAGAAGTAGTAGTATCAGAGACAGCAGTAGTCGCATCAGAGACAGCACTGGTAGTATCAGAGACAGAAGCAGTAGTATCAGAGACAGCAGTGGTAGTATCAGAGACAGCAGTAGTAGTATCAGACACAGCAGTAGTAGAATCAGACTCAGCAGTAGTAGTATCAGACACAGCAGTAGTAGTATCTGACACAGCAGTAGTAGAATCAGAGACAGCACTGGTAGAATCAGAGACAGCAGTAGTAGTATCAGAGACAGCACTGGTAGTATCAGACACAACAGTAGTAGTAGTATCAGACACAGCAGTGGTAGCATCAGAGACAGCAGTAGTAGCATCAGAGACAGTAGTGGTATCATCACTGGTATTAGCAGCAATAACAATAAGAGTGGTAGTCGTACTAACGTACAAACTCATCAGGGGTCTAAACACACTATGTATGATTTGTCACATCTACAGTCTCTCACACCACCACTCGGATGGTGACGGCTGCTGCGCGGAGTACAACTTCCTGCTTCTACTCAGAACTGCAGCAGTTTGGGCAGCAGATGTTGCAGTGGCAGCAGGTTCAGCTTCAGCAGCAGCAGCTTCAGCAGCAGCAGCAGCAGCTGCAGGGCTCCTCTACGGACCGCTCAGCTCAGCTGTCGGACCCTTCAGAACACAGTGTCCAACAACCGGCAGCTGAAACGGGGTTGAAATGAGGTAACTCTGCTTCGGCGTGCGTGCACGTGTGGGAGGAACACTGTGTGACAGCTTTTCCTGCACGGGTGGGAAAAAGAACAACTACCGAAAAGAGAGCGTGGAGGAAGGATTACGCCCCGACTGTGGAAAAACAGTCAGAACTCCCTCGACCCACTTTAGTCATGCATCTGCAGCGCAATATAAATGTTCAGCTGACAGGAACTCCAGCTCCCACAATCCCCCCCTCACCCCCCCCCCCCCCAGACCCTCATGGCTACGTGGGCCAGGGGTCTGTTACAGCATCGGCACAAGATGAACCGTGAGCCCCGCGGTCTCTTGTTTGAGTGTGTTTATTGTGGCTAATATCACTTTAGAGCGTCTGAGAAAAGTCACTGTGGAGAAAGGTGCATGAAAGAGACGAGCCCGCATTGCTCAGCCCCCACAGGCGATATGTTTCAGTCGAAAAACCTGTGGGGGTGAGATGAGAGCACCGGCTGTGTGTTAACAGCAAGAGACAGCCGACCGTGGCTAAGCACGTAGCAGCCAGCGAACAATGGTGGGATGCATGTGGCCAGTGTTGGGCGGGGTGCGCGGACTCACGCAGGCAGTCGTTGGAGCTCTCGGCCGTCGCCCGCCTCCACGGCCGGTCGTTGTAGAAGGGCTTGCACACGTTGCAGTCGTCGCCCTCGGTGTTGTGCTTGCAGTTGCACACCAGGCGCCCGCCGCCGTTCTTCACGCACTCGCTGGCGTGGCCGTTGCACTTGCACCTGGGGAGCACACGGCCGGGCCTGTTAATCGCAGCCTAGTGAACGCAGGACTCGGGTTGAGAGGAGTTTTGTTCAGTTTGCACAGAAAAGAAGGAAAAAAACCTCCAAAAAAAAAAACAAGTTGTAGTTCATAAATACTCAGTAACAGGTGCGAGCCGACAGCTTTGGCTTCTGGCATCTGTTCAGTTTTATTATTCCATGTTTTTCCACCCCCAAAAAATAAACAAACGGAGCCGTTGGCTCTCACGCTTGCTCTCTACTGCCCCCTAAAGTCCTTGAATGGTACGACGCGGTCTTAAGACCAAACATTCATTTTTGCCCCGTCAGCAGCGCTTTGGGAGTTGACGTCATTGCCCCAAACTTCAGTGATGCTCACACACCTGACGAGCACATAAAAAGCTACACTGTCCAGCGACAAGGTAAAGCATATTCACCAGACATGAAAACAAGATTAGCATAAGCTAAGCAACGCGTGTAGCCACAATAACACGGACGTGTCGGCCAAACCATGCCAAGAGCCTGCACAGCACTGTTGACACGGGTGGATTTCATTTCAGAGAGCAAACGCTATCACACAAACACAATGTGGCTAATAGCATTTTATTCACCGATCCAACAGCAACAAGGCAACTCAAAGCAACATAGCTCAGTGGCTGAGCCCCGGGACGCCGCTGGGTAGCGACGGCTGCAAAAATGTGCTTAATGGAGGTTGGTGTGGCTCACTGGATCATTGGCATATACACGCCAGCGCTTTCGGTGGTTTTCTTGTGAACAGACACGCGTCGACAATAACGTTCCCAGCTCCTTTAGGTGTCACGCTGACACAGTAAGCTGCTGAGGCCTGGGTTTTGATGGCGCTCGGAGGATTTTCTGCTCGGTTGCTCTGAGGGGAGGCGTTTTTTTTTTTTGCCTTCCTCCAGCAGTAGCACCCCCACCCACCCACCCCCACCCTCGCAGCAGGACCAGACTTGTTCAGCAGTCACCTTTCGGCTATTGTCTCAGGTGTTTCTTGGCGCTGAGCCCTGGAAAATCTGACGGCTGGCAGGAAGGAGAGGGAGGCTTTCCAGCACGTCTGCCCGCTCGTCTGTGAAACACAGACCCGCACAGAACACTTGCACTCAGGCACCCGGCTGATGAACCTCAAACTGCATATTTTGCACCAGCGCGTCCCAAAGTGGAATCTTGAACAAAACAAAACTCTCCACTGCTTTTAATTTGAAGGGTCCTGCTTTTGCACATTGATGAGAGTGTGCACGGTTTGTCCTCACAATGCTTTGCAATCAAAGCAGCCTTGTCTGGAGGCAGTTGGGGGGGAGGGGGCATGCAGAGAACATGCACTCTCGATTCTTGCAATGCACAACGAAGGGAGGCTCGAACCAGCCTTATATAAGATGCTGTGATACCTCCGAACGCGAGGAGGCACAGCAGCACAGGCCGTCTTCTACCAGGTTACAGGTGGAGTCTAGGGGGGTGAAGAGTGAGGGGTGAGGGTGGGGGGGCTCCGAGGCCTCAAACATGAAAGTTGTTCATGCTGATGAAGCCAGGTGAACTGCACAGGTAGACTCAGAGAGGAGTGGCCGGGCGGAGGTGGGGGAGGGGGTCTTCAAACCGACTCCTCCCCAGTGGTGGAGGAGTTGACGGTTAAGTCCCGCAAGGTGCCCCGGTGCTCGGGGTCTCTTCGTCTCTTTGCTTCCCCCCCCCTTCCTTTCTTCCTTCCATCCGTCACGGCGCGGGATCCGCCCCATTCCGGTTCCCCTGTAATCCAGCCCTGGCGGCCAGGAATCCCAGGAATGCCGGCCGGTGAAATGGAAATCTGCTCCACATTTCAAACAGATTACGGCTGCAGAGGCGCGCGCTCACTCTAACACTCTTGCAATGCCTGTCACAATCTCTCGCTCTCTTCTGGCGGGGGGGGGGGGGGGGGGGGGGGGGGGGGGGGGGGGGGGGGGGGGGGGGG
>JAUESF010000041.1:76627-87227 GCA_032274765.1 Malacoctenus tetranemus
AACCTGAAAGATCTCCAGCTGCATTTGAGACGTCAGAAAAGTGCTTCAGAGTGTTGTTCAGCATGGGGGTGATTAGAAAATGAAGGTACAACATTATTTGGGTGTTCTATTCCTTTAAAGTGGATCAAACGGCTCTGGTGTGAACCTGGCGACTGTGTTTAATGTGAGCCTTTTGAAGGGCAGGAAACAAACAATAAAGGTGTTATTTATTTACAGTGTATCACTCCCAATCTTATTTTCTTATTATCATCATTATGATAATAATCAACATCATAGTAAAGAGTTTAGTCTCCATCAGGTGATCACATCTCTCAAACACCAGACAACCTCAGAACAAGCGCTAAAACAGTTGGTTTCGTCTGGTTTCAGCCCCACCGAACCAGGCCTGGAGCCTCCGCAAGGGGGAAGGCCGCTGAGCAAGGCACTTCACCCATCCTCCCTCCCTCCCTCCTTACAGAGGGCCTCAAACGATCCGTGCGTTTAGTGTTTTTTTCTGCGCTGCGCAACACGCCGCGGGAGGCCTGTGCGTGTGCGACACCTGCCTGCGGCCACCGGAGCGGCTCTCGCCGCCCCCCTCTCCTCCCGTCTCCCTGCTCGCTTGTTGTGCCGGAGCCGTCGCCCATTTCAGGACCACCCCGCCGCTGGACAGCGGCCCGACACAACAACGCGGCGCTGCTCGCATCCCGGGCCCCGTCGCTTACGCGGACCATCGGCCCCGTACGTGTCCCGGTGAAAACACAAAACAACAATCAAATCCCGCTCCACCCACCTCCCCATCACCGACCCTCCCCAGCTCACCGAACATATGGATGTGTCCCTTGGTGATGGGGTTGAAGCTGCCGCAGGACAGCAGGATGACGTGGGTCTTGCTGGCTTCTGTCATGCTTGCGCCTCCTCCGAACTGTCCCCCTGTGTGTGCGCCGGTCCGTTCCGGTGCCGGTGCCTGTGCGGAGGGTCGGTGCTGTCGGCTCGGTCGGTTGCAGGTATCACCGCAGAGTGAGACGGAGCGAGAGGAAGGAGAGGAAGGGAGGAGGAGGGAGGAGGGAGGGAGGAGGCTGATGTGTCTGCGGCAGGGGGCTGGAGGAGGCAGCGTCAGTGTGTTAAAGGCACACACACACGCACGCACATGCGCGCGCGCTCAGCTGGTGTTATGTCGAGACATGACTACCAAGGAACCGCCTCCTCCTCCATCATTATCGTGGACCTCGATGACTAATTCAGTCACACAGAGGTGAGTAAGATGTCTGCACCACCATCAGTCTCAGTTCCAGGACACTGAGAAGACAAGGCAAGTTTCTAGTCAACACCAGATAGGCCGGGTCTGTAGGTGGCGCTGCAACGTAACAACAGAT
This sequence comes from Malacoctenus tetranemus, assembly GCA_032274765.1. Taxonomy (NCBI): domain Eukaryota; kingdom Metazoa; phylum Chordata; class Actinopteri; order Blenniiformes; family Labrisomidae; genus Malacoctenus; species Malacoctenus tetranemus. Next base: position 77,980 of record JAUESF010000041.1, read on the forward strand.
ACATAGAAGAAGAGACAGTGGAATGGAAACGGGGCGGGACACACACGGGACCTCTGCTGTGTTGTCTACGGGCAGATGGCTGGAGACAGAAAGAGCCCAGCAGCAAAGGCTTTAAAACCCCTGTTTTTGGTCTTATGGGCTTCCGTTGTTTTGGTGATGTGACGTTTCTATTCACCAGAGGCGCTCGTTTTAAGGTTTCACCGCTAGATATCGCTAAAGTTCCCATTCCTACACCAACCAGACCTGTAAGATACGTCAGTATGGATGTGGATCCAGAGAGAACTCAACTCCTCAAAGTGGGTCGAGCCTCAACGAGGAGCTTGCAGGCACGCACCAGGAGAGGGCAGCATTCAGCAGTGCAGCAGGGGGGGATCGGTAGCTTGTCAGACCCACATGTGGGTCAACAGCAGCAGTAATAGGATGTTCTGTTGCTGCCCTGCGTGCATCACCCAGTGTTGTAAACAAATGACGACACCACATTCTGATGCCGTGAAAAATCACCTTCCTGCCCGTTCGACATATTTATTGGTCGCCATGGAGATTTGCCATCGCTGTTCAGTCACCTTCCAATGTGGTCAAGTCGTCCCCCGGTTTGAACCGTTCTGTCGGCGCTGCGACACGATTGGTCTGCTCCCTTCGCACACTTGACTCGAGCTTTCTGTGCGAAACGCTCGGTTGCTGAAGTCACCCCGAGCTCTCCGCCATCGTTGCCATGGTGAATTTCTGACCAGCCAATCAAACCTTTTTTCTGCAGCGTGTATGTGCCACCCCCCCCCCCCTCTCTCACCCACACAGGCACACTTATAGACACGCATAAACACACACAACAAGCATGTTGTGATGATTGTGAGCTTTCGGACAAATATGGAAAACACATCGGCATCGGGTGTGCAACGAGCACACACACCCCCCTCCCTCCCCCCAACCACCCAACCAGGTCTGTTTGGTCTTCCCAGCTTCTCCTTGCGTTATTGCCATGGAAACACAGCTGAGCATGCACCCAGCGGTGAGAAGAGAAGGCGGAGACCGAGTGCGAGCGAGGAGGCTTACTCAGAGGCTGGAGGAAGACAGTCAGTAAGTAGCCTTTCCCCTCAGCGTCTCTGCGCGCCTCCTCGTATTCAGGTCAGCAGCTCTCCCACTTTTTCTTGCTGACTGCTCCGTTTGCCTGCAACCCTACACACACACACACACACACACACGACCACCTCCACCAACCCCCTAATACTGTGATTGCGGCAGAGGCAGACAGAGACGGGCGGCGGCGTGGTATTAAATCCTTTATTTTTGTCACAGGGACACCACTGGACAACAGAAGCTTTTGAGGGATGTCTATCGGTACACTGCCGTACGTGGGCCAAATGTCTCGCTTCAATCACACACAGTTCGGTCCGTCGAACCACATGACCCCCCCCCCCTCCGGCCCCTCCAGGACCCCCCTCTGTCTCCGCGCTGGGTCCAGTGTTGCGCTGCAGTAGCGACGGCTGCTTTTCCACAGGTACGCTTAAAGTTCCTGAAACCACCTGTGCAGCAGCTGCTGCACCGAACTACTGGTTTGCATTCGTTTCAGCAAAAATACGCCCCCCCCTCCCCCCCACCACCCTTTTGTGGACCAAAGTGTGAGGAGTGAGAAGAGTCCCGAGCCCTGTTTGGATGGTCTGGAAGGCACAGGGCGGCGTGCGTTGTGTCGAATTCTACGGGTCCTCTTCACTGTCGACCAGGTGGAAGTCCAATAGTAAAACATAAAAACAGTAACACAATCCAACGCTAACATTGTTTCAGAGCAGTGGTTCCCAACCTAGACCCCCCGTTGGAGGGACCCCCTCGAATCGTCGAAGCGACACTTCCCACGACCTCCGACGGACCGAGCTATACTGCCGTTGGTTTTACTTTGAAGGCCCCCCCCCCCGCTTTCGAGTCCCGGTGGCAATCAAACTGTAACGTAATAAAAGGCTGGAGTCTGAGGGCGCTGGAAATATCGAGCTCCAAACAGCCTCTGCTTATTGTCGTCATAGCAGAAGAAGAAAAAAAAGAAAAGACTCCGGAACAAAGACGATTTCGACAGAAGAACACGTTGTAATTCCCTCCTCTTCTTCTCATATTGTCGAGGAAGAGGAGGGACGCAGCGCCGATAGCATCGCAAAGACGAAGAGGCTGGAACCGTTTGTCGGAGGCAGGAAACGGGGCGGGGGGGGGGGGGCTGTGAGCCGCCAGAACAGAGTCGGACCCTCCTGGCTGTGGTGGAGCTGTGCTGTTCAGTTTGGAGCTCGGGGCTTCGTCCTCGGTCCAGGGGCGAAACAAAGGGGAACTTCCCCCCCTTCCAGGCTGGCTTCACTGGCTGGCGCGTCCACAAGTGGGGAGGAGCCTCCGGGCCGAACTCCATCCACCGGTTCGCTTCCTTGCGCGATGGGTCGCCCGTGCTAAACATTAGCATCTCCACCGGGTCCACAGCATGTCGCCAATGAGTAGAAAGATACAAATGTGTATTTACAGCAATAGAAACTGGGAACCAGTACTGTTCAAAACAGGTCGGAGGCTGACGGTAGATAACCGACTGGTTACAAACTGGATAGAAAAGACCTTTTTTTTTTTTTTTTTTTTTTTTACAGCGTCAGTCCATCGTTTCCTTCTGAATCCTTTTCCAGGCTGCGCATCACAATTTGTGTCGGATGGGTCTGTGATGGGTGAGTTACAGTGAGGGGGGGGGGGTGATGTCTTCACATGATGTTGCGTGACGCATTAGGTAGTCTGCGATCGAGGTGCTGGTAGATGCATTCAGGAACTGTAGAAAGTGCCACACAAGCCTGTGAGTCATTTCATTGTGAGTCTGAGACAAGCCAAGGAAACGAGTGGCGTTCTCCTTAAAGCATCGTTCACAAAATAAAACACAAAAGATTAGGATAGTATAAGACTATTTTCGGGTGGGGGCGGGGTTTACCAATCAGTTGTTGGATTCTTCTCGTCACAATAGCACAAAATGCCCTCTAGTGGACGCAGAAATGATGACAGGTACATTGGAGGAAATCAAGCGTCGCTCGTGGTTTCATGACTAATTCCAAACATTTATTCAAGTTAATATTGTTCTTGGTCACACAAACTGTTAGTGATTAGTAATTGATTTTAAAAAAAACAAAACAGGTTTATATGTAAAGAAAGTGTCTCGAGAGCGTGTGTGATGACATGTGACTGGAATAAAGCATCACGCTGGTGAACTTGCGAGGCTTTGCTGCTGCGTCGACACCCGAGGACCAATGGCGACCCTGGTCCATGTGCTAACAGGGCCAACCTTTAGTTACCCCCTCACACGCAATGAGCCTCACTAACAACGTCACCAAAAGCACTTCAGCTGGAAAGATCAGCGAACGTCAGCGTCGCATTTCATCCATCCATCCATCCATCCATCCATCCATGGAATGTTTAGGTTGTTCCGAGTCGATATGATAAAGTTAGAGGGCAAAAATGCATTGTTTTATTTTGAATGAAGGGCGATCCTACTACACGATGCGACGCATGACTGACCAGCAGGTGGCAGCGGTACTCCAGAGATCGGCAACACTGCGGGGAACGTCAGCTAGCTTCCAAGTACCGAATTTTCACTTTCAAAGCTGCAACAACGAAGAACCTCCTTTTGTTTCTCTCACCGACTTCAAAACCGTGCCGACCGTCGGAACGCGGGAGCGAAGCTGCCGAGTCGAGGCTGGAATGAAAAAAAAAAAAGGGTTCGCGACGACGTCAAAAAAACGACGAGATCGCTGCGAACAGGGGCCAGCGAGGACTGATCGGCCATGTTGTTTCGCGGCCCCCGTTGATGAAATACAAACGGTGTACAAAGATGTGCGTTACAGTATAAAACCCCCACGACTGCTGGTCGCTGAGAACACGTTGTGCTGCTCGATCACAGAGATTTTGGCAAAGGGTTACTTCCTGTCGCGACCCAATCAGCCATAACATTACGACCAGGAAACTTCAGGGGTGGTGGTGGGGGAAACAGGGCGTTTCCTTTCATATAGACCCTCAGTGAAACCTGGCAACGCCTTCACTCTGTATCACTGTTATCATGCTGCACACTACAAATAGAGCTCTGCACGCTTCACCTCTGTCCTGTTTCATAAGCACAGCAGCTCAGCACTGAAGGCCTGATAACAGGAGTCATCAGACGTCTGAATATTCAAATGTGATGATTAGAAATGTGAGCCTATCATCAGGTAACTTGTCCTTGTTGCTGTGTATTCGGTCTGTGTCCTAATATAGGAGCTAACTGACTCGGTAAAAACAGGTGTGAGCCTTTGAAATGACTTGGTCCATTTCCTTCCTCCTGCTCTCGCTGTGGCTTTATTGCTTCTGCTGCTTTAGCTGGCAGTGCCCACAATGTTATGTCATGTCACGGCTGGTGTAAAAAAAAAAAAAAAAAAAAGCTCCACGCACACGCCCCAAAAGTCCGTTCCCATAACAACGCACATCACCGCTTAGCAAGCAACGAGTTCCCGGACCGGAAGCGACCGAACCCTTACCGGAGGCCGCTTTTTTTGTGCTTCTCTGATGTCATCGACCGTCGCCGCGTCTCTGTCTGTGACTAGCCCACAGCCACAAGGCGGGGGTCTGCTTGATGGCACTTGGGCACAAAAAGTTTAAAGAAAGAATGTAAACATTTGCGTCACGTAGCTTCAGGTTTTTCTACTCATATATGCACATATCAAAAGGTCGAACGAAAAAAAAAGAAGGTTTTTTTTGCCTTAAACCTCATCGGTTTATACATATATATGTGAGGATGGCCGATGCTTTATGGACTGAAACACTCATGCAAAAATACTAAAGCAAAGGTAGAGTGTTTTTTTTATAGTAAAAACAGTACAACAATATTTAGAGGTTAAGAGTAGTAGGGCCACTGTTAAATGGATAATTAATATTGGGAATAAATAATTATTTTTTTTACTGTATTTCTACAGAACACTTATAGCATCTAAACAATGATGACATTTAAGAATAAAAAAAAGAAATAATTATTTTAAGAAAGGAAAAAAAATCTTTAGTCTCAAATAAAATGATTATATGTTTTTATCAACACAAATTTTTCACACACAGAAGCTTTTATATTGTTTTTTTGGAGGGGTGGGAGGGGGGCGGGGTCTCAGGTGAAAAGAGTTAAAAAATATGCACCTTATAGGGAGATTTTAACAAGCTGTCAGTAAGGAGGGTTTTAAAAAAAAGCAGCTACTAACAGCAAGACCATGCCTATAAAAAGTTATAGTAAATTTATCAAATTTAACATTTTGGTTCATTTTTCCTAATTCTCCCCTAAACGACACAAACATATGTAGATATAACTTAGAAATGTCACATTCAAACACACTCTTCTTTATCCCACTGACAACTCATTTTTTCTCCCCCCCCCCACTTTATATTCAATAATAATTACCGTACCGTATAGTTGATTCTCTCTGAAAACTCTGACGTTTGTGTAACGTCACAAACATTGAAGCTGTCTGCTCGCTGTGCAGTAATTGTGCGACGTTTCCCGGGCGACATCGCGCTCTTTTAAAGTGACACTTGGGTTCTACGTTAAATAACATACTTTCCTTTTTAATTAGACTGTATTTCAATACTCTGTGCTAAAACTCTCTTCTTGCTTATAAAAAAACCTCTTCCATAAATACACCGTCGACGCAATCCGTCGATCCTTCTCACTTCCGTCCTTGAATGCAGCTTTTCCCCTCTCTCCAACAGTGGCCTTGATACTGCGTTGTGATTACATTCATGACACTGACGAACTGGTCGAAAGAAAAAAACCAAACCCCACTTCAGGTCATTGGAGCAACTGTTTTTCCTCCCGTCTTTGGACGTGAGCGCGGCTCGACTTGGCTGGGACGGTTCAACGCGCGCTGCCCATTGTGACGGTCCAGCACGGCTTCTACACAGCAAGGATAAGCAAGGTTAATACTGCACACGGTTCAAACACGGCATTTTAAAAAATAGAGCACTTACTTTTACTATATTTAAAACACGATATATGCCTTTCGTGGTATTTCGTACACGACACAAATACAATACTACCATCAGCTAAGAAATACTGTTTTTTTTGCCCGGGGAAGGGTACTCCACGTGACCCCCCCACACTTAATTAGGATTGTAGGCCTCAAGCGTCCCTCGTGGCCGCCCACACTTATATGTACAAAACGCAGTTATGGCAGCCGGAGTTTCAGATCTAAGAGCATGTGTGTGTACCGCTGACGTTCGTGGATGAGTGTGTTTGTACCTGAAAAAAGAAAAAGCTAATAGAAGTATAAATGTCAGCAATGTTATCCTAATGGCGGAGACGCGTTCAGATGGGACGTAAGGCTAAAGATCAGCGATATAAAAGTGACCATAGATGTAACCAAGAAAGGAGTTCTGGGTGGGGCGGGGGGGGGGGGTATTTTGGCCGGGGTCCCCTTTATTCGCAGATAGGTGGAGCCTCTTCGGTCCCGTGGCGGCTCCGCGTCGGCACACCCGCTGTAAACTACCACCCTGGTGATCTCCCACACTTGATTTTGTCTCAAGAATTCAATGACCTCACAGTGAGGAAGTCACTCCTTGTAGGCCAGGCCCAAAGTAGGGGGCGGGGTGTGAGTCAGGATGGGGCGGGGCAAGGTCGGGGGCGGGGTCGGACTCGGACGGCCGTACAACCCCTGCATCTGCCTGTTGGAGGCGTTGGGGTGATTGGGGTGGATGGCGTAATTGGGGTGATTGGGGTGGTTGGGGTGATTGGGGTTGTTGTTGGGGTGCATGGGGTGATTGGGGTTGTTGCTGGGGTGCATGGGGTGATTGGGGTTGTTGCTGGGGTGCATGGGGTGATTGGGGTGAAGGGGCTGGATGGGGTTCTCTTGGAAACTTCGGAGGTTCTCGTGGAAGCGGCTGACGCTCTCGCTGTCGATGCGGCCGCCGCCGCCGTCGTCGTCGCACAGGCGGTGGTTGCTGTGGATGTCCGGCGTGGGCCCCCGCTCCTGGACGTGCACCACGTTGGCGCCGCTCTTCCGCCTCAGGGTGGACTCGCGGCTGGACGACGCCACCGACTGGCAGTCCGAGCCGCCGTCGCTGCTGGCGGCCGTCACCTCGACCGGGGTGACCCTGATGGTGGTGACGGCCTGAGGGTGGGGGTGGAAGGGCGCGGCGAAGGCGGCGTTGGGCACGAAGGGGATGTTGGAGTTGCCGGGGTTGGGGTTGAAATTCGGCGGCGCGTTGTTGAAATTGGGATTGTTGGCGTTGAAACCCGGGTGCTGGAAATTGTTGGGATTATTCGGGTGCAGGGGGTGCAAAGGGTGGATCACGTGCGGGTGGGCGGCGTGCATGCCCCCGCCTCCGCCTCCCCCTCCCCCGTCCCCGCCCCCTTCGCTCTCCGACTCCGTCCCCGCCACGCTCCTCCTGCCGTCCACCGAGCCGCCGTCCTTCAGCGAATCGCAGCTGTCCGTGTGTCTGTTCAGGTCGTTGAGGGTGAACGCCGACTGCCGCAGGGACGGCCGCTGCTCGGGCGGCTTCCAGCGCCAGGAGCCGCTCCCGTCGGTGCTCGGGGGCTTCACCACGGGCTTGTTGGACCGCGACTCGGGGTGCGCTTCAACGCGGACTATGCTGCCGCTTCTTTCCAGACCTCCGCCTGAAAGAGGGGGAGACGAGGAAACGCGTCAGCTGACGACAAGGGTCAGCTTGACCGCCCCCCCCAAAAAGGAAATGAACGAGTGAGCGACGAGACCGGACCTCCTCCTCCCACTGCGCCGCTGGTCGAGGCCGGCGGCGAGGGGTCCTGGTCCGTCAGGGCCCGGTACCGGATGGAGCCGGTGCAGCTGACGGTGCTGCCGCCATCCTCGGAGCGAGGGGAGTGAAGCAGGCCCTGCTGCTTGGACAAGGCGATGACCTGGGAGAGAGAGAGGAGAGACATGCAGCGAAACGTGAAGGCGTGGAAACGACGGGGTGCCAGGATGCAGAGGGAAAAAAAAGAAAACCAAAACCAGAATGCAAGAGACTACAACGTGTTGCTATGGTTACACAGACTCCCAGTCGAGCATTGAACGCCGCGTCCGCTCTTTGGCCCGTTAGACGGTTTCTTCGCATTTTAAACACGGTAAACAAAGCCCACCAGATACCCTGACGTATTCTAGCCATTAATCAAATCAACGCAAAACAGATTAAGAATGTTGTATGAGAGATAATGCCCAGAAGAGCTGAACATCTTGCACCAGTCTGAGATGACAGTGTCACAATTCAGCTTGTCGTCCACCTCAGTGCTGCACACGCCTCCCCCCACCTCCCCCCCACCTCCACCTACGTGCGACTTGCGATTTACGGCGCTCACTGTTCCTTCTCTCCATAAATGAACACGTGACCGCTGAGTCATGAGGCGGCTCGCACGGCCGGATTAGGATTAGTTGGGAGTTTTGATTCTGAAAATTCACACAACATCGGCTGCCCTGTGTGACGTCAACCACCAAAGTCATTAGCATGTAGCATCAGTGTTGTTTCACAAAAAAGAACACAATGCAAAAATATGGACCCAGTGTTCACAGTTGTAGCATTTGATCTCCTACAAAATGAAACTGAAAAAAAGGGAGGGAGAAGGAGGTGGTTGAGGCGGTCATTTCTCTGATGGAGGCACATTCACCCAGTTCACCTGTCTCATCTTTTCTGTTGCTTTTATCAACGGAGGCTGTGAGGAGCTGGGAGACGTCTAGAAATGTCTGTTGTAAACAACAATTTAGAGCTGGGCTCACCAATGTGGTGCCCGCGGGCACCTGGGAGCCCGCCGGGACCTCATGAGTCACCCTCAGTGCAGCGTCTACAGATCACAACCATTTTTAATCAAGTCTGATCCATCAATGATTGGAAAGTTTGGGGGTCTTCTTCAATTATCGTTGAATATTGGAGCCTATTTAATCAGAATTACGATAAAGTAAAGTGATATTTGTTGCATGGTAAACTATGCAAGAGTAACTCTCATATGTAAATAGATTTCCATCTTGGTTACAACTGTGCAGCTATCAAACAAAATAAATCAGGACGTTTGTAACCAGGAGCTCTTGGTGTCACTCGGTGTCCTTGAAGTAGCTCTTGGGGTCAGACAGCTTGATGACCCCCTGTGTTTGTGAGAAGCTAATGCTAAACACACTCTAAGTCTCAAAATCGTAGCTTAACAATGTTGCCTGATTTATGTTAAGTGTGTGTGTGTGTGTGTGTGTGTGTGTGTGTGTGTGTGTGTGTGTGTGTGTGTGTGTGTGTGTGTGTGT
>JAUESF010000041.1:93353-103398 GCA_032274765.1 Malacoctenus tetranemus
TATGGACGTTTTTGTACCGGGCCCTATCCACCGCTATTATTTGAATGTGGGCAGATAACAAGAAACCTGAAAGATCTGCAGCTGCATTTGAGACGTCAGAAAAGTGCTTCAGAGTGTTGTTCAGCATGGGGGTGGAGTAGAAAATGAAGGTACATCATTGTTTGGGTGGACTATTCCTTTAAGGCTGATCATGAATGAGACAACTTGACCCTGCAAGCCCTTTATGTTGTGTTAGAACACCGAAGGCACCATACAGCATCTGGTAGGATTTGTTGAAGTGATTAAAAATGTCAATTATGAACTTTTTTCTTGTTCCATTTGCTTTTTATTGAGACTTGCTACAGTGCATCGTCATTTTTTCTCAATAATTTCCAGACAACGACAGTCTAGCTGTGTTTTCAGTGACTCTTTCCTGAACGCACCGGTGACGGAGGTGTTTTCACTCCCCCTCCGCTGCAGCAGGGGGCAGTGTGGGGCTGTCGGCGCGGATCTCAGGCGTCGGTCAAACCCGAAACAGGAACGCGGTTTGTAAACAGTGACAGCGGTTCACAGCATGCAGCGAAGCCCGGCTGTTGACTGAGCCTCGGTGCCGCGCAGGGGCGTCTTCAAAGTGTGTTTTTTGACGCTCGGGGGGCGCTGAACGGCCCCCTGCAGAGGAGCCATGGAGAAGACCTTCAGCCTGTGGAAGAAGCAGTGTCTGGGCAAACTGGACGCCAGCAAGAAGGGCAGCGTGGACCGGGTCATCCGGCACGTCGTGTCGCAGCTCAACAGCTGCGAGCAGTACTTCACCACCAGCTCCTGCTCCGGCAGGATCATCCTCATCGACGGGGTGAGACGAGCCAACTTTACGACAGCCAACTTTACGACTCATAGACAAGATAACAGCACTGTATCTCAGTCATATGTGGAAAAAATGGCTTCTATCTTAATTTAAAGTGAGAAAAAGTCAGTCAGTTCAGTTACTTTGGCAGTTTATCAGTTGATCATCAGGGTGGTTTGACAATAATAAAGCATTCAGCTGTTTTATATGTAAAACAGTGGTGTTTAAGTGGAGTTTGTCACTTTGTTTAAGCTCGTGTTGTGTTTATTTCCTGCAGGAGAGCGGCGACGTTCAGAAGCAGAACTGCGTGTGGCTGTTTGTCACGCATCAGAAATGCACCGTCAGCGACCTGGTGAGACCCGGTGGACCCCTCACGTTCCAGTCGGTCACTGACGACAGAACATGCTGCTTAAACCACCCCTGTGTGTGTGTGTGTGTGTGTGTGTGCGCGCGTGCCTAGATGTCAGGTCTTGCCCAGTCTAAGGGAGAAGCTCTGTTGAAGTTCGAGCCCTTCGTTCTGCACGTTCAATGCAGGAGGCTGGAAGATGCCCAGCTGATGGTGAGCACAGCACCCACTCGTCTGTCCGTCTGCACTCAAAAACAGATGGTGGGCAAAGGGGGAAGCCCTCACAGGGTCCTCCAGTTTTTGAAGGCCCCGATGATGCGTTTTTATTGGGCAAAGACCATCAGAGTCATGACTCTGACTGTTTGTCAACACGTGTGATCTGTCCCGCAGCACTCGGTGGCTGTCAACTCCGGGTTCAGGAACTCCGGCCTCACCGTGGGCAAGACGGGGAAGATCATGGCGGTGAGCAGGGCGGCTCGCAGTGATTCTGCGGCTGTCGTCGTTAGAGGAGATTCCTGTCGCAAGTTTAGTCTTTTTGAATGAAGTTAGTTTGGGAAATGGAACCTGTAGTTTACCTAACAGTCAGACTTCTGACTGTGCGCCCAGTTGTTGTTGCTCTTGGGCCGCGATGTCTCGCACGTCTCCCCCTTTTGTGTTCGCGTCCCTTGCTGCTCAGCCTGAAGCCCAGTTGCTGTCGTTGTGCCTGCAGGCAGTGCGCAGCACGCATGGCCTGGAGGTTCCTCTCTGCCACCAGGGGAAGCTTCTCGTGGAGCAGAGCTACGTGCACTACCTGACCCAGGTAGCCAATCAGAAAATGGAGGAGAACCTCCGACGGATACACAGGTGAGTGTGAAACCCTTCCCGACATGAGGCCGAGTGAAGCGTCCGTCACGGAACCTTTTGGATATCGATTCTGACTCCAGGTTCTACGAGAACCTGCGGGCGGCCCTTCCTGCAGAGCAGCGACTGGAGCTCCACACCCAGGCTCCACCCAGCTCACAGGAACCCCAGAGCCCCCCTTGCGCGCAGGAGCTGGGGGAGAGGGGGGACGCGTTGAACGGATGCTTATAAACTGAGTTGCACCGGAGAACATCATCATCGGAGAGAGACTGTTGCTATGGAGACAGGACTGCTGCATGCCGGAGCTGCAGGCCTCTCAGGATCTGTTCGCATTAAGTGGAGGCTGCACACACACACAGGAACACACACAGGTTGACTGCAGCAGCGCCACCTGCTGTGTGACACAATACACTACGAACTCGTCATCCGAAGTACAGAACTGTCTGCACCTAAAGGGAGCGCCTTTGAAAGACAACATATTACTGAACAACTGAAGCAGACTGTTGCATAAAACCAGCTGTCATTCACTGCATGTGTAGTATATGTATATATATAAAGTATTGGTATATGTGTGTGTGTGTGTGTGTGTGTATATATATATATATATATACACACATACCAATACTTTGCTTTCATATCATCTAATCCTTAGAAATCAATCCCTCAGGTCAGCACTTTGTCCACAAACATAAAGGTCCCACATCACGTGACCGGAAAAAAAATCCCGATTTCCTGCTTTGTGGATACTCAAAACGAGCAGCTTTGACATGCACGTTTCTTTAATGTCCACTAGGGGGCGCCGGTGAGTCAACTCTGGGCCTTCTCTCCTCAGCACCAGTCTGTAGGTTGTACATAGAGGAAATGGATCGGAACATAGAAGCCAGGTTCCAACAGCATTTCTCTCCCTGTGATGGTTTCCCACGCCCACCCGAGGGGGCCTGAGGTTCGAACCAGTTTCTCAGATCAGTTTCCAGAACATCTCAGGTACGACTCATTCATCTTCTCTATCTGTTTGAGTCCAGTTGTGAATATTCTTGCTGTGGAAAAAAACGTGAAGAAGTGGAAATGTACTTTTATAAAGTATGAAAAAGAAAATCAATGTTTAGATTCAGTGTTTTTATTCCGATCCCTGCACCTTTTTGCACACGTGAGGAATAGTCTTATTGTGAAGGGTGTTTGTTAGGTTGGACCAAACAGCAGGTCAGACAACTGTTCAGCGGGTGAGTTTGCTCCCGAGTCTTCAGAAGTCAAACACTGTCCAAAAGACTCTCGTCCTTTCACAAGAACAGGAGCCTTTGAAATCGAAGCATCGGGCCGTTCTGAAGGTCTGCCGGTGGCACCTCCACCACGGGGGTCCCGTGGCCCAGGTGGGCAACCGCAGTTTTTTTTTTTTTAACTTTTTCTGCAGGTCTAGTCTCTCCAGAGGCTCTGCCGTCCCGCGCTCCGTCCTGTCGTGATGATGTAAGCCTGGGACGCATGTACTCTTTGAGTTTTTTTGCTTTAGAGTTCAGTGAGACAGAATGAATTCCCTCGTCCACTCCGATGATTCAATGAAACCACAGCAGCGGAAAAGGCGAGGTTTCTCCCCCTCACAGAGCCAGTTGGAGAAAAGAAGAAAAAAAAAAAAGGCAAAGGAGAACGAGTTCCTCCATCGCTGGGGGGCAGAGCATCTTCCTCTCTGCTGCCGTCGGTACAGGCATCGTGATCAGAGGTCTGAGAGCTGCTGGGACTGCAAGTTCATCTTCACCCAAGCCAAGTAGCCATGGTGTTTTTCATTCACTGGGAAGCTGTCGAACCTGGAAGTGGGACCACGCCATGCCGGGATTAGAGTGAACCGTGGAGGCTTCTGTGTTGTTTCAACCAACCGTGGCAACAAAAAGAGTCCCCCCCTCCCCACCCACCCCGCCTTCTTGCTGTGTTCTTCCTCACCGCGGTGACAGGGTCCCGGGTCCGGGACCATGCTGTACTTCCAGGTGGTCATCCTGGCGGCCGCGCTGATGCTGGTCTACTACTGCGAGTTCACCGACACCTTCAGCGTGGCGCGGCAGGGCTTCGTCTGCAGGGACCCTGCTCTGACCAGACCGGACCCCGGGCCCGAGCGGGACAGCCGCGTACAGCCGGTGATCCTGTACTCCGTGGTGGGGGGGCTGCCCGTTGTCTTGGTGAGTGCAGCGCGTGCTTTTTCTATTTGCGGTGGAGGGAGACGCTCATGTGTTTAGCAGAGCACAGTAGGGCTCTGTGTCTTTGGAACCAACTTCCAGATCACCTCAGGAACTGCAGACTCACTCACTTCATTTAAATCAGGCCTCAAAACTATTTTATTCACTCAGGCCTTTCATCAAAACATTAAGATATAAATTAGTTTGAACTTGTGGAGACACCAAAAGGAAAAGAGGAGTTGTTTTGATTTTGTCGATATAACTGAATGTAAGTTTCAATTTTGTTTTGATCACAAGAGAGAAAAAGCTGGCTGATTCCACTTCGTGTAAGTCACGGAGTAGAAGCGAATCACACTGCAAAAACCCTGTGAATCCTCGGCACTGACAAGTAAAATAAGATGCAGGAATCCTCACTGGGCGTAGAAAGTATCCGTTCAGAAGAGAATATTGATTCCACTTCCTGGAGGTCAGGGAGTAGAAGCGAAATGTGCTATATAAATAAACTTGCCTTCCCTTTGACAACACGACCTGACTCAATCAAACGCTGCCCGAGGTCATAAAAGGTCCAGTTGGCTTTGAACATAACTGAGGCAGCACAAGCTAAGTACTCCCAATTCTAGTTTTTCGTTATTATAACTTAGTTTCTGTCGTGTTCTTTCTGGATTTCTTTTTTTTAACCACTCTGGATTTTCAGTCGTCCATTTTTCCTCCCGTTTTCACAGATCTCGGGAGTGGAGCTGGTCATCTTTCTCCTTCGGTACAACTCCAACAACCTGTATGACCAGGAGAAGGCGGTCATCATGGGGGACTGCTGCTACGTCAACCCCATGATGCGCAGGACGTTTCGTTTCCTCGGTAACAGAAATAGACAAAAAAAAAAGAGTATTGTTTTGAAGCTTAAACTAAAGAAACAGCCAAAACAGGATGCAGGTTAACGAAAGGTGTGTGTGCGTTCATGTATGTGCATGTGTGTGCGTGCTTGCCCCACGTCTATGTGTTCTTTATTGCAGGTGTTTACGCCTTCGGCCTGTTCGCCACGGACATATTCGTCAACGCGGGCCAGCTGGTCACGGGCAGCCTGGCCCCCTACTTCCTGTCCGTTTGCCGGCCCAACTACACGGCGCTGGGCTGCCAGGACGCGGCCCTCTTCGTCAGCCAGTCCGACGCGTGCACCGGTGACCCCGACGACGTCGCGAGAGCCAGGAAGTCCTTCCCCTCCAAAGAGGCCGCGCTCAGCCTTTACCTGGCCGTGTACCTGGCGGTGAGCGCCGCCTTCTCCGAAAGCCCACCCGCCGAGGCCCCCTGAGAGTCTGGTGCTTTCATTCAAACGCTCTGTCTGTTGTTTTGTTGCCCCCCTCCCCTCCCTAGATGTATGTCATGACCTGCGTCGGGGCCAGCGGAGGGCGTCTGGCCGGGCCTCTGGTCAGCCTCTCGCTGGTTAGCCTGGCCGTGCTGACGGGCATCAACAGAGTGACCGAGTACCGCAACCACTGGAGTGATGTCGTCGCCGGACAGTCCATCGGCGCGGCCATTGCTGTCTTCTTGGTCGGTATCCGGGTTTGATTCGGGGTATGGGGCGCGGTCACAGTTTGCTCCCTGGCCAATCGGTGGCCTGCGTTCTCTCGACGGGAAGCGACGAGGTGGGGAGTCATTGTGGGGCTTGGCCGAATATATTTAGGCCCTTTCCTCATCAGGGCGCTTCCCTTAATGGACTAAATAGCTGCAGGACAGGCACACACACACACACACAAGACATGGTTGCATGGATGAGCATAAGTTTGTCCTTTGCCTGGTGACTCCTGCAGGGCAGAGTCTGATGGGACAGAAAGCTGGGTCACAGAAACAGTCGGTGCCAAAATGCCGGTGCTTCCTCCCTCTCAGCCTGTCGATGTTGTTGTTGTTGTTGTTCTTCTTCTCGTAGGTAGCATTCGTGGTCCAGTATTTCAAAAAACGACTGGCGGTCCCTCGGAGCCCCTCGGACGCGGGCACGGCCGACACCGACGAGGCCCCGCCTCACGCCAACCACAGCGAAGAAGCCGGCCACAAATACGTCGTCTCACAGGTGAGACTTTTCTCGAAAGCGCTTCACAGCTGAGCGAAAGGTTCTCTGCGAAAGGTTCCCGTGAGTGAAATACTTAGGTTCCAGTTTGATGGGGAGCTGTGGGAGAGACACCCCCCCCCGTGTTGCCGATCATGATGCACCACAGAGAGAACAGTCCTGTCTGTTGTTTGTTCTCTCAAAATCAATCTGTTGTTATTGTTTGTTTTTTTTTCTCTCCTGCTACCCCAGAGCACGGGATCGTTCACTGAGGTCACATGACTATGACCCCTCGTGGGCCCTCCCCAGCAGCGTGACCAGCGGGGGAAACGGACCCCACCAGCTGTCTCCAGATAGGCCCAAAGTCTGCATTGTGTATGATATCGCAGTCGTCTATGAGTGTTTATGTGGCTTTAATCTGTGGTCAGGATGCAGCTTTGGTTCCTCCGGACAATCGCTGCAGCCGAACCTGCCGGAGGTGGAACAAGCCCTCAAGGTTCCTCCGAGTTCTTCCAGACGCACGCTCAAAATGTGCTCAAAAACCAGACTGAACCCCGACTCCTGCAACTCCGATGCGCGACCGTTTCGAAACTAGCATGTGTCAACGGGTCGATTCCCCCAGTCTCTCCCTACTGTCGTGTATTTAGCTTCATCTGTTGGGTCATTGTAGGCTAAGAAACAATCCGATGTTTACCTTCCAACGTTGCATCAAACTGTTTGGATCAGAAATAAATTCTGCTGCATGATAAAAAAAAAAAGTTGTTCTACATTTTTCTTGCTCTGGTGAATCATCATCGGTGATTAATTATGGCTACATTTGGGTTTTTAAAGCAGAGGCACAGTGCCTCACAAGCTTTGCTTGGTGGTCCGAGGCGTGGGGTCTGCGGGGGGGGGCCTCTGCTGTGCTGACTGCACGGTGTCGAGCCTGGCCTGAAGCTGTTCAGGAGCAGCGTGGCGTCATTTACCTTTCGTTTACCAAGAGCTGCTTCCAGGACACCGAGTGGCACCAAGAGCTAATCTATAGTGGCTCATAACTTAGCATGCAACAAATATCCCTTTGCTTCATCTTTATTCTTTTCAACATTTACGTTATTTAACAAATGAACTTTTTGACAGTTCTGATTAAACAGGCTAATATAATGTAATTTTTCTGATATTCATCCACCATCTACTTGCCTCTAACCAGTGGCGTTGCAAGGGTCTCTTGGGGCTCCGAGCAACCCCCGTTGTCGTTGCTGTGGTGAAGTGCATTTTGGCCGCCCGAAGGGGGCAGCCTTGGGGCCCCCCCTATTTGCCGGGGCTCCAAGCAACTGCCCGCCTTGCCTGTCCGCACGCTACGCCTCTGCCTCTAACGTCTCTAAATCCGAACGCCTCCGCGTCCCCTCCTCCTATTTGGAGGCGTTGGAGTAGTGAGAGAACTGCTCCGGAGGGACCCGCGTCCTTTTTACCGGTCAGCTCCAGACTTCTCCTCCTTCGATTGGCGGCGGCGAGGGATCGCTCGCTGTCAATCAGCGGAGGCTGCCCCCCCCCCCGGAGCCCCGCCCCCTCTTGCACCTGCACCCGCGCTGTCCGGCAGCGCGCAGATCTCCCGCAGGAGAGAGGACGCGCGTGGAAAAAGGTAAACCGCCTCTTATCGCTCGGTTCCTCATCGCTCCCTCATGTAGGCATGTTAGGAGTATCACGTGGTTTCATGTTTAAGGTTATCTATGAATGATGAAAGTTACTGTGTGCACTGTTTGGAAAAGAAACTCCAAAAGTTAAAGTATTTATAACGCTTTCCTGTCGTGAAATACTGACGCTAGGACAGTTTATTGTGACATTTAACAGCTCCCCAGTGCAGACGGGAGGGGGGCTCCTCACTTAATGGTGCTGGTGGGACCTCCTGTAAGTGGGACCCAACGCACTATGGTCCGTCACAGCGACCGGGCCCCATGTGGCCCCTCCGTATAGAGTTGGTAAAGCAGATGGTTGACACAGATTACAGCCTCGGTGAGGAGATTAGCCTGCCTTCATCCTCTGTTTTACTGACTGGGTGCTGCACAGGCTCATCACATAGTGGAGCCCACACACACACACACACACACACACACACACACACACACACACACACACACACACACACACACGCACAGACAGCAAAACAAAACCCAGTATCCCCTTGTACAATCTGCCAGATTACTTTCCAGTATCTGCAAAAGTACTCTGTGAAATGTGTGAGCAGTAACTGTTCTCACAGGAGTTTGCTGTGGTTGTGACCATACTGTGATTATGCTTCATGTTATTGCTGAAGTTACTTCGAAAATAAAGGTTTCAGAAGTGCAGTTACTAGTCACTGTTTACCGAGTTACAGAGAGAGTAAAGTGTTGGAGGTGAAAGTAAACTTTGTGTACGTCTGGATTTAAAGTGGGAAAGGCCCACTTCAGTGTGACGGGGGTGTTTTTTATGTGAGGGAGCTGGAGCAGAATGATATTAAGACGACCTGTGCCGACGACTCCGAGGCTGGTTTCTCCCAGCTGGCCCGAGGCAGTGGGTCACTAACGTGTGTAGGGGAGTAGGGGGTGTGCAGGGTGTGTGTGTGTGTGTGTGGGGGGGGGGGGTGTCCCATTTTACTGTCCAGGGGGACAATAAGAAGAGAAAATAAGTGATCCTTCCAGCTTCTCAAACTCTGGTGTTTACACTGTTTGCAATAAGCAGGTTTTAAGGGAGCAGGTTATTAGCTCAGTGCCCCCCCTTCCCTCCCTCCCCTCCCCCCCCAAAAGCTGGAAGGTCTTTAGGTCACTCTTTATCTGGTCACTGCCCTTCAACCTGATCGAGACTTACAGGGAGCGTGATTACTTCAGTTCCAGTACCCCCCCTGATTACAGACACCTTTGGCTGGAAGGTTCCTACTTCTGCACGTTGGTGAGTGAGACATGGAAAAAGAGGTCGGTCCGTCCAACCGGGTCTGCACGCGTGTAACGTGATGATCCGGTTCTATGCGTGATATGTCTATCTGTACGTTTCGTTCTAAAAATACCGTCCAGCCCCCCCCCCCCCTTGCAGGGAAACGATCCCTGTATCTAACCTCTCCTGCGCACTGGCTTGACCTACATCTGTAGGGGGAGTCTGTGCCAGGCAGCTGACGCAGCCCCACCTGTGAATTCATCACGCAGGGGAAGTAAACGTTAGAAGTACTGAAGTACTTAAATTGAAGTTATCCTTTCTTTCTCTGGTGTTTTTTGGTCATGTGGGCCCCTGGGACTAGTTTCTCTGCGCTGCCCTTTGGTTCTGTCCTGGAGCGTCAATGGAGGAACACGACCTGCTGAAGGAGAGGCTCCAGGCCATCACGGTGAGAACGTCAACGACTCGAGCTTGTGTGTGTGTGTGTGTGTGTGTGTGTGTGTGTGTGTGTGTGTGTTAAGCGTTTGGTTTTGGTGTAACAGGAAAAACATCGAATCCAAGAAAACATCCGTCAGAAAAAGCTGGAGCTGGACCAGGAGAAGCTGGAGCTCCATCGTTTGAAGGTTGTCGTCTGATCCTCCCGTGTAGATAGAGCAGAACCAGTAGTGTTGTTACTGGGAGCTGGTGTCCTCCAGTGCTAACTCGTGGTGGTGTCCCCCCCCCCCCTCCATCCTTGCTTAAAAACCAGAAAAAGGCTCTGAGAGAGCAGTGGCTGCTGCAGGACTCCACTTCCCACAATGCCGCTCACTCCACACAGCTGCAGAAGCTCCTGTGTGACCAGCAGCAGACCAGAGCGCTGCAGCTCAACATCCACAGGTACCATCCCCTTCTCACACACACACACACACACACACACACACACACACACACACACACACACACACACACACACACACACACAC
>JAUESF010000041.1:134786-150103 GCA_032274765.1 Malacoctenus tetranemus
CACACACACACACACACACACACACACACACACACACACACACACACACACACACACACACACACACACACCTTGTTCTGCTTGTGCTCCATGATCTTCCTGTAGGATGGCTGCTTGGCCAGCAGCTTCCCTCCAGCGCTCTCCAGGATGGACTTCATGGTGCCGAGGCTGGGACAGATGCCCGGGGTCAGGTAGAAGTACTTGCCCTGCAGAAGCCAGGTCACACGTACAGAAACACCTGTCATTGAAAACAACTGAAAACAAGCTGCGTGGTGCAGCTACACAAGAGCACGGCGTCGTGTGTCTTGATGAACGGGTTTGTAATGGCTGAGAAGCGCTTGCTTGTGGAGTGTTTGTGTTCAGGCGGGGGTCCCAGTCTGACCTTGAAGAGCGGCGCAGAGTGGGCTCTCTTCAGCGACTCCTCCAGGCTGAAGCCGAACAACACCTCGGCCTCAGCGTCCTTTAAAGTGTAACTCTGCTCATCTAAAACACACACACACACACACATCAATCATGTCAGTGTGTGCTCTCCTCCCGCCCTGACAGCCGATGGCAGCGAAACCACTGAACCACAGACCGGTAAAGCTAGCGACCTCGCAACAAGTGGTCAGCACAAAAGGTCAACTCGCGGTCAGGAGTGAAAGGTTCCCGGTGAAGGACGGGAGGAGGAGGAGGAGGAGGAGGAGGAGGAGGAGTACCTGCGAACTTCTGGCTCCTCCAGCTCTCCTCCAGCCACTCGGGGCTCACGACGTGTTTGACCACCGACATGGCCGTGAGGAACTTCACCGTGCGCGTCACCTTGGTGGCCACTAGGTGCGTGACCTTCAGGCTGCTGTCTGCCACTTCCCCACCCAAAGCGTGCAGCCTCTGCGGGAGAGAGACGGAGGGGAGGGGATCGTCAGGCATGACCACCACAATCCACAACAACCAGCGCCCGTCGCCAGTGCTCCGCCTCACCCACCTTGGTGTACTGCTGCACTTGTGCCGGCTCGAAGCCTGTGAACATGACTCGCGGGGTGGACTCTGGAGGAAGCTTCTTACTAGGGGACTGGATGTCCTCCAGCCTGCACACACGCACACGCACACACACACACACAAGCTCATCAATGCTTTCCACTGGACAGCAGGAAGCAGCCTGGTCCAGGATCAGCCGCACTCACCTGGCCTTCTTGTTGGCGGGCGGGTTGGTGGAGTCGTTGATCTTCTGTTTCTGGAGCAGCTGGAGGTTCTACAGAGAACAGACCCACAATCAGCCGGAGCATGGTGTGGCTTCAGATCAACACGTGTTCCAGTGAAACCATGAAGCGTCTCACACTCAGAAACGCAACTCACCGCCAAAGCTTCAGGAGACACCTTGACTGGGGCTCTCCAGGCACCTTCACAGGGAACACAGTCAGTCACACATGTGGCCCTTCACACCCCTACTGCTGGGTAGACCCCACTAACTCCCTGAGGTGAAGTCTGCAGAGCCTGTCCATCACCAGCTGTACTGCGATTCCCAGCTGTGGGACAGACTCCTGAGCTGTACGTACCCAGCAGGTTCTGGACCAGCTGCGGGTTCGGCACCAGGGGCTCGGGGTGTGTGTAGATGGAGTATCTGCTGTGCTGGATCTGCCTCAGCGCTTCGAAGTTGCCCAGCAGGACGTCGCACAGCCACTGGGCGTTCACACACGGGATCTTCCACTCCTTCGCCTTCTCGTACTTGAGCCCGCTGGGCCTGAGGACGGACGAGGGGACAGTCTGACATCACCCGTCTGACACCTGCTTGGAAGACTGAGGCCGGAAAACCTTCACTGATCCGAAGTGAACGCGAGTGATGGCCACAAGTGACCGACCACCAAGACTGGAACCTCTCGATTTACCAGAACATCCCAGTGAAGCCAAACACCAGCAGAAACACAAACTCTCACCAACACAAAAGCAGGAGGGAGATATTTGTGTTTATCCTGGTTCATCTTTCAGAAACGCCTTATTAAATGCTGCTGACACACAGTGTTTCCAACCCTACTGACACTCCTGAGCCACCCTCACGTCTCACACTTACTCTTTGCAGATGAGGACGGTGTTACTGCGACACAAGTATCCAGTGTATCGAGCTCCGGCCAGGTAAGCCATCAGCTTCAAGTCGTCTCGGTCCGCGTCCACGAAGCCAGTCACGGAAATAATCTGGGAGAAAAACACACGTGCGGGAACGTGAAGGTGGAGGAGGAGGAGGAGGAGGAGGAGGAGGAAGAGGAGACATACGTGCTGGGAGCAGGGTTTGGCTCCGGGAGGGAAGGCGAAGGGCAGGTGGAGCGTCCGGTGAGGAGGGACCATCCTCTTCTTCTTCAGCACCGTGTTGAGCCAGTGGGCGGTCACGCAGCGCTTCCCCTCTCTGAGAGCCTGCAGCAGGGAACAGCCGTTCACTTGTGGTCAGCTCTCGTCCAAACTGCTCCAAACGTTCCGGCGAGAACGCGGCACTCAGCCTTACCTGCACATACAAGTTGCTGACTTGACTCTCACACAGGAGGTGCGTGCAGCGGGCGGTCAGAGTGGAGTCGACGGTGCCGCCGCACGCCTGGATGACCTGCGGGGAAAGACCAGTATACATGCTGGATGCTGAACAACCAAACGGGAGGAAACCATCGCTGCAACTTTATCTAAAGCGGCTCTCGGATCACACCATCTGAGCGCCACTCGCCCGGCTGCACTGTCAGGCCGACCTACCCTCTTCCATGTGGCCAGGAGCTGCTTGTCAGCCATCTGCTCGGGGTAGTCAGCGACAGCAAACACGCAGCCCAGCAGGAAGCCGTCCTGTGGAACTGGGAGGGAAGCTGGTGTTAAAGATCGACATGCGTCCTAACCCTTCCTGTATGTTCAACACTGACTGGAAAATCCTCTGTGTTCTTTTACAATGTTACACTTTACATGGAAATAAGCCTGTAAGTATGTATGGAATTGACTGTTGGACCCAAACTAAGAGGTTGAACTCACTCTCTTGTCCCGGCTCGTGTCCAAACAGCTGTGAGACGTGATGATGCTGCGGCTGCTGCTGCTGCTGCTGCTGCGGCTGCAGCTGCTGCAGCTGAGGTTGCAGCGTGGTCGTCTGTTGCTGATGCTGCTGCTGAAGGATCTGCTGGTTCTGATTCTGCAGAGCCTGCTGCTGCTGCTGGTTCTGCAGGTGCTGCTTCTGCATCTGCTGCATGTGTTGCTGTTGAAGGAAATGCTGCTGCTGCTGCTGTAGATGCTGTTGGTGCAACTGCTGCGGATTGATTTGCTGTTGTTGTTGTTGCTGCTGCTGTTGTTGTTGTTGTTGTTGTTGCTGCTGCTGCAACATCTGCATGCGCTGCTGCTGCTGCTGAAACTGCTGGAGCTGCTGCTGCAGCGCCTGCTGCTGCTGGAGCTGCTGCAGACCGGGACGCAAGAGCTGCTGGGGCCGCAGCTGCTGCTGGGAGAACGCGTGTTGCTGCTGCTGCTGCTGCGGCTGTGGTTGCTGCTGCTGCTGCTGTTGTTGTTGCTGAGAAAACATCTGCTGTTGATGGAGAAACTGTTGCTGCTGTTGGGGCAACTGTGGGAAGCCTTGTTGCTGTGCAACTTGTGGCTGCTGCTGCTGCTGCTGATGTTGCTGTTGGGACTGGAGCTGCATCATCTGATGCTGCTGTTGGAAGTGCATCATGGGGTGCTGCTGCTGCTGCTGTGGTAACTGTTGATGATGCTGCTGCTGTGCGACCTGGTGCGACTGATGCTGCTGCAGCAACTGCTGCTGCTGCTCTGGCGTGAGAGTCTGCGACGTCAGCTTGGTCTGATTGAACAGAAGCGGGTTGGTGCTGTTGGGTGCTGTCTGGGCATGGCCCTGATTGGTCTGCTGTTCCAATGGCTTTGTCTGATTGGCTGTAAGATTCTGGATGATCTGTGGGGGAAAAAGGCAAAAGCACTCAGCGTGAACACTCCTGCCAATCACGTGTGCACCTGATCTTTGCTGTTCTATAACAAGAGGTGCAGAACGAGCTCAGTCGAAGGGATTCAGGTTTCTCAGCATTGCAGAGTCTGAGCGACGCAGCTGCCAGCACGGAGGTGACGTTCACTCACATGTGCAACGTTGGCGGGCCGACTGGCCGGCTGCATGTCGGAGTTGTTGGTGATGTTGCGTAGCGTTCTGGCGGCTGCGCTCCAGCCAGGAATGCCCTCTTGAACCGGTACGCCTGAAGAACGGGAAGAGGCCAATCAGAACGAGCCATGAACATAGAAATCAGACATGTAGAACTGGTGGTCCGTGTGGCTCCCTTCACAGTGCACATGCTCAGTCCCAACGAGACCTGATAACTCTTGCTTCCCCTCACACTTCAGAGAGTTGATCTACTGTCTCAACATATAGTGCTGAGCCCCACTGACCTTGCTGTGCAGGGTGACCGATGGCAGCGGCGGCGCGAGCCTCGGCAGGAACGGCTGCTCCGCCGGCAGGCGCGGGAGGCACGGTGGCACACAGGTTGATCAGACCGCTGTTGTTGGACGCCACCTGGTCCTTGACGCCGGGCGGCCCGCCCCGCCGCCTGGCCGTGTTGCTCGGCGCGCTGACCGTCAGCGTGACCACCTCTGCCGGCGTCCAGTTGAGGTTGGTGCCCTCCTTCTCGGTGGAGGAGTCGTCGTCGGAGTCGTCGAACATGCGCTCGCTGCGGCGCTCGGGTTTGCGCGGGGACGACGTCGGGGAGATGGAGTTGAGCCGCTTGGGTCCCGGGCGCCTGCGGGGGCTGGACTCCTCGCCGGAGGAGCCGCCGCTGGACACGCGAGAGCGGCGGGGGCTGTAGCTGCCGTCGGACTGCGAGCGCTGGTCGTACGAGTCGGCCTCGCTCTCGTCCTCCTCCTCGGGCTCCACGTACGTGAGTCTGGGATGGTAGAGCGCCTCATCCTTCCTGCTTTTGTCTTTGAAGAGCAGAGAAGGAAAAATGTCCATTGAAATTGATGTCTGAGAACGTTCTACATTCGCCACTTGTAGATTTTTTACTCTACATTCACTTCGTGTTGCAGAATTTGCAAGTATTGTTGAATTGTACAATGACATATTAAAGTTTTTTGAAGTTGATCAGTAGCATATTGTTACCTTTCACAGAGTCTGTTATCCAGTCCAGCGTTACGATCTTGATACCAGGATGTTTGAGGGCACACTCGAATTTAGCCTGGAGGCAAAACACACACAAACACCTGATGTTAATCTGAGTTTATGTCAATAATTGAATCGTACGTTTTCATTGCGACTAAGTCACAGGAAATGAGGGCTGCACATGTATTAGGCAAACGCGCGATGTGCCAAAACGATGAAGTATAAACGGAGAGGAGCCAGACGCTGCTTGAGCTGGCCTGGCCTGTTGAATGGCGTGAAACACAGCCATTCGTTAACAGCGCACGACCCTGGAAACAAACTGGAATGAACGGAAGACGCGCTTACTCCTTTCGGTTCCTTCACCACCAGGTGAGTGACCTTCTTGTTGAGATTAAGCTGACATTCTCCTCCATGAAAGGTGACGTAAGCCCACAGAGCGTTGAGATCATCTGGGAGCTGTGCACAAACACACACACACAGATGCAGATATATACACATTTAGGAGCTGTGGGACACACAGTTCCTGTAAAAGTTGAATTTCCTTCTAAAGTATGAAGCACACACACGCAAAACAATCAACACAGAATATTTGAACTGACACACACAAATACACACGCACCCTGGGAAGACACGCTGTCACACCGAAGAAGATCTGTCCTGATTCAGGGGAGAACCCGGTCACTCTGCGGTGTTTGTGGTCACGGAAAAAACACATAAACAAAACTTTGGGCTCCTTCTCCTGCACACTCCCCATTATCCAGGTCTTTAAGTCAGATGTTTGGTACTGGGCCTTCAAGTCCTGGTGCACTGACAGAACTTCATCATGTGGAAATTTACCTTAAGTTAATTTCTTTTTGCGAGATTGCTTATTTCAGATTCACTTTCGTTAGTTTTTTTAACAGTGTGTTCACTACCCAGTAAAGACTGTGTCTCACTCTTCTTCTGCCCCGTGTTATGATTTAGTGCGGTGAGGGTGTTGGTGTTGGTGGTGGTGGGGTAGGACTCCACATAAAAGGATACGGTAACAGGTCTCCGCACCTGACGGACAGGATCACCCAGGAAGGCTGCAAGAGAAGCAAAACGGCAGGTCAACCTTTAAGATTCACTTCGCTCCAGGTTATCGCTCGTCTAGCATTTTTGGTGCGACAGGACGTCAGCGAGGCCGTTACCTTGACGACGGGGAGATCAAACACCTCCCTCGACTCGCCCACCTCGGGGTTGTCCCCGTCCTCCGCGATGATGTGAGTGGCGAGCGCATTGCAGGACGCCTCCTTCCCTTTCCCAGCTTTCAGCAGCTGCACCACCTAACACAAGAGAAGAGGCAAAACACCACTTGGCATTCATGTCTGTGTGTACTTAGAAAGGTGCGAGTGATACATAATGAACAACATGTGTTACACAGTTACAACCAGAGAGGGCTGTGGGACCTTGGCCCAAAGAAACGGAGCTGACTTGGAGATATGGTGAATTTTGGAGATGTGAGTTTACTGTAAACGAGGATCACTGAAGTGTAACCGGCTGATTGGTGTGAGGGTCAATGTGTTCAGGGGGCAACGGTGTGTTCAGGAGCCAGACAGATAATCTGAAATAACAAAATAACTTGAAATCCGGTGGATTCACGTGGAGCCGCGCCAATCCAAACAAACTGACCCGACGCGGTTTGTTGACATGTTTTTCTATCGACGTGACTGGATGGCGTACCGCCTGTCCCATACGTAAAGCTAAAAATAAACAACAGATCAGGGGGGACCTGACATCAACGCTGCATCAAAGGGACGTGCACGGGCTTCTGCAAGGACAAGGCGCAAATGGGAAGCACTATTTGGCAGGAAGTACAGTTTCAGAGCCACAGGTCTCCAAATCCAGCGAGTGGGAAAAGGCAGTGACGCAATCGCACTAAAGAGGGAGCTCCCGGTTGAGCGAAACATTGACGTGAAATAACAGTTGGAGCCGGGGTGGTGCTGCAGCACTGCGAGGTTGCAGTCGGGAGGTGGACGAGGGGCAGCGGTTGATAACAAGCAAAGCAAACGAGGGCAAGATGTATTGTGAGCACTGAGAGCAACAGACTGATGAGCCGCAAGCTAGAAGCTAGTAGCTAAAACCTCAGCACTAACAGCTAATGCTAAGGTTTAAAGTGCAGCTAAGCTGCATCTACGCACTGTGTGGAGCCGACAAGAGCCAACACAGAGTCTCCCGAGCAGGACTGGGGGGGGATTACAGAGCCGCCTCCAGGGTTAGATGCACACCAAACTCACAGCTCATCATGTAGCAAGTCACCCAGTTAGCCGTCTGGCTAGCTTGCCCTGTAAGATCCCGTTGAGATTGAATGGGTCTAGCACGGTAGCATGCTACAAGTTTAGCTAAAACAAGCTAATGTCCAGAGCCTCACCTCTTGGTCAATGTCCCCAACCACGTAGAATTTGACATCTTTAAAAAGTTCTTCGGAAACCTTACTTTCCTCTTCAGACATAGTTGTGTAGTAAATTCATAGGATTAAATATCTAAAAACAGCTAAAAGAGGAAAGTATCCCTGCTAGTGCAGTGAACAGGGAGCGTACAGAAACACTCAAGCGCCAAACCGCTGAGCGCGCCTTGGACCACAGCATTCTGTGAGGACTGCAGGGGTGTTCATAAAATAGTACTACTTCGAAATGTGATTCTTTAACGTTTAGAATACGTTTACACTTCTTATCAATATAAAATGTCAACTAACTATTCGTTTTTTTATTTTTTATTGTACTCTTAAAAAGCCTTTCACACGTTTTTTCTTCCTATAGAGATGTGGACCACCCTGTCAAATAAAGGCTAATGTTTACATCTAAACGTGTAACGGGAATATATGTCAAGCCGACGGTAAACCGAGGACATTCGTATTTTGTGGCATTTAGTGTCAACGGCTACCACACTACAGTGAATGAAAGAATAGTTTTTTTTCCCGTTGCATTGAGGGACAATGAAACTGGTTCATTTAGCTGAGAAAGAATAATCATGATTTGGGAAAACCACTACAGTTGTGACACATCTAGATACTTTACTTTAAATATCTGGTCTGGTACTTGTGAATATTATTGTATGATTACAACACAAAACAAGTGCGATGTCAATGCAACCTTTTCTAAGCTGTTTTGACCTGCTCATGGGGAAATAACAGACAGTGTTTCACAAAGACCCAGCTGAGCCACCCATATATGATAACATAGGCCAGCATCTCTGTCATGCAGATATGAAGGAGGAGGGGAAGGATCTGTTGCGTGTGGAAAATCACAGACATCCACGCGGAGCTGGAGAACACCTGACAGCGAAGACCTCCAGATGGAGGAGGACGCCCGGAGACGTGGGAGAGAAGCTCCAGCAGGAGGTGACAGAGAGGCAGCAGCTGGAGGAGTCTCTGCTCCAGCAGGAACCTCCAGGAGGCCATTAAACTCCTTGAGCACCCCAACAATAACACCACCCCTGCTTACTCGGTTTCCTCCAGTTAACCTCATAATCGATTGTTTTTTGTTGTAATGTCCCTGGGGCCTCTTTCTATGCCATCAGAGGTTGAATGTTTATTTACTGCACTGAAACTTTGAGGAGTTCAAGCTTTGAATGATAAAAAAACCATCAAATCAACTTTAACATTCACAGTTTTGAGGCAGCTTTAATTTTCTTTTGAGTGTCAAAATAAATTCAGCTGAATGAAAGTATTTTTCTAGGTAACATCGCTCCTGAATATGCAAAATAATGTGTATTTTCCAGGTCAGAGTCATGTGCTGTCACAGCAGTCTGCCAAAACACCAGGAAAGCTGCTATATGTGTGGTTTTTTTTATATTTCAAACATTTGGATGCTAAAATAAAAAAATTCAGTGCAAGAAATTCAAGATTCAACCCCGATGGTATGGAAAAAAAACCCTCAGTCTGGTGGTCTTCTGAGTGGTCTTGAGTCTAGACACGACCATGTGTGAGAGTTGAGGCTGTACTCTGTCCCATCCTGTAGCAGGCTCCATCCCAAAACAGCTTCGTTCTCCTGCTGAAGGGTGTAATCCTGATTTTCTGACATGTCATCCGCTCTCCAATCCATTTCTGCTGTAGTTAATGACTTCTTTTATTAGCAGGTGTCAAGCCAGCTGTCACACACACAGGCACGCACACACACACACATGCACGAACGCACACGTGGTGGATCCTGAACGCATCAGCGCTAAGAGACCTTGACAAACTGAACTGCAGCCAATTGAGCGCAGTAATTGGAGGAGCCTTTCTGACAGCCACATTAATGATGTCGATGGCCGCCTTTTGATCTCGGTGCGATGAAATTAAAGCCCTGCTTCAGACACACCTCGTGTCATCCGGCTCCGCTGTTGCTCTTGGTCTATTTTTGCCCGTTCACCCTCGCACCCCCCCCCACCCCCCCGGGAAGCAGGACGACGAGCCGGCCTCGGGAGCCGTGATTGGACGGGCACCGGCGCTGATTGCCAGATGACCACACACCTATTAGATTTAGACATCTCTCTGCAGGCATGCTTCTGACATGATGGAGCGGATTGATTAAGGAGCGATTTTACCCATGTGGTGTTTTCCTTTACAGGTGTGCGAGTTGTGTCTTCATAAGGAGACTTGATGAATCGATGCTGGCTGTTTGTTTGCTACCTGTCACAAAGGTCTGTTTCATAGAGGAAGATACAGGTTCTCAGGTAAAAGTTTAGTTTAGGGAACTAACAGAATGTAAACAAACGACCTTTCTCTCTCTGATGAGCTCAGATCAGATTCAACAGCTGACTCTCGAGCTGCCTATCATTAGCTAACCGAGGTAGCCAGAGATGCTGTAGGGACTGATGTTGTCGAAATGTACCATTTACCATAAGAAGACACTGAAGCAGACAAAGGAAACGGCCTTTTTGCTGGTATTTGGAAGGATCCTTCCTTCCAAGAGAGTGCATTCGCCAGTGTTTGGCCTCACTGTAAGGTTCTGGCAATCAAAGAAACGGAGGGGGTCCGCGACATTTCTCAGGGGGCAATTCAGGGGGAGCTCAGGGGAAAAAAAAGAAGTTTGGAAGCAGCCGCCTCGAGCGGCTCATTTGATCGAAACCACGGGAAGCAGAGAGTTGGGACAGAGAGAGTTGGGACAGAGAGAGGGGGACAGAGAGAGGGGAACAGAGAGAGTTGGGACAGAGAGAGGGGGACAGAGAGAGGGGGGACAGAGAGAGTCGGGACAGACTCCCACTTGTTGCGTGCCGAGACGACTCGTCCAGAAAGCCGTCCTGGATGCTCCCCCGAAGACCAGACGTCGTCATCAGGCCATTACGTGCGCTTTAATCGAAAAAGAGAGAACGACCTCCAACAGCGAGGACTTCGAAACTAAATAAATAAATAAAGGGGCCCCGAGATCATCTAATGGAAAAAAAAACGTCCCCGGGGGGGGGTCTCCGACAGTGGTACTTACTGCCACCCAGATTCAATCAGCGGCGTCAGATTAAAAGCGACGCGGCAGCACAGTTTTAATTAGGGCATTTTTTTTTAAAACACCAGCCGGAAAATAATTATAGCGTTTGCTTCGACGGTTAAAGAGACGACGGAGCACGGCGAAGGAGATAATGGGGGGGGGGGGGAGTGAAAGGGGGCGTCGGTCGGTTGGCGTCGGTCGGTTGGCTTTGTTTCAAGGTCACGGCGGCGTGAAGCAGCTCGCGCCGGCTCGCTTCCGTCAGGGCCGCGCCGAGGTCGTGAGCCTTTAAAAAAAGGTGGAAGGAAACTGGAGGGCGAGGACAGTACGGGGAGCAAGGTGTGGAGAAAGATGCAGTGTCGGGGGGAGGGGGGTTGATGCCCGCCCTGTGTTCCAACCCTGCCACCACTGTGAGCAGCACCCATGAAGATACCCGAAGGACACCGAGTCCAACTGAACTAAAAGCTAACTCATCCAGGTGATTACATAGAGTCATCTCCTCATTGAGGGAAATAAAGGTTAAATGAGGCGTTCAGTGTCAGTCATCTGGAGCGAGGGTCGCATTGGAAAAGACCGTCTGCTGTGCAGCATCCACTGGAAACGGGATGAGACGCTGAACCAAGCGTGATGAGAAACACGTGAAACGCCTGAACACAGCGCCACCCTCTGGCCTCTGTGGCCACGTTCAGGCAAAACACATCGCCAACAGCAAGGGCATTGACCCCCCCCCCTCCCAAAAAAAAAACCCTCCTGCTTCCTGAACTTTCACAATAAAACGCTTTGGCCCCCTGCTTCAGGGGCCACTGAGAGCCGCATCCCACACAGAGCTAGAGAGAGGCCCTTTGGAAAGTGAGAGGGGAGAAAACTAAAAGCAGCAGAGCAGAACCTCCTCCTTTGTCACCGAGCACTGCGGTGAACCCATGCAGGACCGCGCGACGGTCCAGGATGCCAAGCTCCGCTGGAGCCCGGGGAAGGGCCCCATCAGGACAGCCATGCTGGCTGGCATTCGCACCCGGGGGGTTTAGGCACGGCGTGGCGATCAGTGGGATTAGGAGGCAGTGGGGGGGGGGGGGGTCACTGATAGCAACAAGCCTGGCTCTGGGCCTTTTTGAGCGTGCAGTCAGAGGTCAGGGCAGGAGGACGCGGAAAGGACCCAGAGGAGACGCCGGGGACAGTTTCCAGGTAGGACCCGCGACTCTTTGACGTCCTCCACACGTCTCACCTCATGTGGGATCACGTCACGAGCAAGGTGATCGCTCAGGTGCTTGTTCGGAACACAGACTTGTTTTGCTGCTTCGGATTCAGCTACATTGGATCTCATCTCTGTGTAAAAGCTCCTGATTATCCAACCAAATCAGTGTTAGAATGACTGTAAATGGCACAAAGCAATTCTGAGGGATCGGAGCTAAACAGGGACTTGCTTCTCTGAAAGGAAGCAGCTTGGACTGAATTCCCACCAAGAGGGGGCTTCAGGTGGTGTTCCCGAACCAGTCACTCACCAGCTGACGTGGAAAACCTACTGGTTACGGACAGAAAAGAGCGACTGGCCTCGGCGGAAACTCTCAAACTGTGTATGAAACAAGCCTCTGTGTTCACATCAGCGATCACCGGGCTCCCGCCTTTGGATTTTAAAGGTCCCATATTAGGCTATTTTTCAAAATAAAGGTTTGGGATTTGCTTTGATGCTGGATTTTTTGACAGAAAGAATACAGCAGTGGAAGTGCTGAGCCGAAGGGACAACGGCTGTTTTCTGTAGTTGAATAAAAGAGAATAACTGTTTTATTGACGATGATATCGATACTTCACACATCATCACTTATTTTTAGACAACAAAAAAAATCGTTGAAGATTTACTGAGATCTTGCATTTGCAGTCATATAGATGAGACCTGAGCTGTTGTTTTTGTTGATAGCAGGCCCTCCCAAACTTTACCCAGGGATCATTCTGCTTTCATGTTTTATTTCTATCTTTCACTTCATCCTTGTCCTTCATTTATTCATTAATTCCATTCACGTTTAAATCCCTGTTGAAAACTGATTCACTCACTTCACGTCCAATCCACCTTGTGCGCGCTCAGTTACAGCAGCACCGACTCCTTTGTCCTCCTTGTTCCCACGTTTGCCTCCTTCATGAATCTGATCTGATGACAGTGAACACATCGCCGCGTGATGATCTAAACACGTGTGCTGCTGTTTTGCTTGATCAGGCATCTTTTCCCCCTCTCATCAGTTAAATGCATGATTGTGAGGTTAAATGAATGGACGCAACAGATCTGTCTGAGCGCTGCCAGTGAAGCCACAGTGCAGGAAACGTGTCTGTTCTCACCATCCAACGCATGCGTGGTCATGTTTTGAACACTTTGAGGAAATAATGAATATAAAGGTCAGTTCAGACATTGTGAACACGTTCCAATGAATATGACGCGCACATCGTGTCTGCCTTTAGACTCTCGGGCCTCCTGGAGCGAGTCTTTCAATGAGTCCCACACTAAAAGTCCGTCAGCGGCCTGCGAGCTGGACCCTGTAAAATATCCCTCCGCCCTGAGATCGTCTCTAGGTGAGGGTCACAGTTCAAACCAGCGCCGTCCGTCCCTGCCCAGCACTTCCAAGCCAACGTGTGCGCGCAGGAATCCGGTGCGTAAAACGCATGCAGACGGAGCGGAATAGGAAGACACCCCCCCCCCCTTCCCCTTCAAACCGTTTATCGCGGTCCCTCCTCGGGCCTCTCCGCCTCCTCTGCGAGGCTTTGTAAAGCGGACAGGAAGCCGATGGTCCCGGCTGACCTTTGCTTTGTGTGTCCCCCCCCCCCCGACCCGACGGCGGCGCACGGAGCGCCCGTTCAACCCTCTCAAAAGCGCGGATGTGGATCATAATCTGTACAGATGTGGAGTGGCGCGTCGTCCACAAAGGTGCTGCGAAGTTTGTCTTGGAGTCAGTGCTTCTTGTTCCAAGGACTTTCAGTCGTGAATGGGAGTTTTCTGACATTAGAGACTGAAATAGAAACGAGACAGTGGATTATCTGACACTTTTTTAATGAACAAACCAATGAAAAGCACACTCCTCTATAGCCTATGTTTGTTTCCTGTAGGTAAAATGTGACAGTCATCACAGAGAGACTCTCACGTTTGATTGTTTATCTGCTCTGCATCACTCAGGCTGCTGCCTCGTTTTTCTGCCGCGTTTCTTTCCAAACCTGAAAATTACAAAAGATCAACGAACCCCCAAAAACCACTCATTGTGCAAACCCCGCAGCTCCCTACTATATATCAAATGTAATTATTATATTATCAGCATTATTCTGCCTTCCCGCCGCTTGGTCATAATAATAATAGTGCCGTATTTTTTATTATAGCACATGAAGCAGCGCAATGTTCCATTGTGTAAACTGCCTTCAGAAAAGGTGCACTGCTTTCCGTCAGTTAAACCGGACGTGGAATAAACGAGTTGTTTCTTCGTTCTGCGTGACTTCTCTTGGCCAGGACTCCCCTGAAAAAGAAGGTTTTTAATCTCAATGGGACTTTCCTGGTTAAATAAATGTATAAAATGCTATAGAGGCAGGAATTTCCTGGTGATTGTGGGAGATAAACAGTTAAAACAAAATCGCCATTACAAGAGCAGCTGAGCAAACGTGATTTACTGACAGGGTCTGTTTTCTTTTGCATTTTTGGTGTTTTTTTTGTATTGTTTTTTCTTTGGTTTTGTTGTTTATTAAATGGAAGCGGTCCAGACAGACAGACAGACAGACAGACAGACAGACAGACGGGACAGCAGCAGCACCGGGCGCTCACTCCCGCGGTGACCTGTCCCCCCCGTCCTGTCCCGCTGTGCGCGTGACGCGCAGCAGACAGGTCAGCAGGTGCAGCGTGCAGAGGAAGGCCGCGGGCTGCTCCCGCTGACCTCTCTGTGGGTCCAGGCGCAGCCCCCCCCCTCTTGGTTCGGACATCAGTTGAAGGGCGCTCACTGAAGCGTCGCGTCGTACGTGGGCCGTCACGTCAGATCTCGGTTGCTGGTCCGGATGCAGCGTTGTGAGACACCTGGACTCTGTGGAGACGCGCGGGACCTTCGGGGACACCCGGCGCGTGGTCGCTCAGCCTGCTGCTGCTCCGGCCGTGGACGCAGTATCACTGTACACGCATCACGTACAGTTTGATCTTAGTTATTTAGTGTTATTACAGCGAGAAGGAGCGGGTCCGAGGCGCGTGGATGAACCGTCATCCTGATGTAAGGACACACACGTGCACGCTCCTGATTGTTTGGTTGATCACGACTGATACGTGACCTGCTTCAAAGCCGAATAGAGGCCTGATAGATAGATGGATAGATAGATAGATAGATAGATAGATAGATAGATAGATAGATAGAATCTCCGTCTCATTGCTAAATAACGCTGCTCATGATCTCGTCACATTCACCGTTAAATGACGCAATAATAAATCACCGTTGTTTTATTGGAGGCTAAATACGCAATAAGAAATCTCCTTGTTTTGCACTCTGTTCCCTCATAAATCTGCATCCCGCTTCATCTTCTGCTCCGACAGACGGCGTGAACGGGGATGGGACCGCACACCCTTCATCAGGCCCATGTGAGCCTGCAGAGGAAGCATCATGGAGTGACGGTAACGTTGTTGCGGTGGGGGAGGCGGGGGGCAAACGTTACTCTTATCAGTATTGTTATTATCTTATCGCTCTAATTTTTACAGTCAGGTTTGGTTGTTTTTGTTTATGTTGCAGGATGAGGGAGTGCATGGCTCGTGTGTGTGTGTGTGTGTGTGTGTGTGTGTGTGTGTGTGTGTGTGTGTGTGTGTGTGTGTGTGTGTGTGT
>JAUESF010000041.1:158054-175461 GCA_032274765.1 Malacoctenus tetranemus
GTGTGTGTGTGTGTGTGTGTGTGTGTGTGTGTGTGTGTGTGTGTGTGTGTGTGTGTGTGTGTGTGTGTGTCGGAGAGAGAGAGAGAGAGAGATCCCACAAAGTATCAACAATGTCCTCTGCCGGCTTTGACCTGGCATCAGACTGTTCACGTGATGGGGGTTTTCTAACACTGTGATCAAGTGCCAGTGTTTAAAGCAGAGGCCGGTGTTGATGGGTGGGGAGGCCCTGTTTCGGTGGGATCTGAAATTCATTCAAAGTGAATTCCCCCCCACACACACACTTCTATAACGACTTTATCACCCTTTAAAGAATAAAAAAAATACAGCTTGCATGTTTGTTTCAGCAGCCAATCGGGAGGAAGATCCCTCCCTCTCACGGCTCAATGGGAAACAAGCGAGCGGCAGTGGAGCTGGTGACCCGAGGCCAGGCCCCGATGCGACACACGACTTCCCTGCGCGTCACTCGCAGCCAAACGCCCAGTTTTACATCCACGAGGGTCCAGACTGGGTGGAGAGGATTGGGACACCGACTGAACTGACGAAAATCAAAGCACCTGAACGTGACGTGTAGCGTTTAGGTTCTTTGCAGTCGCCTGCAGGTCACTAAAGGTTA
Source organism: Malacoctenus tetranemus (assembly GCA_032274765.1). Taxonomy (NCBI): domain Eukaryota; kingdom Metazoa; phylum Chordata; class Actinopteri; order Blenniiformes; family Labrisomidae; genus Malacoctenus; species Malacoctenus tetranemus. Next base: position 158,668 of record JAUESF010000041.1, read on the forward strand.
TTTTCGTATGTTTTTTCAATAATAAGAATTGAAAAGCAGGTCAATAAGACAGGGAAACACCTTTAACTTGGCAGGAAAATGTTTTTTATTGCTATTATTCAAAATATTGTTTCAAAACGAGCAGTTTATGAGGTTTAAAACAGAAGTAACTCGACACTTTGCCGGTCCTCAGAGTTCCAGGTGCGCTGCTCCCCGCTTCTGGAATTTTCGCAGTCACCTGAACGCACCGCGCGAATTGACGGAGCGGATTGGATTAATGGGCGCCTCCTGTGGGGGGGGGGATTCCGGGGCGTCACGTGACGCCGGCTCAGAGGCTACCATTGGCGCCAGGCACGTGTCTGCGGGACCCGTAGTATCACGTCACCGCCGCGCCTGGCAGCCAATCAGAAATGAAAGCCCCCCCCTCCAAAAAAAAAAAGCATAGTGAAAGTATTTGAGCGGCGTCTTTATCAGGCCAGTTTAGTGGGAAGCGCCGGTAATTGTGTGCAGGGACCCGGAACAATCAAACAGCAACACTGCTGGGTTGTGTTTTTTTTTCTTCCCTTCTCCAACTAAATTTCCTAGTTTGTAATGTTGCGGGAGGGAGGGGGGATACAGAGGGGAGCGCAGCCATGAGGTTCTGACCTGAGACTGAAGCATGTCTTTTCTTTGTCAAAAGCATCACTGGCGTGTTTTCACAGCAAAACAGTGCAGGCGAAATCAGCCCGACAAAAGAGGTCGTTTTGGTCTTCGCTGTTTTTTTGGTTTCAAGAGACGATTTTGATTGTTTGGTTTTTTTTTTTTTTCTGGCCGAAGTGAGGAGGACGCACTGGGAACGTTGGGATTACCGCCGCGCAACAAGGACGCAGGTGCTCCGGCCGGTCAGGCTCCATCACCATGGAAGAGAAAGCTCGCCGAGACCCGGCGCGCCCGCAGGAGTCCGGTGAGGAGTCCAACCGGGCCATCCTGCCTCTCCTCCAGCCGCCTGCCAACCAGCAGTCCCACCGGGTCACCAACTTTTACATCGACAACATCCTGCGGCCGGACTTCGGCCGCCGGAGGAAGGACGGGACCTCGGTCGGGCGGGAGGAGGGCGGTCTGGGGGCGATCATCACCAGGAGGGACGAGCTGCGGGGGAGGAAGGCGTCCAAAACTGGCAACCCGCGGCAGGGCGGAGCGGGAGGCGAGGCGGAGGACTCGGGCTCCTCCGACGACCAGCATCCGGACTCTGAGGACAGGAGGCCTGACCTGCGAGCCGGCGAGGAGGCGACGAAGGGCCGGGGGGGCGACGGGGAGCGCTGCCGGAGCCCCCAGGCCAGCGCGGCCCCGTCCGCCAAACCGATGCTGTGGCCGGCCTGGGTCTATTGCACGCGCTACTCTGACCGTCCGTCCTCAGGTTGGTGGACAAACAACAATCTTACGCTACTTTTGGTAATTGAGTGTGGGAAGGGAGGGAGGGGGGAGGGGGTGTAAACTCCTGATTGAACTTCTTGGTTAATTAAAAACGCTTACTTGCAGAAAATAGCACTTTTTTAACGTAAACCTCCTAAAAAAAGCGTCTTTTTGCGTGTTTAAACCCAAAGCGCGTTGTTGGCGAGCTGCAACCAGGCGCCGGTGGAGCCGCTCGGCCTCCTCATCCCTCCTAATAGACATATCACTTGGAACGACTGACAAACCAATTATTGCATTGTCATAACTAATATTAGCTTCCATCATTATTTCACACTCCTTAATATCAATTGAAAAAAAGCGTAAAGACGTGGCGGACCCCCCCCCCCTTGCCCCCACCCCCCTCCATCCTTCATAAAACTACTTTAACGGAGGGAATAAAGAGGGAATTTGTTGGGTTTGAGGCTGCGATTCGATCCCAGGATTTTGATGGCAAAATCGGGGGCCAAAGTCGACGAGCCAGCGGCTAAAAAAAAAAAGTCAGAGGGGAACCGGTGGAGGAACGAAGCAGGCGAAACGGAAGCCAGAAATGCTTTTTTAAAGTAAAGTTAAAGCAAGTTTAACGCCATTGTTCCCTCATCCTCTTTGTTAATATAGCATTAGCATATTTTTTTGGGGATGATGTGGGGGTGTGGGGGTGGGGTGTCGAAAAGTGAAGCCCCCCCCCAAAAAAAGATGGATTCTTTGTGAACCAGAGAAGCGCCCAAGTAATAATAATAATAATAATAATAATAATAATAATAATAATAATAACAGGCCTGATATTAAGTTGATTAAACACTTGAATTTTCATCGTGTGTTTGGGTTTTATTGAATTTGAAACCGAACTTTGTTTTGAAGAGTCGTGTTTTATTGTGAAAACGTTTCTATTACCAGTATAAAATGAACCACTCGGTGGCTGCGGATTGTTTTGCAGCGCAGCCTGACTGCACGTCTTTGTCACTGTTTGAGAAACACGTTTGAACGAAGGATTTAAAGAAGTCATTTTTTCTGGGTTGCAAATTAAAAACTCGCTTCCAAGTGGAGGAAAAATAATGTTTCCGATCGATCGAAGCTGTTTATTTACAAAGAAAGATTAAAAAAAAAAAGGCTTAGAATGAAGTTGTGTATTTCCGGAGTCTTTCTGTTTGGAGCAGAGAAAGTTTACTTGGAGGGGTCCAGAAGCGAGCTGATGAAAGGGGCCACAAAGGGCCTTTAAAAAGGGGGGGTGGTCGGTGGCGTTGGTCCGCACAATAATCACATCTGATCAAACTCCCGATGAGTTCCGAACCAGCCCTTCGGTCGGGCTGGACCCGGTCAATGTGTGCTCTCTCTGGGCTATTTTTTCCTCCTCGCGCACCGCTCGGACCCGCATGCAAAAAGTCAAATAAGCTGGAAATCGTGTCTGCTTCAGGTGTTGGGCTCAGCAGACCCCACTGTTTCTGTCGTTTGATTCACTGACAGAGGAAAATACAACTCCAACGAAAGAAACCATCCAAGTCGTTTAGGAAAGTAGCTACTTTTTCAACAACAAAAAAATGGAGTTCCTATGGTAACAGGGAGGGAAAGAGGCGCCGAACTCCCCCATCCTCCATCATCCCGACCCCACCCCCATCGGAGCGCCCCCGCGCCCCCTCCCCTCCCCTCTACCCTCCCCTCCCTCCTCTCCCCCTTCAGCTCTCACCCAGCCGCGCATTAAACATCCCGCACTGAATTTCTGGGGATCGATTTAAAAAAAAAAAAAAAAAGTTGTGTCCCAAAAAAATAAAGAAAACGAGTCTCCGGTAAAGACGTGATCCTCGGATCGCAGCGTTTTCGGACCGAAAAGGTTCCAACAAAGGACGTTGTCCTTGGGACAGGGACTGGGGAGACGCGGAGACACGAATTACGACATGTTGGAATAATAACGCGACGCTGAAACGGATCTAAAGCACCATACAATACTATACAATTATAGTGATTTTTCTACAACAACAAAAAAAAAAACCACTATTAAAGCGCAGCCCGTCCCTGTTTGTTTTGGTGAAGCTCTGCAGCCGTTTGTCCCATTGACCTGCATGTTTGCCTTGTTGTTATGCGGGAAGCTGCAGTTTTACGCGTGGTTATAAGAGACCATTATTGATGAGAAAAGTCAAACAAATGGCTGAAATCGTGTTTTTGTGTAGCTGAAGTCGGTCCGTGGTGTCTCTGTGCGGGTCCGTGCGCGTAACGATAAGCACCAACACTTCTGGGCCAAACGGAGAGGCCTTAATTTTCACCAACGGAGCCGTCGCTCACCTCCCTCTTCACAACGAAATACACGGTGTTTGCTGTGACTCTAACCACGAGCTGTTGTGTGTCCGTCGTGTCCCCCCTTCCCTCCTCCCTCTCTCCCAGGGCCCAGATCCCGCAAACCAAAGAAAGCGCCGACCCCCAGCAAGGAGGACAAGCGGCCGCGGACGGCCTTCACCGCCGAGCAGCTCCACCGGCTGAAGACGGAGTTCCAGAACAACCGCTACCTGACCGAGCAGCGGCGGCAGGCCCTGGCCGGCGAGCTGGGCCTCAACGAGTCCCAGATCAAGATCTGGTTCCAGAACAAGCGCGCGAAGATCAAGAAGGCCACCGGCAACAAGAACTCTCTGGCGCTGCACCTGATGGCGCAGGGACTGTACAACCACTCCGCGTCCAAGGACGGCAAGTCGGACAGCGACTAGGGACGTGACAGTGGGGTGGTGGGTGGGGTGGGGTGGGGTGGGAGGGAGTTCGGGGGTCTGAAACATGCAATAAAAATCACTCAAGTACCAGCATTCACATTTAAACTTTAACGAGAGACGATGACGTGACGTGTTTTTCGTGTGGGTGCGTGCGTGTGTGAGCTCGAGGCGTGGGGCTGTGGTTCTGACCACCGCCCCCCCCACCCCACCCCACCCACCCTCCCTCCTTGATCCGGGAGTCCACTGTGGTGTTGCGTTCACGGCTTGAGAGGCAAGTTGTTTCGACGGCGAGAAAAACGCGTTTTTGGGGCCTTGAGCGCGAGCGCGTTCAGCAGAAGGAGGGCGCTGGGTCAACGGCGGGTCCGGAAAACAGCGAGGAGGCGTTCAAAGCCGCGTGGGGAAGAAAGTGTTGCGGGTGCACGGGAGATGAATTCGACGACACTCGGGAATGATTTCCACTGCGGACGGGATTCGTCGTTCGGCGGTCTCAGAAAGGAAACTCCTGGATCGTGTTGCGACATCCAGACAATTTGAAATTAAAATAATAAATGGTGAGTCGAAAAAATCTATTTTGGCTTCTTGAACCCGCTTCAGTCGTTTGTCTTTACTCCTGCAACTTTTCTGGCCTGGAAAAAAACCCAGATCCGTTCGCGTTTCGCTTATTTTGTCAGAAAACGAAATAAACAAAGCAAAAAAAAAAAAAAGAAAAAAATAACAACAACTAGAAACACAATAATAAAATATTAATAGCTGGTTTAGAAAGTTTCGTCGTGCACGAGCAGGAGGGTTTGGGACTAATTTAGAGCCATAAAATTCTAAATGAACCCGAAGAAAGCCGAGAACACACGAAGTAGAGCTTCGGCCTGATTTTGTGAAACGCCGGAAATTTGAACCAGCAAGTTGGAAGATGTGATCGCCGTTTCACGCGTGGGTCCCATCTCTGATGGCTCCTCATCGTGTTGACGGAAAACGCGCTGTGATGAAGGCCCGTCCCCCCCTCAATCCAGCGCCCCTCTTGGACTCCTGAGTCGGTTAATGGGAGCGTGGACCCGGGGACGGCAGAGGTTCGAGGAGCCGTCCAATCTGAGGGATGGTGGGGGTGTGGGGAGGGAGGGGAGGGGTGGGTCAGTGCTGCAGCCCCGAGTGACCTCCGCTATGTGTGTGCGTGTGCGCGTGTGTGTGACGAACCCTTAAACTGCAATCCAAAGATTCTCTTCTGCTGCATTCTCTGACTGTGAACCGGAAGAGGGCGGCTCGTCCCGCCCCCCTCCGGCCGGTCCCCTGCTCTTTTTCCTCGGGGCTCTCGCTGGGTCGTGTCGGCGTACTGTTGTTGCTGTTTACCTTGCAGGGGCCGCTGGCCCTCCTTGTCCGAGGAGGCTCCCCCCCCCTTGTCTCCCTCCGCGGGCCGCCCCCCCCCCCAAAAAAAGGCCCCGGAGTACCAGAATGTAAACACATATCTGGAATTAAAGGTCTAGTTTCTAGGAGCAGTGAGGTGGACAGTGTCTCACAACAAAGGTGGTCGTTAAAAAAAAAAAAAAAAGCCGGAAGTTATTGTTCAGACTTTAGAGGCGATTTGAATAAGAAATTCTAGTTTGTTTGTTTGTTTGTTTGTTTGTTTGTTTGTTTGTTTGTTTGTTTGTTTGTTTGTTTGTTTTTTGCATCGAGGCCACATTTTTTTCCTTTCCCTCCCTCCAGAACACCCAGAATCCCACCGGGATCCCCCCGCTCACACACTGACAGCGTACACCCGACACCGGCACCGCGGCGTCCGGCTGCAACCCAGTGGACCTCCAGCCGAGGCTCCAGCCACAATAACGAATGTTCAAAGAGAGAGAGAGAGAGAGAGAGAGAGAGAGAGAGAGAGGACTTGTATTAGTTGTTCACAAAGACCGTTATATTCCTATTTATACTCGCTGCCACACACATCTACAGCCATGTGGACACGGGGCTCTGGAGAGTTTTACGTAACTTATTTTTTTAAATCAACTTTTTTTGTGTGTGTGTGTGTGTGTTTGAATGCAACAACACCTGTGCTGGGGTGGGGTGGGGTGGGGGTCCTTAAAAAAACCAAATCGTGGTCTTACGATGCAGTGAATGTCTTTGTTGGAAACCCAGTTCCTTGTTTGTTTGTTGTTTTCTCGCGTTCGGTCCCACAACGTGGAGAAGCCTTAACGCTCCGCCACCATCGCCTGAGATTTTACAAGGTGACGCGGGAAAGAGCAGCTCCGTTTTCCACGAAGAAAACGGGATTTCTTTTATTTTTCTTTTCTTTTTCTTTTCTTTTTCCTCTTTTTTAAATTTTTCTTTCATTTTTCTTTTATTTCTTTATTTTTTTGTAATTTTTTTTAATCTCCCCCCCAAAAAAAATCAGGATTTCTTTTTAAAGTGTCAAATGTTAGTTGTTATTTCTTCTCTGGATCCTCTTTTATATACAACGTGTAAATAATTTATATCATAACGGTGTGATGGTAAATAAACAACAACAATGCAGAGATTTGCACTTGTTTCCCCCCTCGTCTTTTATTGCTCAGCGCGCACCAGCAGGAACGCGCCCCCACCAGCAAACATGAACGGTTTTTGGTTGTTTTTATTAATTTAGTTCTCTGGGAGCTTCGTGAAAAAACGCGGTCCCACCGCGGTGGGCTGCGGTTGGGCTGTGGTTGGGCTGCAGGGCGGGCCTCGTCCGAGCCGCCTCCCGTGCGACGTTCACTGCCGAAGTTGTGCGCGACTGCGCGTTTTATACGCAGTCACGGATTTAACGAAGGACTAGATGATGATTTCGTATTTCTAGTCGATCACGTGTAAAAGACTTACTCTGTATTAACAGTCTAACCTGCAGCATGAGGCACGGACCAAACATAAAAACTATTATAACGTATAAAGATCATTTTCTCAAAAATTGAATCTCAATTTTTAAAACTATTATTAATTATTCTATAGTTATTCTTTGTTGCGTTTGTAGCCGAAGTAAAATGATGCAATATTAGCGCGTGACTGCTCAAAACAGAAAAAAAACGCATGATGAAGATGAAGATGATGCTGATTCAAGGACCCAACCTCAGGGTCACTGAACACGTCCATGATAGTTGGTGTCAGGGCCTCACAAAAATAGGAAGATTCATTTAATTGTGGCACTACAAACTGTTGTGATGGATCCAACCGGAGCTCATTTGAACAAGGCAGCATGAACCCACCACAGTCAGTGCAGCACTGGTGGACTCCAGCCATTACTCCTGCTCAGCTCTGTTCTGGAGCCTGCTGACCTTCACCAGATTCACCTGAAACCAGCAATGTAAAGAGCTCACACACGTAGTGATGTGCACTCTGACTGAGTGACCCCCCCTTCCCACCCCCACCACCCACTCCATCGTGTCCCCCCTTTGGTTGGCTGCAGGGTGACCCAGTGCACGGCATTCAGGCTCGGTCCCTCCCCAGCCAAGCGGGGACCCGGTCGCTGCCACCCAGCAGTTAAAGACGTGTGTCTCCCATTGTGCTCCCCGTCTGGGTGATGAGACGACCTGGGAGTCACTTCCTGCAACACTTCCTGGTCCAGCACAACAAAAAACAGACCCACGGAACCTCAGCGCCGCCCGTGTTGCTTCAGTGATCAGACGGAACGTCGTCAGAAATGCGTCGGGGGGGGGGGATCTCCCGCGGGGGCCGGTCGCCTCGTGGACGCCAGCAGGAGGACCGCTGTGGGGTCAGCACGCGCTGCGTCCCGGGTTGTGTCGCCGGCCGATTGGCTGTGGAGTTACCCCCCTCACCTCACCTTCCTGGAACTCCTCTTCCTCGACTGACCGGCCTTTGAATGAAGCCCCCCACGTGCATCGCGACTGGGAGCAGCTTCACCTGAGGGTGGAGGAGGGAAAAGAAGAATCTCTGGTGGAGGGGAAAAAAAAACAGGGGACGAAATATGAAGAGCAGGAGGAAATCCGTGGAGGAAAAAGGGCAGCCGGAGTTGTCTGGAACTCATCCATTGGCAGTGGCAGCAGCAGTGACCTGGACTCTGTGAATGGCCAACAGAAGCCCCTCATCTGCATTTCCTTTCTTAGCTGCCTTGTATGTGGAAGTAACGCCCAACAGTTGCTGACTCGAGGAGCTGAGCTCTTCATGACTTGGAACGAGGGGAAGAGCGAGAGAGAGGTGGGGGAGGGGGGGGGGAAGAAGCAGCAAGCTGGGTTTCTATGCACAGTCTGGGGTTGTCAGCCTGAGACGGGTGGGGGTGGTGGTGGTGGTGGTGGTGGTGGGCAGCGACGCTTTGCCACAGGACCTGGATGAAGGTCAAAATGCTTCGGGTGGCCATGCAAGAAGCAGCAGGTGGAAAAACGCCGCGGCCAAGAAATGGTGTGAAACTAGCAGATTGTTTTACTGTTGGGGTCTGATGGGGGTCTGATGGGGGTCTGACGGGCGGGGGGAGCACTTCGTCCACGCTCGTCGGGTTCATTCATGGGTTTTTTTTCTGGACGATGACGTCGGGGTCCGGCCGGTTTTTCCGGCGCCGAGCGCCGCCAGCTGACGGAGGGAGCAGCGTCAGGACGCCCACGACGTCTGTGGAGCAATCGACGTCAAAGAGTCTAAAACTGCTTTTATTTCCCAGTCGCACTGGAGCAGCTTGGTCTTCTTCGGAGTGAGCAGGGGGGGGTTTCGTTTCCTCAGTTCTGTCTGGAGGAGTGTGAAGGCACATACACACTCTGGTCTGGACCAAAGGCAGCTCAGCTATCGAGACCGTCGCTCTCAGTCTGCTGGCATGTGCGTACGAACCAGCCCCGAAAGCACGGCAAGCGATGTGCAGTTCATCGTTTGTGGTGTCTCGGTAACTATGGTAACGATTCGACTGAAAAGTAAAGCAAACACAGTCCTCACTTTTTATTCTGTGCTCGGATCAGCGTTTGAAAACACCCGTGCAGATAAGAAGCCCCCCGAAAGTGTAGTCCAGACGTCTGATTCACCGATGTAACGCGCTCAGCAGGCAGCTAGGGGGCAGCATGGCGCACTGACGCCTCAGCGACGCCTTTTTTTTAACGTTTTCGACCGCCCCAAAAAACTCCGTCGAAACTAAAAACGCACGTCCGACGTTGTCGGGTTCGTTTGCGGGAGGAAAGGAACCGGGTCGCGTCCAAGCTTCCGTCTTGGAGGAACCTCGACGGGCCTCGTTCAAAGCCGTCCAAAGGTTGGAGGCGCGTTTTAGGACAGTGAGACGAAGCGCAGACTTGACGGACTGGATGTCGACAGGAAAAAAAATGGAAGAAAAACTGGCGTCAAAGAGGTGGAGGCTAAAAAAAACAGCTTATTTACCCAGAGTTCATGCGTCCCCTTGTCGTAAACTTAACCCCTCCAACAGGCGGAGGCAAAGGGCAGACGGGCAGAGAAAGGGAAAAGTACATATCTCAAAGTATCGATGTCCCCCCCCCCCTCCCGTGTCTCCGTCGGACAAAAGACGGCCCTTCCAGTCCCCCCTTCTTCCCCCCCCACTGAGTAATTTAGCCATAGTTCTCTAAACGCTTCCTAGTCAAACTTGGAAGATGGAGCGAAGGGGGACGGGGGCTTTGTGGCGGAAATATAATTACGGTGGTGGAGGTGGTTGAGGGTGGGGGTGGGGGGGGGGATGACATCAGACCAATTTCACACCCGGGCCTCGGATGGCCGGGCCAAGCCTGGGCCTCGCCGCGCTGCGCTGATCAAAGCCCGCTGCAGCTGGCCCCCGGCAGCCCGAAGCCGGGGGCCGACTTAGCTATGCTAATCTCCAGGGCAAATATATTTTAATCTTGTTAGAATACAAGTTAATGCTGCAGCTCAGTGGCCAAACTTTATGGCATAAGAGTAACGACACAAGGCGACCCCAAAATCACACTTTTTTGGCCTCGAACGGGCTCCTTAAAAGAAAGAGAGAAAGACGGTGTGAAGTCACGGAGGGGGGTCGCACCTCTGCGACGAGCCCGAGTTCACCCGCGCGTCCCGGGCAGGGCGAGCGACGCCGATGGATGGAAGGAACATCCTGTTGACGCCATGATGCAGCAAAAGAATGATGTCAAAACTAGCGTGCTAGCCACAATTAGCACTGTTGCATTTCTTTACCATCAACTTTTCACCTAGCACTATGAAGTGGACGCACAAACCTGTGGAAAAAGTGCACAAAGCGACGCTGCTGACACGGACGCACAACACTGTCATGTGTGCAAAACGTCGCATGTAGACGACAGACATTGAATCAGGCCACAAACAGCAATGGGTTGCCGTGTAGGATGACGAAACGCACAACTCTCACACAACATAAAGCAAACCAGCAAAGAGGACTTTAGTGTTGTCGTGAGTGAGTTGTTTACGACAGGTCGTCATGTAAACACGTTCAGAATATATGTCACTGAAGAAGGAGGAGTCTAACACATGCAGGACAGTCAATAACAAACAGAACTTTTATTCACTGAATCGGACTGGCTGCTACATTCACTCTGCGCTGCCACCTAATGCGCACAAGCGGCGTTGCAATGGGTTTTATGTGCAGTGCCTTTAATGTCACAGGGGGGTCCACTTCACTTCACATCCCAACAAGACCTGAGCAAGGACACGTGATGCTTTTTCTGAAGGCATGTCTGTTCTGACACACTGCTATCATTGGAAACAACCTCTTTTTAACCTGAAGTCTGGGATCACGTACATTGTACTGCAATGACGCAGCTGTTTTTTAAAAAACAACCATTGTATGTAGTTTTTTTTGTTTTTTACTAGCTGTTGTAAGACTTGCTAATCACAAGTGTACTCATGTGTGCAGAGAGCCTCTGCCTGGTTAGCCCAAAAGTCAATCTGTCAGCCGCCGGGCTGCGGGCATTGAGCATTAGAGGCGTCTGTCACCCTGTAGCACCCTGTCAGCACCTTGGTAACCCTTGATCTGTCAGGGGTGGAAGCTGAGCTCCTTGACATTTCCAGACAGGCAGCGACACAATGAGCTTGTATGGGTCCTACTGTGACTTCAGTGCCCCAGCAGAGAGGAAATCAAACCAGCAGCAAGGGAGCGAGGAGGGAGAAGGAGGGGGGGTGGAGGAGGAGGAGGAGGAGGAGGGTCGAGACCCACTGAAGCAACAACAAACAGTCCAGGTTGTCCTCCTCTCTATTGATCCAGAGCCCCCAAACTTAACTCTCAGCAGCCCGCTGGTCAAAGCGGAGCAGGGAGAGCTGTCCTTTGATAGGAGTGAACCTCCAACAGGGTGAGACTGGGAGACGGGCGGCCGTCTGCCCCCGATAGGGGGGAGAAAAAACCACAGCAAACAGACTGAGGGGCCGGCGGGGAGGAAATGGCTTGGGGGGGGGGGCGGAGTGACTGTCCTCTACCGGATGGAGATCAGTAGATTGGTGGGGAGGGGGAGTGGGGGGGGGGGGGCACGGACTCAGATGTTATTCTCTTTCGGCGTCTCGCGAGTTGTTCCCAGACCAATCTAATAACTACAATCGATATGGAACGAGGCGACATTAAAGTCACGAATTCGTCCTGTATCTATTCAAAGCGTTACTTTTTCACACTGTTTCTCAGTTGTGATCGTACCGACGCACCAGACGCGTCGACGCCGAGCGACTTCAGACAGCAAACGCTCAGGAGAATGGCTCCGCAAACAAGCCAGCATAAAGGGTGGTCCTTGGAAGGGGATGAGACCGCATTGCTCTGCCTGAAGAATGAAGTATTTGAGGAGACAGCACTGCTGCGTGCGAAAAAAATCAAGAGAGACCGCCAAAGTAATTCAGGTCTGTGGGATCAGCTTCATTACTAAATGCATAACAGCTTCACGAGTCGATTTAATGAGCAACTTCAGTATTTTGTATCCTGGGGAAAGTGTGACCTCCCACTAGTGTTTGGCTTCACTGGAATGTAGTTTTCTTATTAAGGTTCAGGTGGTAATCTGCAGTCTGCATTCCATACCAGTCGTTCCCTAGTCTTGCGGATCATATCAAACGTGTTTAATATTGTCGCAAGTCGCAGTTGCGTAACACAATCAACAACCAATAAATGAGCCCCACAAACCACTGCACTGACAAGAGCAGCTGTGGCTAAAAGCTGCTACTCCTCCATTTTTGTAAAACTTCTGCTGAGCATGATGGGAAAAATTGCATGATGGGAAAAAAATGTAAAAAAAAAAATGCAGTTGTAGTCTAAATAGTGACATTAGAAGATTCACAGTCTTTGTAAAATCTCAAGTCTGAGGCTCGTCAGGGACTGAAAACTCTGGTGGTAGCACGCCCGTGTGTGTGTGTGTGTAGGTGTGTACGCCATCGCCCCAGCAGAGCTCCAGCCGTGTCCACCTGGACAGGTGGTGATGGGCGGTGGAACATCCTGGTCGTTGCCTCGGCACGAGCGGACGGAGCTCCTCATCGGGACTGACCATCCGCCTTCCAGGAGCTCCAGGAGCTAGTCTTTGAAGCTCCGCCCCCAGCTCGCTCCCCGACCTCAGCCCCGGTCAGAGTCTGCGTGGACACCCTCCCTCTGACACCGAGCTGCTTCCCTCCACTGACTGGCAGCGCTTTGACAAAATCAATGCGCGGCAATTCCACCAATCGCCGGCCGGCTGCTGCCGGGTCTGCTCCAATCAGAGGGCGGACGTGGGCCTGCACACCTGCTCGTCGGATGTTTGTCTGTCCGAAACCTGCATGTTCCCATTCGCACACAGGGGCCCTGTCCTATATATATGATGCTGAACCTTGAACCCTATCTATCTATCTATCTATCTATCTATCTATCTATCTATCTATCTATCTATCTCTCTTTTAGTGGTTTTAGCTGTCAGACAGAGAAACAAACAAGTCCAATGGATTCACCACCTGCTTGTGAAGAAAGCACTCAGCGCATTATTTTCCAAATATTTAGATTTTATTTATTGAAAAAGACGATCAAACATTTATGAAAAGAGTTCCTGTTTTGTTTGTTTTTTTGTGCTAAAAAAATAATTAGAGTCCTTGAGTTTTTTTTTTCCTCCCTGGAAACCGTCCTGCGGTCAGAGCCGGTCCCACCTCGGCCCAACCTACAGCTCCTCGTTGGCGCGGCCGCTGCCCGGGCACAGGTCTGCAGTCCAAGGGGGGGGGGACAAAAGGAGACGACACAAGGTCCGCGTGAACACGGCGCTTTGACCGACTCGCAGATACGACGCGTCAAGCAGGCAGAAAGCTCAGAGAATCAGGTAGCGACAGACGTGCGGTGGGAGAAGAAACCCCCACCCACCAAAAAAAGTTCAACACACAACTGAAAAGGACGGCTACAGATGTTGCTACGGGCAACGTGTGGAGCAGCGTCTCTACCTGACACGCGGTTGCATAACTCCTGGCGTGCGTCGCCACCGTCGTCGCCCCGGCCGAACACGGAGATGATATCATCCTCCAGCTCCTCCACCAGCGTTTCACACTGAGAGAGAGTGAGAGAGAGGGGGGGGGGGAAGGAAGAAAAGCACAAGAAAGACTTGGCCTGAGGCGGTTTGGGAACAGAGCAGCGCGGCACAGAGGCAGCTCGGCCATGCATACCCAACACACACACTCACACACACACACACACACACACACAATGGAGGGCGGTAGCCATGTTTTCCCCCTTCTACACGCCAAACCGATCAGCCATTTTGACACGTCGCCGGTCACGGCGCTCCCGTCCTGCTTCTGCCTTCGGTTTCTATTTGTCCCCTCTCAGACGGACCTCCGTCATGAATGTTGAAGGGGATGGGGGCTTTTTTTTTTTTTTTTTTTTTTAAAGGGAGGGGTGGTGGGCATTGAACGCAACGCCGTGAGACTTTCTGGAACAAAGCACAGGCGGCCTGTGCACGACACAGATCTCATGGTGACCAAGGACTAGCACGAATGTTTCAGCTCAGCACCCAAACAAAGTGTTGTTAAACACAATACTAGAGCTTAGCTGCTGAATTTTCGATTTCGAAAGGCTCGTCGGCGTCGAGGACACTGAGCCGACGCTCGCACCTGATCGTTCTGAAAAATAAAACCAGGGTTCAGGTTAAAAAAAATCGCTGCTCGACGACGTTTCTCGGTGAGGTTTTCGTCGCAGCAAAGACGGGAACGTCACCTGCGTCGCCAACGACGCCCCGTTCCCACTTGTTCGCTGTGTTTCTCTCCACAGAGGGCGTCTATAAACCTGCGCGTGGTGGCCGCGACGGCCACAAACAGGACGAACACGGGCCGGGCAAAATAGAAAAGGCTTATTCCTTGGCACTGGATCGTAAGTGAGGGGAGATGGCGTGTTGCAGTTTTACAGGTTTGAGCTCCATTCATAAAAAAGAAGAAGAAGATGATGATGATCCCGGCACAGCTCGAGTCACATGACGCGGCGTGGCATGATGCTGCATTACATGCAGCAGTTTGTGGTTGTCACTGAACCACTGGATGAGAAGACGGTTACACACAGGCTGCTACACGGAGCTAAAGCGTAGACAGTGCCGACCAACTAGCGACCAACAAGACACGTAGGACTTTCTCAGGGACGACCAGAACTCTGGACAAAATGTGAGAAATAAGGGGGGAGAAAAATGCAGAAAAATGAGGAATACAAAAAAAAAAAAAAGAAAAAAAAAAAAAGAAAAAAGAAAAAAAACACATTAAAAAAAAAAAGAAGACTTGGAAAAAAAACACACCAACTTTAATCTGTATCCGAGACAAGTTATTTGACGTTTTCGCAGCTCAAACAAACAGATAGAATTTTTTTGGTTCGATGCCGTTTCGCAAGATGAAAAATATATTCGCTACACTGTAAAAAAAAAAAAAAAAGAAAAAAAATTTGAATTTACCAAATACTTTAGTGCTTTATGGAGTCAAAATATGTTGTCACGTTTGAAAAAAGATATCAGATAAATATAAATATTGCTTATTTAAAAGAAAAAATTACATTCACTTGTTTTTTTGGCCAATTTTAAATTTTTCAATTTTCTTTTATAAACTCTTCATGAAATCTCTTTTTTTCCCCAGTCGATGCGCTCTCGTTTCACTTTGAAACAACATGAATTAAAGGAAGATGATGCATCACATCATATTACAAGGAAACTTAAAAAAACGCATTCAAACACACACACAAACTGCTGCAGCAGTTACCTTACAGCACTTCCTGTTGACAGAACTACCTGTCTGTGATTGGCCATTGCACTAAAGCTTTCCTCACCTTCTCCACAGTTTTTTAAAGCGAACCACTGACTTGAAAGCGAACGTAAAAATCAACACGAAGCGACTCGAGTCGACCTCCTTGATCCCTCGATCCATCGTGTTGCGTTCAGGGTCCGTACTCACTGCGAATTTCATGGCGCTGGACGCCTCGGGTCCGTCGAACTGGAAGTTCTTAAAGTCGGGGAAGTCTCCGGCGGAGCCGCTGGCCCTGGGCGCGAACCTCCGGTAGTCGCGGCGCTGCGTCTCGGGCTCCACGTAGAGGGCGTAGTCGCTCATGCTGTCGCACACCCCCTCCAGGAGCTCGCTGAGGTGGGTCTCCGAGCGAGCCAGCGGAACCTGGCACCCGGAAGAGGGAGGAGAAGAAGAAGAAGAAAAAAGCGCGGGGTTGAAGTCGTCTGTGGAGGAGGCTGGGATCCGGCGCGGGTGCTGCGCCGTTGACCCTCCCTCCCACCATGTTGTTTCTTCCCTAAACTTGTTTGTTTACAGACGTAACAGATAAACTCCCCCCCTCTACCCCCCTCCCAAAAAAACACAGGATTCCTGGACGACTCGTGAAGAGAGAGGGGATGAGGAGCCCCCTCGGTGTGGGCTTGGCCCCCAGTGTCAGCTGCGTTACAGCGCGGGGCGGCGGCGCGGGTCACCGGGGTGACCTGTTGTTTCCGCTGTGTTGTCCCCCGCCCGCGCCAACAAGCCTCACCCTCCAACTCTGACTTTTAACCCGCGTGAATGCCCTCCTCCGTCCCCCCCCCCCCTGCCCCCTCCCCCTTCTTCCTCTGCCTCCCTTTGGGGCACAAAACAGCACGGCGGAGGTGTCTAGACGGGTCAAGACAGGTGCAGCGCCCTGCTCCCGCCGTCCCCCGGAAGGATACGGGGGGTGACAAGGGGGGGGGGTGATGCGCCAGGGTGGGAGGTGAGGAAGGGGGCCGAGGGCAGGGCAGTAAAAAAAAAAAGGGGGGGGGGTGAAGTAAGGGAGGGGTGGCAGGGGAGTGGGTCAGTGCTCTGTGCACCTCCAACTGGAATTTAAAAAAAAGGTCCAGAGGAAGAAGAAGGAGGGTGGAGGAGATGGGAGGAGGAGTAGGAGGAGGAGGAGGAGGCCGGAACAGAAGCCAAGTGCAGGGTGAGGAGCTGCTCTCCTCCCGGCTCGGCTCGGCCGCTGCTTCTGCTCATCTCCGGGCCCTATTCAACACCCCCCCCACTCCCCCACCGTCCCCCCCTGTCCCGCCATCCTCCACTGATCAAAGGAGGAAATCTTCCTTGTATGCTTTGGTCAAAAGGTGGCAGAGTGAAGGGTGGGGAGGTGGGGAGGTCGGAGGTGGGGAGGTGGGGGTACAGCACACAGAGGAGGGGGGGAGGCTTGGAGGGCATCTTGCAGATGAACTGGATTTTGTAACAATGTAGATAAATTATTCCCTGTGACCTCTTTTGTTTCTTTTCAGGATTGGTTGTGTTCCCCTTCCGGGCCAAGCCCACTGATTACGTCTCACACACTCACACTCACACTCACACACACACACACACACACACACACACACACACACACACACACACACACACACAC
>JAUESF010000041.1:184246-205924 GCA_032274765.1 Malacoctenus tetranemus
ACACACACACACACACACACACACACACACACACACACACACACACACACACACACACACACACACATGCGCACACACGCACACACGCACACACACACTTATAGTCATTATGTGCAAACTTCATTTTTTAGTTCCTGATCTCATTATTCAGTTCTTGTGCTTCTGTGCAAACGTCACCATGAAGAGATTCATGCAGCATATTGAAAGCCTGTCTTCCGGCTTGAGTCCTGCTGAGCAGACAGGAGGGTCCAGGGAACATCTGCATGTATTCTAGGCTCATATCGCCATCTGGTGGTCGATCGACACACTACAAGTCCTAATAAGCAATGACCTCAACCAGAGAGGGTCCGAGTTTGTTTGGACCACTCTGTTTTCGAACGTCAGTGACTTTCAGGCAGCTGCTGCGACTTCAGCTCTGGTTTCTCTGGACAATTCAGTGTAAAAACAGACGCTGCGGTTCACCTGAGGCTTCCCTGGACCAACACACTTTTGGACTTGGGCTTCGTGCCTCGCTTCTCATTCATGCCACACGCAGATACAGAGCGATGCACAGCAGCGACAGCTTCAGCCAGGCCTGTGGCCACTCAGGGGGTCTGCAGGGTGGAGCAGGGTGGAGTACTTCAGCGAGACATCCAGACCCACCACAGGACCCACAATGCTGAGCCAGGACAACACGTAGTTCACTGGCCTGCACGCAAACAAGAAGAGATGACAAGTTCAACTTCACACCAATTTCAAATAGATCAACACATCGTTGTCAAGGGAACAACAATAACATCAAAACATGAACCCGTCACCTGACTTGTCCTGCGTGTCCTCGGTGACCATCCCTGCGTCCATCCTGCTCTGCCTGGAGCACAGGCCTCATCAAGTCCTCCGTCCGACAGGGGTGGAGCATGAAGAACGGCTGAGCCAGCAGGGGGTGCTCCTGACACACACAGATCCACACGCAGTCCACACCCAGTCTCCCTCAAACCTCCAGCTTTGGGTGGGGGGGGGGGCGATGATTTTCAGGCAGACGGCCGCTCGTACCTGCTGAGTGATGGTGTTCAGAGGACCCTCCAGGAGACGGCGCTGAAAGCTCGGGTGGACGGAGCTCCACACCTCCTCTAACGACAGGCTCCTCCCCTCTGGGGCATGTTAGACAGGAGAACCAGCAAAACCTTTGGTTGAGCTTCAAACTCTTATTAAACAGGAAAAAATCAAAAGAGAGAGAGAGTGTGTGTGTGTGTGTGTGTGTGTGTGTGTGTGTGTGTGTGTGTGTGTGTGTGTGTGCAGTCACTGACCCAGCGTGCAGGCTCTGAAGTAGAGCACAGGAGTGCCATAGCTGCAGGAGTGCAGGATGTGATACTCAAACTGGAGCACTCTGGTGCTGCTCTCAGACACGGTGCAGGCACCTTCATCCTCTTCATCCCAGTCCTCAGCGGTGCCTTCAGGAGCAGCCGTGGCAGGGAGAGCAAGCTGCAGGGATCAAGAGGCAACCAGGTTCAGCCAGGCGCTCGCCAAAGCATTTCAAAGAGAAACAGGACGTGATGCCGCGAGAACATTTCACCTGGTGTCCCTCTTTGTCCTTTTCCGGCTCCCATCTCGAGTCGATGGCGACTGACCTGAGAGCAGTCTTCTTCAGGAAACCCTCGTCTGTGCCCTGAATCCAGATCACACGTCGCTATCAGGCCATCATCGGTCCACAGCAGGCTTAACATGGGAAAGTAAAGGAGAGGTCTCCCCCTCACCGGCACTGACTCCCAGCTCCATCCGTCCCTCAGCTCCTCGGAGCGCTGCAGCAAGAGCTGACAGCAGCGGTGGAACTCCTCCTCGTCCAGCGTGGAGCTGCTCATCTGCGAGGGACACAGGGACCGTCGGAAGTCCATCATTCAAATAAAGATCAAGAAAAAACGCCTCGGAAAAATCACAAGGTCGAGAAAAAAAACAAGCACAACCAACAGTATTCCTCTCTGCACTCTTCATGCCTGTTACTTACCGTCGAAATACACTCTTTGCCCGCGCGGCTCTTCCGTCAACAAGGTGTCACGTGACAACGCTTTCCAGCCAAAGCGTCGAACCAAAGCCGGAAGTCTCAAGCGGAAGTGAGTTAAACACCGCTCCTCGCTTTAAAAAGCAAAAGCACGGTGGAAGTTGATAAACACCGCTCCGAGCTAAAACAAAATAAACGCACGTTTACTCATAATTCGATGCATTTTTCTTTGAAGTCAGCTAAATCACTCAAACACACACACTCAATAGGAATGAATATTGATTAAAATATAACAAAAATAATGATAATTAAACTTTCCACTTTGATTTCTTTCCGACAATTCAATTTTCTGTTTGGACAAAAAGAGAAATCTTATGAAACGTGTTCTTGTTTGTAGCTTGTTTAATGAAACCTCTTAATTGATTTGTTGCTGTGTTTGTAGTTTTCAATCAAACAGGTCTCTTTTGCAAATGAGATTGTGGATCTCAATGAGACAACCTGCATAAATAAAGGTGAATTTAAAAAAAGATTCAATACAGTGAATTCTTATAAATGAACCTATGATTGATAAATTAATAAATAACAAAAATGAATTTCAGATTAAGCAACAGTTGCAACATGCACACACTTATTTTGACATTAATATGGAGAGGGAGAGGAGGTGGTGGAGAAGAAGCAGCGTAGCCCCGTCTACGTCCTGGGAGAGGAGGTGGAGGTGGTGGAGAAATACAAATACCTGGAGTTCAGCTTGACAACAGACCAGCCTGGAAAGGCAACAATGACGACATGTTGCGACGACACACTCTTTGCATCGAGGCAGTCAAGAGGGAGGATCTCTTTCTGAGTTGGCTCGGTGACCTAAAGAGGACAGCCTTTGTTTTTTTTTAATCTCCTAACATTGCACCATATATCTAACATATGAGACACATTCTGACAGGTAGTCTTGCCATTGGATCACTATTGTAAGGTGGTAGCCAGGTGGGACAGACATGTTGATCTTCTGTGTAATGACAATCTTCCCCTTGATCGAGCATTGAAACCGTAAAACTAATTCCATTCAGAAACATCACTGCAATCAGGTGCTTTCTGTAATGTTCAAAAGACTTGTCCCTGCTGACAACTACTTTGGCCCACTGTTCACCAGCAAGGTGCTCTAACTTGTCTGGGACGGTTTTGTTTGTTAAAAATAAAAATTCAAAATCAATTTTCCATTTTACTAAATTATAAAATACTATTTTTTTAATTTGTTATTGCTTTTTTCATTTTCTTCTCAAACTCTATGTTGAGGACTGTGTTGCTTTCCCGGGTCTCCCCTCCAGACCAAGGTGCCCAGTCGTCACATTTGGGTTTCACAACAAATGGGTTCACAGAAATGTAAAAAAATGTTGATTCTCAAGTGAAGAACACACAACCACCTGTGCAACTTGATTTATTTTTTACATTCATAAAGACTTACATTCAAAAAACTCGTTGGCCGATCATATGAAGATCAACAGAATCCCAGAGGAGAGTGGCTGGTATTTTTTTGAACTCATAGACACACCTCACACTCTGCAGTGGGGTGACCGACAGAGGGAGTTGTCTTTGCTGATTGGTCGGTCGGTGGCACAGTCTGGAAAAGGTGCTTGTGTGTCTGGAAAAGGTGCCACTTAGCAATGCATTTGTGAGCACAAGATGCATGTGCCTCAATGCAGGGACAGTTCCAGGTGTCTTCTTCAGTGTTGTGTGTTACAAATACTCTCCCTAAAGTGCTGTAATGGCGCAATTTCGGCTCATGAATGGAAAGGCAGATGTGAGTTTTTGAACCAGTGAGGTCCACGAGGACAGACAAGGGCACGCGTGCCTCGTCTGCTACTCGCTGCCTTGCTTTACACATCGCCGCTTGGGAGTCGTCCAAAAAAAAGCGCTCCACCATTTCCTGGAGGACTCGATGATCCAGCTGGTCCTCGCTGGCCGCGGCGTCGCAATAATCCAGGGAGCGGATGTGACGGCACAAGCTGGGGGAGAGGCCGCTCCGCTGCGCAAGCAGGTAGTGTTCCCAGCAGTCCTCCATCTCACACCTCAGCACGTGCTGCTGTCCCCACGTCGTGCGCTGCACGTGCACCGGAACGCCGAATCCCCTGGAAGTTTTTTGAACGGCATAAAGGCCGTTGCTTGGATGAACCAATGTGCTTTGTAAGTGAGACTGCGCTGTTACGTCTGTTGCGTTGCCGTGTTTTCTTTGGATGTGTAAAAGCAAATTCCTCTTGTACAGGACGACTGGGCAGTGTGGGCATTTCACATGGGTCGGGGGCACGTCCCCAGTGACTGGTTCTTCTGGAGCAATGAGCTCCTCTGAGGTTGTAGCTCGGGGGGACTGAGGTTCTTCTGGCTCTGCCGGAGCAACTGCAGGGGTCTTTGAGGATGCTGCTGTGTAGGAGTGGTCCATTTCAATCACTGACACTGAAGGTGGAACGGAAAAGGAACGTTCCACTGATGATAAAACAGCAGGGTGAGTTGTTTCAGAAACGGAGAAGATGTGGCCCACGTCACATGTTTTACTTTGGCACTCTGTGAGATGTGTAGCAATGGTGTCTTTCCGAATTATTGTCATGGCACAAAATGCACAATGGAAATGTCCTCCATTTCTGCACTGCAGATTGCATCTGCAGATGATCTTTTCTGAAAAAAAGGAGAGAAATTAGTCTTAAAAATCAAACAGTACCTGAAAAACAAATATTTATTCAACATCCTATTGAGTATATACAGATGTGTGTTTTCTCATTATAAACAGCTACTGCGTAAATGTGGAAAAGGAGTGCAACCCAGTGTAACACTACTTAAAATATGACCTTAGATATGCAAAAACACCGGTATCATTAAAAGTGACATGTATGTGTCAAAAAGAGATTTTTCATACCATTGAAATGCACCGCATTCGCCACATGATTTGAAAAGTGCCTCTCGATGACGCGCCAACTCTTAGTTCTGAACAGGGGGCAGAGAGGACACCCAAAACCTGATGGTGACACAGTGCACTTCAGACTGTCGCCCTCTTCCAGCACAGAAGGGTGCATCTAGAAGGAAAGGAACAAATGAATGAATGTGTGTTGTACCCACAATCACTATGTAAGAGAAATATATGCATGCGAGCATGGCCGTGAGTGAGTGAGTGAGTGAGTGATAAACAAATACTAGCAGAAAGCTAGCCCAGACAAGAAAAACAAAACTTCACTAGACATGTTCTTTCACAGTTCTTTGACGCAATGCTTTTGTAAATAGCGCGACTTAAAAATATATTTTTTCTCACCGTTCTCCGGACAGTCTGCTGATCCGCACGCTGAATAAACGACACATAACTACACGAAGAAGAAGACTTCCGCTTGGGACTTCCGGCATGGATTAGATATTTGGCGGCGCCCTTGTCGGCTATCTTGCTGTTGGTGGGGGCCTCTCCCTTTTTTTAAGCTTTTCCTTATCTTTCTATTGACCTTGATATTTTCTTCTCATTCTTTTCCTCTACTACACTTTAGAGAGTGAAACGTCTGTTAACGGAACTCACGCATGAGAAACAATTTTTTCCCAGGGACACCAGATCCTGGACACGCCGTTGTGTCACCGTGAAAGCGCTCCGGGCTGCTTCCTAGCCGTGGCAGATACTGGGAGCGCCGCCGGTGTCGCAGCGGGACTCGAACAGCGTCGTGTCCAGGTAAGCCCGGGAGCCTCCGTTCCGCGGTCCGGGGAGCCTGCCGGCGTCACCGCTGAGCGCTGTCCCCCCCATCCGGAACACTCCCCCCCACCTCCCACCCCCGTGCGGCTGCTGTAAGTCTTCCTGGTCTCCGGTCGGAGCGCCAGTGTGCAGAAGTTGAACCGTTCCGTGGCTGTCATTCCGTGGCTGTCATTTCTTCCAGGGTTGGTCACATGAGTTGTCGCGACAGTTTGTGCCCCCCCCCCGGTTCGGTAATTTCCGAGCCACGCTTCGCCCTCTCAAACCCAACCGTCGCATCACGCAGACAGCCGTCGTCTCCGAACGACTGGCGGCCCAACAGGAATAACACACCTGCATGTTTGATAAAAACAAACCAAAAGCAGCCTAAAAGGGTCGTGTCAGTGTGAAGGGTTTACAGCGGGGGTGTAAACAGAGCCACGTTAGTAGCAAACGGCAGTAGGATTGGACCGGTCCACGAGCCCGACCCCTCCAGTATGGAGAAATAGACAAACAATGCTATTATTCAATGGAAGGACCTGCTATTCCCTGCTCGTCCCCTGGGGGTCGCAAGGCTCCAGTCAGTGTAGAGGTCATAACGTGACACTGAGACTGAACAGCTGACATCGTATTCCTCGCGCCGTTATATCAGTGCCCCCCCCTGCCCCCCTCCCCCCCCTCATCTCTGTGTCTGTCCTCCTTTTCCCGCAGCAAGGCTGCGTGCGGCGGGCCTCCATGCAGCGCGCTCCGTCGCCCTCCTCCCGGGCTGTGGGACTGAACCCTCCTGTCACCAGCCGGTCCACCTGCGGCTTCTGAAGCCACGCGGGGTGCGGGATGTCCGACGGGGGCAACCAGTCATGTCTGACGGGAGCGGAGGACGCCGTCTCCTTCTTGGTAGGGCGCCTGGCCGCCAGTGGCTCCCCCACTGACCGGACGCCCGCCGCCCCTGCGCTGACCCGTTTTTTTTTTTTGCTTGCCACAGGTGTGCTTGTTTCACGCGCTGGAGGACTGGGCCGGCCTGGGTCAGGTGGAGGACTACCTGAGCGTGCTGGAGTACCTGCTGTGGGTGTTCACCCCGCTGGCCATCGTCTTCATCCTGCCCTTCCTCATCGTCATCCTCCTGTACCTCTCCATCCTCTTCCTCCATGTCTACAAGGTACGCCAACACGCAGCCCAGTCAAGTTTTGACACGAGTACCATAAAGTACCATAAAATTACATTTTTCAAAGTAAAACATCATGTATTTTCTAGTGGATGGACTTAAGCTCCTTCACAGACTACTTGGAATACCCTAACCCAGAATAACACTCAGTCTTTGCCTCCATCAGAGGAAGAACCAGCTGAGGGAGGCTTACAGCAACAACCTGTGGGACGGCGCCAGGAAGACCCTCGCCACCCTGTGGGACGGACACGGCGCCATCTGGCATGGTGAGACCTGCTGCGCGGGGGTCGGGCCCGTCTTTCATAGGAGAGGCCGCTCAGGACGCCGCACACTTCCTGCCAGGGATGTACCCCTGTCGCTCAAGCTAATGCTATGAGCTAACGCCCAACACGTGACAGCATCCTTGAGGTGTGCTGGACACACACGAGCGCATAGCAACAAGGAACACATGACAAGAACGAGCCTTCTGTAGAACGAAATGCCGGGTTATCCCTTTAATCCACCTCCATTGAGAAATTATTGAGTCATTTTATTCACAGGCAGAAAAAAATGAACCAACAAGCAGGTGTGGTCACGTCCTCCATAAGTGTCAGGAAACACTCCTTTATATTCAGAGTGATGACAAGTTGTTTGCTGACTGATTGTCCGGCCTGTTGGCCCCGCCCACTCCCGTGGCGCTGTGCTGCAGGCTACGAGATCCACGGCATGGACAAGATCCCTGACACAGGACCAGCCCTGATCGTCTACTACCATGGAGCCATTCCCATCGACTACTACTACTTCCTGGCCAGCGTCATCCTTCAGAAGGGGCGGACCTGCCACTCAGTCGCCGACCACTTCCTGTTTAAGATCCCAGGTACCCGGACAGGAGCGCTTTTGGGTTCTGAACGGATGCATGCAGTGCTGTGGACCCGTCGGGACGGGGTGTTGCGTTCCCTGCCCCGCTCCGCCTCACTGTGTCTCTCTCCTCCTTCAGGGTTCAAGCTGCTGTGCGAGGTGTTCAGCGTGATCCACGGGCCCCAGGAGGAGTGCGTGCGCGCTCTGAAGAGCGGCCACCTGCTGGGCATCTCCCCGGGGGGACTGCGGGAGGCCCTGTTCAGTGACGAGACCTACCCTCTCTTGTGGGGCAAGCGCAAGGGGTTCGCCCAGGTCGCCATCGACTCTCAAGTGGTGCGTTGTTTTGCCTTCGTCGTCATTGCCATTCTTGGTGCTTGTTAGTGGGGGAGGGAAATAATAGCGTGAGGAAACTCTCAAGATTGGCCTTGAACTATGACCTCCTTTATTTGGACGTAACCTCCTGTTGTTTGTGTTCCTTCCAGCCAGTTATTCCGATGTTTACCCAGAATGTGCGGGAAGGCTTCAGATCACTGGGAACTCTCAGTAAGTGGGTTAGGGTTCGAAATTCACACCACTGGAGACTTGACCGTCTCGAGACACTCATCGTCTCCTCTCTTCGTGCGCAGGGTTTTTCCGTTGGGTGTACGAGAGGTTCCGCCTCCCGGCCGCCCCCGTCTACGGTGGGTTTCCGGTGAAGTTTCGCACCTTCCTCGGCGACCCCATCCCGTACGACCCCGACGTGACCGCGGCAGAGCTGGCGGAGAAAGTGAGTGGCCGACACCGTAGGACTTTGTGCACCTTAACCAAACCCAGCAGGCGTGACGCTCCTCGCGTCATGTCGTTATGGAGACGTGATAGACGCCCAGTTTCGACGCTTTGGAGCTTCACAAAAGTTCTCTCTACTAGTCACACACACACTTAAGTCCGGCTCTTCGTGTGTGTTTGCTCTGCAGGTGCAGCAGGCCGTCCAGGCCCTCATCGACGAGCACCAGCGGATCCCCGGGAACGTCCTGAGAGCCTTGTTGGAGAGATTCCACACCAAGCACAAAGACCACTGAACGGCGTCAGGAGGGAGACGGAACTCCACAGGGTGTGTGTGTGTGTGCGTGTGTGTGAGACCAAAAATAGGAGGCGGCGTCCGGGCCGAGCCGGCTGCAGTGAGGGCAGGCTTGCGCCTCACTCTCCCCACCGCACTGACTGCTGCAGCAGCTCCCTCTCGACGCACATCGTGCAGATCGGTGTTTTTGTGTACACGCGCTCATTCCCGGAATGAAGCAGTCTGGTGAAGCTGCTGCGGTTTTGGACGCCACCGTAATCATTCCTCAAGAAGGATGTTTCTGGAAGACTCAGTTTGACAGTTTCTGAAGGCGCCTGGTGAGGACGTAAGTCTCTGGGTACGTTCCCTTCGCCCGGCGACGCTCGCTGTCGGTCTGGTGAGTCTGACTGGTTTGTTGTCACCGGTTACAGTAACCGTGCAGGCTGCTCGGGATGCATTGCTCCATCAGTCCGATGAGGGTGAGATCACATGCTTTGCTACGTTATTGTCTCTGGTACTTTATTTATTGCCGGCATGCAGCCAATAATCTCCCTTCTCAGAGCTCTTCCATCCTGAAAATCGTCCCCCCCTTTGAATTTGCTGTCAGTTCTTTGGACTTCAGAAATGTTCTATGGTCTCGTCAACAGTCCCTGAAAATGTATCTGATCACAGTTCCTAGTTACTTTCTCGTGTACCTTTACTCTTCGTGACTCAAGTTAATCTGAAGTTGCATCTGTTGATCAGAGGAAGATGCTCTAAAGGCAGTGGTTCCCTTGAGGGCGCCAGAGAGAAGATGGGAGGGTCCGAGGCTTTGCCTGCTCGGTCATTTTTGGTAATTCAAACCCAGGATCAGACACTTTCTCCAGAGCACGACACTGTCCGCCACTTTTATGTTGAAGGTTCCTACATTGAATTATTTTTGGAAATCAAAGAATCCGGTGGGGGAGGGGCTTCCCTCCAGCTCCCAGGAAGAAGCACACGAGCAGCCTGATCCTTATGCACCGACGGCTCTCACTTGAACCCCCCCCCCCTTCTCAGCTCTGCTGAAGACGCTGCTTCAGGGAAGAGCCTCAAATCAGGCTGAACCAGTTGATGCACACAGACTGATCCGAAGCAGGAGAGAGAGGCTCAAACGGCAGGTTTAGATGCAACCCCCCTTCCCCTCCCCCCCGCCTGCTTTGTGCGTCCATGTGGCCCCCTGGGCTTGCAAACGCACTCCCAAACATCTGCTGCTCGCTGTAGTGTTCATCCTCTCGGTCCGTACCGGTGGGCGCCCTGCATGTGTTGTTGTACCAGTGACCATACACATGATCTTTTGGTGTGTCATTCCTGGATCTGCAGTGTTGTAACTCATCTTTTTTTTTCGTAAATTTTGTTGTGATTTGTAAACATGTTACAGTGTAATATGTAAATGTACATATATACAAGTATATGTGCCGTAACAAGTGGCAAAAGTGACCGCTCAGAAGTGTTCAGAGTTTCTGGCATGAGTTGACGATGAAATGAGAACGTGAGCCGCTGTTGAGACCAACCTAATGTGCTTAAACAACAAACAGCATGTTTCATGCAAGGAGTCAACAAACAGGAAGTCCTTTCAAACTGACCAGCTGAACCAGGTACAGAGCTGAGGCAGTGGGGGGCTGTTTGAGGCTGTTTCCGTTGGGTTGAAGTTGGGCCGTGAAGGTGCGTTCACAGCTTCAAAAACAACACAACAGAGAATACTGACATCTAATGCAATTTTTATGGCATCTTGATTAAAAAAAAAACAAACAATCTTAAGTTTCTTGGTCAAAATTCAAACCTTCACCTTATTCGACCCCCCTCGAACAGGGCTCCTCGGCCTCCGGCTGCTCTGTCCCAGCGACCCTCCACGAAGCGGAGGAACCGACTTCCTCCGCCCTGTCTCAGGTTCCACGTCCACCTTAAGGTTTTCTGTGATATTTGCGAGGGAAAAAAAACGAGGTCACGGCTCGTTGTCGCCACTGTAGGTCAGTGTGTATGTTCCTCTGGACTCTGCATGCACGCGAGTGTAAATATCGTGATTCAAAGCGTCACTGCCAACTTGGTTTTTTCGGGGGGGGGGATTTTTGATGAAGCCTTCGCGAGACCAAGCGTCTTTCCGAGTGACGTCTAACTGGATGCTTTACATCTGTGAACTGATTGCCTTCCTCCATATTTATGTTGTCGGTTTTGAGATGACCTCGTGTATTTTTAAAGGATGTCTATATAAGACTTAATGTTGCACTTTTGAATATGGAGGCCCCACCTCAAACTGGTAATAAATTTTATTTTATTAAGATAACTGGCGTGCTGGTCTCTTTTCTGGTTTGTGGGGGGGGGGGGACTCGCACGTGGCGCCGTCTTTCCACTCCAGACACGGAACCTTTCACAGCACACCCGAGTTCCTGTCTGTGCTGCTTATACCGGCGCACCGGATGCTTCACGTGACCAGAGAGTGAGAAAAGATGGCTGTGATGGACAAAGACCACAGTGTTTGGTCGCTGAACGAATGAAATGAAATACGTGGCTTTGTTGTTCAAACGACAGAGTGCGGCCGGTCTGCCCCCCCCCCACTCCTCAGAGACATGGGACGGACAAACCGACAAAAGGCGACAAAACTAAACAGACCCTCAGTCCAGGAAAAAATTACCACAGTGTACTTTATTAAATGAATTTTGGTAGTTTGTGTTGCATTAGATTCAAATAAAAATTTACAAAAATCCCATATATACAAAAATGTTATTTTGATCATTTTTATCACTCTTGGTTTATTTTATTTTCTTATTTTTTTTTTTTTACAATAAAATGTACTTTTTTTCCCCACTGAACGCATTTTTGAGCACTTCAGACTTTCATCACACAATGCAATTTACTGAAAAGACCAATATATATTTTTTCGTCTTAAACATTTGTATCTTTTTTTTGTTTTCTTAAATACACCACATACACCACATTTATCTTTTTTTTTCTTCTCTGTAGTATATCGTCATAGTTACGGCCATGGTGGTGGCCTCAAACCTCTAAAGACATCCTTCACAGTCAGAACTCCCAAAAAAAAAAAAGAGGAATGTTCCTTTTTTTTCTTTTTCTCCACATGTACACTTTGCATACATTTATTTACAGATAAGCATTTTTGTTGATCGGTTCACTATCTGTGGTACTCCAGGTTCAACCCACTCTCTACACGGACGTCTGTACAGCATGGTTATACAAGGATGACTGGCATATCTATCAGGGGTCACGAGGGCGAGGGGGGGGGGTCACTGTGCCTGTGCCGAGGCTGCTCGAATCTGTGTGGGACGACCGAGAGCGGATTGCAGTGGCTCCTAACCTGAAGGGGGCGCTACAAAAGGGCCCACCTGTAACAGATGCAGTAAATAAAAAGGATGTTGGGGGGAGGGGGGGCGATGGTTTCAACGTCTCACACAGAAGCCCTGCCGAGTCCAAAACGGGTCCCCAGCGAGGGTGGTCTCTGCGTGTGGAGACACGTGTGCTTTCGGAGCGACCGGTGGGAAACGCCCCCCGCGCGACGACAGCCGAGCGCGTGCGCCCCTCCGCGTTGGTCTGCGGCAGCCTGAGCACAGGCACGGCGACGGCAGCTGACACGTTATCCTGTCGAGTAGTGTTGAAAACAACGCATGGGCGCAGACACACCCACACACTCACTCTCTCACTCCGGGTTAATCAGAAAAATACCGAGCTGTGTTTTTCACTCCCAGCCACCAACTAAGTTCGTGGTGATGATGCAATTGAAAGAAAGACAAAAATAGAAGAAATCTGCTGTCGTTAAGGCAAACGAAACGCGAAAGAAAAGCAGCGCACAGCTGGCATGAGGAGCAGACAGAGGGGCGGGTCACTGGTGTGCTTGTGTTTGTTTAGTCCCACACACTTCCTGCAGAGAGCAGGACTCCAGCCACCAGGCAGACAGGAGGAGGGGACTGGACCACTGTCGCAGAAGAATGGAGGAACCCCCCTACCCCCACCCCCATCATGCCACATCTCCCCGCCAACTCAGAAGCAGGGAACTGATCCAGAAGGGTCTCTACCGCCACCTGTAGGAGGGGGGGGGGACCACAGGACGCCAGTTTCCCCCTGGAGAACCAGACAACCTGCACACAGCTGCACTCCGACAACTCTGTGTTGCTGTATTAGTTTGGCACGTTCCCGGCTGATCCCCCCCCTCCCTCCTCTGCCCGTGCGGGGGGTCGTCGGGTTTCCACCGCTTTCGGACTCGACGCCGCCACTCGGTGGTGGGTGGCGTCCTGCTCATGAAAAGACACTGAGGTAGCTTAATGTTCAGTAGGTGCGGGCGTACGCCGCGTTCATCGGTAAGTGAGTTTGACTGCCAGGTGGAAATGAGTCAACCAAGGCGACACTGGGTGAGGGAGGAAATAAGCAGACGGGGGGGCAGGGGGGGCTTGTAGATATCTCTTCTTTGGAAATAAAGGCTGCATCCACGCTGCAGAGCCCACCAACCACTCATCGACTTCTCTCGGATTGGTCGAGTCGTGGTGGTAACCAACAGCTTTTCGGGGGACCTGGAAGTGCTGGGACTGCTGAACTTAACCTCTGAATACGTACTATTAAGCTCAAAAGTACTTCAGCTTCACAGCTAATTCATTGGTTCCCAACCTAAAGTCAGTGACCCATATGGGGGACACCACAGTTTCCAAAGGGGCCCAAAGGCCTCTCTTGTGCAGGAGTTGTTAGAATCACATCAAAAAAGAAGAAATCAGACACTTTGATGTGAAAAAACCTCCCAGTGCTTTTATTCTGAAAGCTCTTGCTTTTATTTGAGTGGGTGTGTCCAGGAGTGTTGAGTCCACAGCTTCTGAAAATGCTATAAGAAGCTCTGAGGGGAAAAAAAACAAGTTTGGGAACCACTTAGCTACCTTAGAGCCCCCCCTGCAGGCCAGCTGTGTGGATGCAGCCTTGTGTGCCAACTCTAACACCATTGTGCCTTCGTGAAACCTGTGCTTTTCTCTCTCTCTCTCTCTCTCTCGCCCCCACAACTCAAACTAACATTGATACCAAAGCCAAACAGCGCGCTCATGCTAGCGCTACGAGGCCACAGAGGCCAGGACCACACATCCTGTGGGCTGCGAACCCCCACCCACCCCCACCCTTCACCACCACTTCGCATCACATTCATCCACTGTCATGCAGCTTCCTCTGGCAGCCATGATGTCGAAAACTCGCACACGACGCCAACCGACGTGAACACACGCTTACGGACACGCCACGAGGTGGAATCAAAATAAAAAAATAAAGGCTGCGGTCAAGTGTTGCTAAGGAAAGCAACAGGCAGAAGACTCAAATAAGTGTGTGTGTGTGTGTGTGCGTGTGTGTGTGCGCGTGTGCTGGCAGCAGAACTCAAAGACCTGAGGTTTTTCCTGCTTCGAAAAATTTGAAAGATTAAAACAATTTTTTTTGGAAAATCCAAACTTACGACACTCCTGGTGCTTTTATTTTGAAGGCCCTCAAACATGCAAAGTCAAATGTCGTTAAAATGTTTCTGATGTGCTTGGCGACTCGCTTTGTGATGCGATGTTGCCGTTGGAGACAGAATACACATTTGACTTGCAACCAAACAGGCGAAAGACTCCAAACAAACCATTAAAAGCTAGCAAGAAATGAAGAAGTCTCGACCCCCCAGAACTACTCCTGTTCCGAGCTCACTGGCGCCCCCCCCTGGTCTGGTTCAGATCGAAGGCTCACGCGAGGTTCACAGTCACACGCCATGATTATCCCTTACACCTATTTTTGTGCTTTTTCTCTCTCTCTCTCTCTCTCTCTCTCTCTCTCTCTCTCTCTCTCTCCCAGCGTTCCCTGAAGTCTCGCTGTCGGGCGTCATGGCGATGACGCAGCTCCCGCCTCTGAGGGACTCGCATGGGAAGGGGGGGACATGGGCTGACATGTTTGCAGCTGTGAGGAGCTGGTGTGATTGGGCGGAGTTGGGGGAAGGCAGTGATGGTCATTCTGGTTCCAATCTAACCCTCATGGCGCTTGGGACGCACCCACCCGACATCCTTGGTTGAAGTCTCCAGAGATGGTGGGGTGGAAAGTGGAACAGCCACGAGTCCCAACAGTCGTCACTCCTTCTGCGGGCCCCTGAACAAGGCCCCTAAGTTAATCCTAATGTAGTTAGAGCTGACTGGAGGAGCAGTGGTGTGACGCGCCGTAGGGGCCCCAGGAAGCAGTCTGGGTTCAGTGCCTTGCTCGGAGGCCCGAGACGACCAGAGGTACCATTCCCTTTCATGGTCACCGCCGACACCGATGGGACACCTTGTGCCACCGTCGGGTCGGGGTGGTACCGAGTCGCCGCTGGGCCAGCGTCTCCATGACAACGGGGGACATTGGTCATGGCGCCATGGCGTATCATCAGCAATCAGTGGCATCCGACCACATGACCTCCTGAGCTGCTTCTCTTGTTCAAACGCCGCACTCCAACACACACACACACACACGCGCGCGCACGCACGACATATTGCCAACACATACACACTGAACTACAAATACCACAGAGTTACAATGACTTTAGTACCCTCTACTTCGTCTCTAAAGTAAAAAAATGCTGCATTTAGTATCAGAGTACTGTACATCCTGGTGGTTGGTTTCGTTTGGCTGAGATGGCTGCTTGTCTGTGTTCTCTCCTCCTCCTCCTCCCCCCCCGCCACCCGACCCCACCCTGGTCCTCCTCCTGCGGTGAATCGCAGCGTGGCGCCTCGGCGCTCCTGCCGCTGCTCAGCTCTGGCCCGCGCCCGTCCCCGGGGCCGCTCCCCGGGGCCGCTCCCCCCGCCCACCCCGGTGTTTTTTTTTTCGGTCCCGAGGCCGGTCGGCGGGTCGTTGAGTTTGAGCTGCCAGGAAGATTTTATTCCTTTTATTTCATTTTTTTTTCTTGGCATTTTGTGTGAGTTTCGACGTCCCAGAGGAAAAAAAAAACAAAAAAAAAACAACAAAAAACCCATAAAACGCAGGCGTGATCTGTTCCAGTCGCGTCGGCTTCGGTCCCCCTCCCGTCCAGCCAAAGTCGGGTCCACTCGTCCCAAACCGAACAGAAGGACCAAGTAAGAGATGCTACTTTGACCACGAGTTCCCCCTCGGGGAAGTCCGACTTGCGTTGGGGAACCACCGTTCCCCCCCCGACGGCCCGGCCACCTCGGAGGAGTTCCTCAGGAGCTTCATCAGGAGGAACCTTGTTTTGTTTTGTTTTTGGCACTAAGAGAACGGGAGCGATGCGGAGGCGCCCACCTGGTTATTCCCAGCTTCCGAGGGGATCCTTCCTCCTCCTTCCTCCTCCTCCTCCTCCTCCTCCTCCTCCTCCGACATGCCCTCAGTGTGGCTCTGCGTTACGTTCCCACCAAACAGGATTTTTCCCTGACGAGGGGAAGTCAAAGCAACCGCCCACGCAAACAACACCGAGTGACAGGAGGCCTCTTGCGTCCTGGGTGGGCACTGATTTTTTTAGGGGGTAAAAAAAAAAAGAGGAGGAGGAGGAGGGGGGGACAGAAGAAGCAGAGTGACACTGTTTTCAGTAGTAAATTCTTATTGCCACAGCCCCCCTCCCTCCCTTACTTCCTCCAAGGTCGGTCCACCGGGGTCCAAAACGGCGAGGGGGCGGGACTATAAAGTGGTCTCGTACTCCAGCCGCTCCTGCACCAGAGCGTCGTCCTTGTACTGGAGCCGCGGCGGGGTCAGGGAGCAGTCGATGGCCAGGATGGCCTTGCGTATACTGCGGTCCAGCACGTGGCGCTCCCACGCCGGGTAGCGGTTCCGGCACAGGTCGATCTTGATGACGGTCTCGTCGAGGCGGGGGGCGCGCGACGACGGCGTGGACGGCACGGTGGGCCGCACCTGAAACACCGGCACGCAGCCGTCGCGCTCCGAGTACTTCCCGGCGTCGCGCTCCAGCGTGGCGGCGCCGGTGGTGCCGCCGCCGCCGCCTCCTCCGCGGTTGGAGCGCAGCGAGTTGGTGGCGCCCTCGGACGGCAGCGTGGCGAACTGGGCGGTGGGGTCCAGGTCCAGGCCCTGGCCGCTGGGCGAGCGGCCGAAGCGCGGCCCGTTGGGGTGGAAGAAGGCATAGTACATGAGCATGAACACCACGCCGGTGAGGAAACTGCTGAAGATGACGCAGAGCGCCGGCACGGCGAAGGCGTCGGTGGTGCTGGGCGACCGGTAGAGGTACCAGAGCGCGCTGAGGGCGGCGTTTTCCACCAGGATCACCAGGTAGTAGATGAAGAGTCGGTACCTGAGGACAGAAGACGCCAGACGTCACAGAAACACAGTGTCACATTAAACAGACGTGCGAGTCGGCGAGACAGCGCGGTGCGGTCCTCGGCTTTGATCCCCCGAGACCCTCACCTTGTCCGTCCCTCCTTGACGTTGAACCAGGAGAAGATGTAGATGATGCCCACCACCATGTCGAACACGATCTCCTCCCACTTGCTGATGCAGAAGTCCGTCTCGCAGTGGACGATCCAGAAGGTCATGATGCACCAGTGCAGCACGATGAAGATGCCGAAGTACAGCTGGAACACGGAGGCGAACAGGGCGAAGGTGATGACCCGGGCGGCGATGGTGAAGAAGTGCCAGCAGAACTGGATGACGACGGCCAGGTAGCTGATGGGCTTCTTGTCGTCGCGCGACTCCCGCAGGGCCTTCTGGTAGGAGGCCAGGGCCCAGGCCAGAGACACCAGGGACGCCGCCGCCGTCATGCCTGCCACACGCAAACAGCCCTGACCTCACAGACATGCTATAATAGGAGGAGGGACACACTTCTGTGTGTGTGTGCGTGTGTGTGCTACCTTGCACGGCCTGCAGTTTGTGTGTCTGGATGATGATGCACAGCTGCAGCACCAGCTGCGGCGCGCTCTCCAGGAAGGTGGCCAGCAGATGCAGCATGCTCACGTCCGCAAACTCGTAGACCATCCTCCAGTGGTAGCGCCAGCGCTCCGTCTCCGCACTCTGACGGCTGCGGACGCCCAGGTAGATGGTGTGGAAGTACCTGTGGGAGGGGGGGGGGAGGGAGTCGGGGGGCACACGGAGGAGCAGGGTCAAACACAGGGATCTCTGCAGCCGTTAGCGTGTTGCGAGCTGAAGCCACTTCACTGGCTGTGAGCTAGCGAGCGTTCAACTGCTGCATCACCACTCTCCCCATCATGACCTCATCCTTTTGCTGAAACAGTGCCCCCAAGTGGTCCAAACTGCAACAGCGGTCACTTTTACTGAAAGATCACCTGACCGAAGCCCGTCCCCCCCGGCCAGTTTCGGCCCACGGACCTCATGGCCGACCCCCTCGGACGGGACCCCCAGCATGCAGCCCCTCCCAGCAGCACTC
The DNA here is from genome assembly GCA_032274765.1 of Malacoctenus tetranemus. Lineage (NCBI taxonomy): Eukaryota > Metazoa > Chordata > Actinopteri > Blenniiformes > Labrisomidae > Malacoctenus > Malacoctenus tetranemus. The sequence goes on from JAUESF010000041.1 coordinate 202,279, forward strand.
CAACAGTTCACAAGAGCGGGATGGATTTCAGCAGAGTCGCGCCGAAGCTCCCACCTGTGCCTCCCTCGCGCCTCAAGGCGACACGTCCACTTTTAATGAAGTCAGGTCATCATTACTTTTCACTTAGTTGTCAGTGGCCCACATTTCCACCTCTCTCTCTCCCTCTCTCTCTCTCTTTATCCCTCTCTACCAGCCACATTGCGATGCTCTCTCTCTCCCTCTCCACCTCTGAAATATCAGCAGCACATAGCATTCATTTAGCAGCAGGCTAATGGGCCATGAAATTAAGTTCTATTGTCAGGAAAGAATTTGAAAATTAAATCTGGGCTGACGCCATTAAAGCGGCAGCCTGTTCATGGACAGATGGACCCGACACATCTCTCACTCCAGTCCGCGCGCGTGTGTGTGTAATGAGTATTCATTACTGATGTGAGGACTGAAATCTGTTCTCATCCTGACAGTTTGGGGGTCCTGCCATCCTTGTGGGGACCAGAATTGGAGTCCTCGAATAGGAGGCCATTATCTGTTGGGTCTTTATGGTCAGTCTGAGGTGAGGGGGAAGTGTTATGGTGAGGCGTGTGTGTGAGTGCAAGTGAGGTACGCACGCACAACCTTTGTGTGTGTGTCGTTGTTCCACCTGTTGTCTGAGTGTTCAGTGTTCGATGAGCTGACGGCACATGACACCTACGAGCTGCAGACGCGGCTCCTATACTGGGGTTCAGGGCCCCATTGGGGAAGGGGGGGCTTGTCCAAAGCAGAACTGCACGTCTCAAAGGAACCAGAAAGAGACCCTTCTGTAGGATATCGACCCTGCCAAGTGCTTTTATTTTGAAGGCTCCTGCTTTTGTACACTGGTGGAAGCGTGTCTAGTGTCTGGCTTCACAGCAATGGTTCAGGCCATTTAAGTTTATGGGGCCTTTTCCTACAGAAACAAGGTTGTTGTTTTAACACTGGGGGCCAAATCAAAACACACCACCGACACGTTAGCTTGCCACTCAGGCCACGAGCCGACCACACTGGCTCATCAGGATGATGTCCGTTCCATGAAGCCATCATCGTAATCCGATCCCAGATTGGGGATCGTTTCTGCATGAGAGGACATTTATGGCAGCGAGCCGAGCGCGGGACCGCCCCGGCCGCGCGCATGCTTGAAGCTGCGGGACAAATGGCTTCACCGATGAACGAGCTGCAGCCTCGACAAGGCCTCAAACCATCGGTTGCGGTCAACTGCGTACGTCCAATCGAAAGGGAGAGTCCGGAAGGCCGTCACTGGACGGAACCACACAGTGGTGAAATAAAGACTCCTGCTTGTATGTGGTGAAGACAGGACGCGTTGTTGTTGTTTGTTAAATCAAACATCCAAAAGCACTTTTTGAACAAAGGAATCTCAAATGGCGACACCATCCAACTTTGTGTTGGAGGTGCACGTTTTACATCTTCCCCTCTGCTTTTGGTGGTAGTGTCACAGCACCACCTTCAGGCCTGGCATACGTACTACAGCGTTAACAGGGATTTTGTGTGGACAAGACGTATGGGGGGGGACGACTAAAATGAAAGCTCCCATTATCCAACCAGCTTTTTCTACACCGGCTCCGCTTGTGTCTTCGTTCTCTGCACACCATCTCTTTCGTTCCCCCCCCCCCCCATCCTTCCTTTTCCTCTCCCTTGCGCATTCCTCTCTGTCAATCACTCCCAACATCCCTCTTCCCTCCTTCCTCCTCCTCCGTCTGTTTATCCTCCTGCTCCGTCCACAAACTGAGACGCCACGGAGCCGACCGACCTGTTGGCTCCGAACCCCGTTGCATCATTCATCATCTTCATTCCACCGTCAGCCCATGAGACTCATTATCCTACACTGCTGTGGTGCAAGTCCTGGCGAGTGCATGATTAAACGACAACTGCCAATCAACATGCATGACGTTTTTTTTGGGAGGGTTGTGGCCTCTCATGCACGTCATTACAACACTTAGACCCACTGCTGTTGAAGAGAGTGCTTTTATGGACACTAGAAGAAGAAGAGAAGATCTCACAGCCCTTCACGTGACCAAATTCAAACACACAGAGTGGGACGTCTTCGCTTGCCGAAGTTTGAGCCCAGTCTCACCCTGAACACGAGCCGTAGCGTCTTTGAGCAAGGCAGTAAAAAAAAAACCTAAGACTGTGAGCATCTCGTGCGAGCACCTTGCTGCGGGTACGTCTGTAGGTGTGTGTCGTTATGGTGTGTTTTCCCTCACATGGGTATCTTCTATTCCTGATGACGTGTTCTGTTTCTGTCGCACGGAACCAACATGTCAAGACCACTCGGTCAAGAACGTGTAGCATGTAGCAATGTGTAGCTACTACAACATAACCCACCTTCAATTAATGTCATGCTAGCATGTCGTTTATGTGATTTGTTGCATCGACGACTTCCTCAAACAGTGAATCCATGATGCGTTCAAGCACAAAGGATGAAGTTTCGGGGGAATCGGGATGCTCGTGACACAAAGCAGGTGATCATGGCGATCGACACGCGTCGGTCCAAACAAGGCGCAAAGGAGGAACATCAGCAGGAAACGTCAGGCTGCGAAGGAGGAGGAGGAGGAGGAGGAGGAGGAGGAGAAGAAGAGAGGACGCCGAGGCAACAAAGCGCCCTGACAGGAGGCTTTCGCCCTGACGCTCTTAAGGAGCTTTTGCAATCCCGCTTTCCTTCACACATCAGTGGAAGCCAAGCTGCCATGCGTGGCGCTTGCCAGTCACTGGGAGCGGCGAGAGGGGAAGATTTCGATGCATCGACCCCCCCGGGGAGGCACGGATCGAACCAAAGAAAAGGCAGAGGCAGCAGAGAGGGGGGGGGAACACACAGGGAGAGCGGCCTGCGACACAGAGGTCGCCCTAAAAAAAAAAGTTATTTGTGGTAAAAAAAAAAAGCAAGTAAAGAACCGTCTGACCCGACCTGCAGACAGGAGGCAGGGCGATGTGATCTGTCCACCCCCACACTGCTCCTGCTCCTGCTCAGGGGGGGAAGGGTGGGGGGGGGACACAATGAATAATGCACCAGTCCTTCCCGACTGCAGCGCGTCCGCGCGGCTGCTCGGTCGGGACTTCAAACGCGGCCGCGAGTCGGCGCCGCGTTTCCGTTTCAGCGTGCGTGAAAACCGACGCGGCGCTCCAGAGCGACGGGAACGCCGACGCAGACGGACGTCGGCGTGAGGCCCCCCCCCCTCTCCCCTTCCTCTTTCTGGACTTGACTCGGGTCAAACATGGACTCCGATGGGGAGCGCGGAGGAGCGGGGTAGCTTAATCCGAGGTGACAAGTCCTGCTGTCTTCAGTGAGTTTACAAGGGAATAAAGTTCAGTCTCTCCCCCGCTCAGCTGCTGAACTGCTTCAGCAGAGGCGTGTTCGGGGGGCCTCACAGCCCCAACTTGGTTCAGCTGGACGAGAGCAGCACTGCACCCCTCCCGACTTAAAGTCCACCATAACAATGAAGGGAATAAAGGGAAATGTTCCAGAAGAAACACAAGACCACCCGCTGACTTGACATGCAGCCCCCCCGCCCCCTTAATGTGCTCATTGATCTGCTGATATCATCCGACCATCTGCTCTTCATTCTGGACCACCTCTGTCGTAGGAATTCGGGGGGGGGGGGGCGGCGGGTGTCAATCA
>JAUESF010000041.1:209336-227801 GCA_032274765.1 Malacoctenus tetranemus
TGTGTGTGTGTGTGTGTGTGTGTGTGTGTGTGTGTGTGTGTGTGTGTGTGTGTGTGTGTGTGTGTGTGTACCTGCAGTAAAGCCTGCAGTCGGGAGGGCTCCCAGTCTCTCAGATAGAACAGACAGTCCCTGGGATGATGGGCGTGTAGTCCCGACACGCTGCACTCGTCCACTGCACACGTCTGGACGGGAGGAGACACTGGTCAAAGCGGCACCGAGACAAAGCGAGACGACAAAGGCGTTGCCACGGCGCCACCGGCAGGAGGACCTGCAGGACACTCACAGTGTGGAAAGGGTTGTTGCAGCCGCTGCAGAACTGGTAGCGACACTGCGAGCAGCAGAAATGCATGCAGCCTCCTTTGGACAGCGCGTACTGGAAGCGACAGTTGGGGCAGGCTTTGGGGGGGGGGTGAAGGAGGGACGGTAGGATGGGTGAGAAGAAGAGATAAACACAGCGAGAGAAGGGTGTCAGCACACAAAGCAGTATCAGTTCAGTCAAAACTCCTTTTAATGCTTTTATTTTGAAGGTGCACAGAAGAGTGTCCAGGTGCTATGATAACTGGTGTCTGCTCACTGTGAAGGACAGAAATATTCAACTGCTTCAGAATAGAGAAGAGCAATTCTGCTGACGTCAGACAAAGGCCACCTGGTGCCAAAGAGGCTCAACATCACCCCCCACTGGACGACCCAGGCATGACCTAAACCACACTCTGTGATACTGATGAAAGAGGCTCACGTGCACAGCCTGAAAACCGAACTCCCCAGGCTCCCCGACTGTAACCATGCCGATAATAACGCAACAACCTCACTTCCTATAAATACTGGAGCTAAACTTACTTGTCAACAAAGTTTGTCGTATCCAAATTGCGGCTATATTTGTGTTATGGATGAAGTAATCATTGTGATCACGCTTAATTCGATTACAGTAGAGGACACGTGGCTGTGTGCCGCCTACATGATTACACATTTCTGTTGTGCAATCACAAGCCTGTTATTAAGAACCCTGCATTTACTGATGGAAACGTGTTCCACAGATGTGGGTGGATGAGCAGAAAACTAGACAAACGCAGACATAAGGTCATATTCTCTGAAGTGCAAAGTGCATTCAAAGCCTCGTTCAAGAGTTCAATGGACTGGGTGAGTGCAAACTCAAGGGCTGTTTTGAAAGATTCCAGGCGTGTTTGGAGTAGAAGGTTGAAAAAAGAGTTGTGCATTACGATTCTGGAGGTGCTGCAGACAAAAACAGATGTATCCCTGCACAAAGTGAAAGCGACAGCTGCGATGGAGCTCAGGATCGAGACGAGCTGCTGTGTGTAAACTGTGTGTAAACTGTGTGAGAAGCAAAGGAAGGGAAGGGAAGCAGGCAGTAACATCGGTCAAACATCAGAGCAGGCGAAGCTTGTGGGGCTCCTGTTCTCTTTGAGGCTCTCAAAGTTTCATGGATGGAGCAAAATCTACTGTGTTTGTGTGTGTGTGTCGTGTCCCTGCATGTGTGTGTGTGTGTGCGTGCGCTCACTGATGCCGTTGTCTCTGAGGTAACCAGCCAGACCCTGTTTCTGGTACTCGGGGTCGTTCTCCCTCTTCCAGGACTGGTACTGCTCACAGGACAGACCTGCGTGCTGAGACTCCCACTGTGAACACAACGCAGACGCAGCCTGCTTAAACCATCCCACCTCTGTTAAATGTCCACCACACTCACTCAACAAGTTTATCATTTCACACATAACAATTGGAGAAGCGCAAGTGACCTTAAACTAAACTGTTTATTGTCTATTTCTGATATTTTCAAAGTAAAAGCTCTTAACAACTACCGGTTAGCAACAACTTCCTGCATGGTATTGGGCTCACAATAAATGCTGGATTATTGTGGAATATTGCAGCAACGACAAACACTTACACCATAAATGTTCTATCACATCCTGTCACACTTACAGGTTTTTTACACTGAGCACAGAAGCTGTTTCGACACTGGAAACACGTGACTTTCAGCTGGTCTCCATCGTAGATGAACCCATACGAACACTGAAGGCAGAAGGAAACAGAGTTTCTGCAACAAGCAACATTTGAAGAATTCTTAACAATGCAGCGCTGTATGCAGGCCGGCCTCCTCCCACATTACTACAGATAAGGCCAGGAGTGTATGTTACTAGTGAGCACTAAATGGAAATACATGGAAAAGCGTGAATCAAAGAAATCAGTTGTTGATTTGCAGAAGAAGCCCCAGCGACATCATGCACTCACATGACAGCACCAGAGGAACTTGGGGTCCTTGATCAGTGCCTGCTCCGTCAGCTTCTTGTGGAACAGCTCGTACACTTCTGGCTCCAGACACTCTCGCAACTGAGGCACACAAAGCAGCAGCATGGCGACGAGGTCCTAAAGGTTCAACTCGATCCACTCTCATCTATTCCTCCTCTCTTTGCATGGCTTTGAAGCTCCAAGTCGCTTCACTTCACTTCACTCACCACCACCGAGCCACCGGCGTCCTCTCTTTACCTGGATGTCCAGGGTGGAGAAGTAGCTGTTGAGGTGCTCGGGGTCGTTGATGTCAGGCTCCCAGCACACCGGGCACACCATGTCTCGGATGTGCTTGTCCCGCACAGCGATGGTGAAGTGCTGCTGGAAGCAGCCGCAGCACACGGAGCACTGGCAGGACGTCAGGGACTGCATCTGGGAGGGAGCGAGGGAGAGTGGGAGAGTGAGGGAGAGAGAGAGAGAGAGAGAGAGAGAGACAGAGAGTTGGGGGGAGGAGGTGGCAGGTATAAACTGGAACTCGGTTACAGGTGCTCAACAGTGTAGCTCGTATCACATTCATCTAAAATGTATTGCCAACAACGTGGGCCTGCTCCAGCTGCCCTCTTTGTTTCAGCACTTCCTCTCGCCTCTGCAGCGCTGGTGGGCGGGGCTTAACAAGCTGCAGTACCACCTTGTATGTGTTACATACATCAGCGGAGCTCTGATGAACACCTGCAATTCATCATTTGTGTGCTCAGTACAGCTTACTAGCAGTGGTCCTGTCATTTAAACAGAAAAGTACCTATTTAAGTCATATTTTACTTCATTATTTGTAACTAACTTTGATTGGCTGCGTCTTCTACACAAGACGAATGTGCATGTCAAGTATCGGTTAAGAGTTTTCAGTTCGTAGAGCGTTCACAAGAAAATCTCTTTAGACATTGTTCAGGGACACGATAATACACACTGGGGCAAGGATCTAGAACTGATTCAATACCTTGTTGTGGGGGAACACAGAGAGGCAGATGGGACACTCCTTCGCCAGCACTCTCTTGATGAACTCTCTGTCGTGCGACTCTCGCACTGCCTGCACAACGTCTTCCAAAGAGTAGGGGGCGCTGTGCTCCAGGAGCAAGGACAGGGCCAGCTCACTGCGGCCCCAGCTGGGAAGATCGTACACGGCCAGCAGGCGTCGGCATATACGCTGGAAGAAGGGAGACGTCACATAGTGCCACAGCTACGATGGCCCAATGTAATCCATTGAGGACAATCTGAAACTGGTAAATGTCTGTATATTTTTATAACCCCGGCTTTCAGTCGCTTTGAATAACTAACAACATGGACGTGGCCATAAAGTCCGTGCTTCAAAGACACCACTTCACATGCTAGCGTCTCTGTGACGTTCCCACCTGCTTGTCGGGATGGTGGATGTCGACGGGCGGCTCGGGCTTGTCGCTCCAAATGCGCTTGTGGAAGGGCTCCAGGAGGGGGCGCTGCAGCAGGGCCAGAGCCCCTCTCACCTCACCGCTGCTCTGCTTTAAAGCGTCGTGACAGCGAGCTTCGTCGCTGAAGCCCAGCGAGGATAATTCTTTCACCTGTCAGAGTAAAGAGAAAAGCTAAAGTCCTCGAGTTCGGACCCAAAACAAAGAGAGCAGGTTCGGTCCTGATGTCCTGCGGGTATTTTCTCCAAGTGTGCTTATCATCTTATTGTGGCAATACCACAACCTTGTTGTTATCAGGAGACCAAAGAGTATTACTGCAAACATCACGCGGGCAGACTTGTCACCTTGGCGAGTCGGTCTCTCAGCGCTTGCTTGGCTGCTCTCTCAGTGTCGCCCCCTGCTGTCAGCCAGGCCTCCTTGGCCTCTGCGCGGGAAAGCTGCACCACGGTTTCCTCCTTGTCTTTACCAGCGTCGCCTGCAGGAGCTTCACCTGACTCGTTCTGTGGTGGGCGACAGTAACAAACCTGTGAGTGCAAGAGAAAGCAAACCAGAGTCCAGAGGAAGGGCGGCAGACTGACGGTGCGTGTTCCAGCCGAGGTGTCGGGGACGGTCTGAAGGGAGCATGTCGCGACCAGCATTCGGATCTGGTCCAACAGCAGAGGAAGCTCCGCCTTTAGCCACTTGCAGAGCAGGATGCTGTCGTCTCCTGCTACCTTCATGCTTGTGTACACCTCCTCCGGACTCACTCCTTTCTTCTCCCCATCCTGACACAGAGACCAAAGCGCAATGAGTACAAGCATGAAAAAAAAAGCTGACATTCAGAGAACTTTGGCAAACAGTGAAGGAGGGGGGGGGGTCTTACTCTGATGAGTTGAATCAGCTTCAGCCCCTCCTCCTTCATCAGCTTCTGCCTCCAGGAGTCCAGGTCCTTTGCCGCCGGCTCTTTGGACTTGATCTGCAGGGCCGGGACCCGTCTGACGGGAGATGGTGGGCGGAGCTTCGCTGGGAGCGGTGCGGGCTCCGGGCGAGCCAAGTCACACATCTCACATACTGTAGCAGGAGAGTAGTTCAGGTAGGTGCAGAACTGACACACCCACTGGAGCAGGAGGACACAGAGACCACAGACACACATGTAAGTACATTTTGTTTGTGCGTGTGTGTGTGTGTGTTTACACTGCACCTGTTTCACTGACCTGGCTGTCAGGGTCTCCTGGCATGCCCAACACTGGCGCTGGTGGTCTCGGTGGCGTGATCGGAGGGTGTGAGGGGGTGACGGGGGGACGCGTTGCCAATCGAGGCCTTTCGCACACCTCACAGAGAATGCTGCTGGCAGAGTTCACCATGGTGCAGCTCTTACACTGCCACTCTGAGGGGGGGGGCAGTGCGACAGCAGGCGTACTTAGTACTGACTATTTATACTTAGTATATGACTATTTCACTTGTTCCTGCCGTTCGAGGTGAAGTAGGAAACACTGAACAACACCGACCTGTGACGGTGGCAGGCTGACACTCATCTGGCTTGGAGCTGACAGATTCCAGGCGGGGGCGCCCACACTCTTCACACAGGACGTCCTGGATGAGGTTGACTTTAGTGCAGTGGAGGCAACGCCAGGTGGAAGCACTGCTTCAGAAGAGCAGACAGAGCTCACTGAGAGTATGAAAGGAATGAAGAGACCCTTCATGCCGCTTCGTTTCCTGTCCCAGTTTGTGAGTCGAGGAGTTCTGACGAGGTGAGAAAAACTGTCGCTGTCAGCCGTGCTCCTGACCTGTGGCTGCTCTTGTTTTTGGAGGATGACGATGAGGATGAAGACGACGACGGCGTGACGGCTGTTCGCCGGTGGTCGGCCCTCTCGGGGTTGGAGTGGTACAGCCTGTCGCACTCGGAGCAGAAGCCCTGCAGGCAGGTGAGGCAGTGGGCGGAGATACGGAATATCCCACAGATGGCGCAGTTCTCTGAAACACAATTACAGATGGAAGACGGGAATAAATCAAACAGCAGTCGCGCGTTTTATGCAGAGGTCGTGGCTGTTGCCGCGCTGGAGGGCTACTAGAAAAGCGGAGAGTTCTGGTGGGACCAGAGCAGGCGGGCCACTCCTCAGATCCGTCCCCGAATGCCCTCACCTGCGTGCTTCTTCGAGGTGGAGAAGGCCTGAATGGACCTGGGGCTTTTGTGGTGGGCGGACAGCGAGTGGCCATGGCTGCTCTCCTTGGAGGACCGGTGGTGCGCGGGGAAGGCGAGGGACTTGGTCTGGCTGTCTTGATGGGATGAGGTGGTGGAGGAGGAGGAGGAGGAGTGGAAGACCACGGCATCGGTGTTCAGGCCCACGTCCTATGAGGAGACAGGAGGTGGAGGTAAAGGCCGCGCCGGTCATCACGAGCCTCCGAAGGGGAGAGACGGGCCACGGTGGAGTCACGATGCCTCCTGCGACAATGCTACCTTGTGTCTCAGCGTTGGGATGATTCTCTCATAGAACTCAGGGTGAGGATGGGCCTCCTGCCGTCAAACCAAACAAATACACAGGTGTCTTTCACTTCACAGATCACACATAATAATATGACCAAAGAAGGCCCCACAAACTACTGCAACGGTCATTTATTTTACTTACAAGACACTCCCCTGCATCTCGGTCACACCATAGAAGCTCCCCATCACTTTAAGGCTTTTGCTTCTGTATCTTTCTGGTGAAAGTGTGTGTTTTTCCCCCCAATTTTGTGCTTTACCGTAATATTTTGAAATCACGGCGAGGCCCACAGCGCCTCCCAGTGGACATACGAGTAGCCACTTGTACTGAAGCCACACTGACGGCGAGAAGCCGTCACCCAAACGTACCTTAATCAGCATCTCCAGCTCCATCCTGAGGCTCATCACCTCCAGCGTCACGGCCGCCACTCGGCCCACGTCGGGATCTGTGACGTCATCGGGGAAGCTCAGCCCATCGGGCTGCTGGTTGGAGTAACCGTAGAGACAGAGCACGGCTCGCCCTCCCTGGACGCATCAATATAGGAGACGGACATTTAAACATTAGGACGCTACGCCGTTTGACTTCGTCTCGTCTGGCTCACCTGGATAGCGTCCACGGTGGCCCTGAACACTGGGTTGTTGTGCTTGACAGTCCTCCAGTACTTGGGCCTGTTGGGGTTGGTCAGGTTGCAGCCGTACTTCTCCAGGATGTTCAGCGCCGTGGACAATCGCTGGAGAGATGCGAGCGTCTGCCACACAGTCACGCGGTAGCCGGAGACAGTTACCAGACACACGTTTGTTCCAAAACAGCAGCACGTAAACAAACCACACTCAGTGCATGCTGGATGTCAATGTCTCCTTAAAGGGATAGTACACCCAAAGAATGAAAGTAGCTATTTTTAACATAGGTCTCAACTCCAGTCCTTAGTAACCAAAGCTTTGATAACAATATTAAAGGATGTGATATAAACTGGCGTGGTGCTCCACACGCTTTTGGGTTTTCCCCCTCACCTCCTTCCTGTTGCTCCCGAAACTGTTCTCGATGACCATGGTCTCGGCAGCGATGTGGCCGTACTTCGAGCAGGGCGGTAAGGGGAGGTTGGCCATGGCCATCACGCCGGCCCGCACCTCCACCACTCGACCCCCCGAGTACAGGCACACCTCGGTCCGGCTCCGCACATCCTGCAGCTGCTCCGACAGGGACGGCATCCTGCACGCGCGCACAGCTCAGTGCCAGTACCAGTACCTGGTATGAGCAAACGGACCAGGACGTTCACTTGTCAACTTCAACAAGCACAATGAGCAATGAAAGTGAATCATTGTGCAATGGAGGAACACTGCATGTACTGATTGTTTACTTCTCTTTGTATTTGCATTATGGGGACAGTTGGGACGTGGGAAAAAAGGGGGCGAGTAGGTGGAGCGATTGTTTTGCAGGGAGAGTGTCTGTGTCCTCCTTCTTCACCGTGTACTTCAGTTTCAAAACATGCATGAGGCCACGAGGTGACTCTCAACTGAGATGGGTTCAGCTCCAGCTTCTTCTGACACCCCAGATGGAAAAAGGTGAATGAATGAGAGGACGAGTTGCTATGTCTCACTGTAGGGGGCAGTGCTGAGCACAAGGTGTTATCTCCGTTTACTGTCAGAACCAAGGTTCACGCTGCAGACAACGCTCAGTGTTGTGAGACCAGACAGCGCGACCTACTGAAAAGAACCCATGCAAATCAAAAAGGTAAATTACTCAAGAGGAAAACATAGTATTTTATTCTGAAAGTCACAGCGCCAACCCTTCCTCCTCTGTGATGGACGCAGGACCAGAGGCAGACACGTTTCTGTGCACTGACCAGGTCACAAAGACGCCTGTAAGGCCTATTGAATCTGACAGGGGCGAGAAGACACCGGACGCCTGTCCCCGGGTCTTACCAGAGCGCGCCCGCATCGGTCAGCGTGCCCCGCGCCGTTAGCACGCGCGGCCACCGCAGCAAGCTAGCCGTCCCGCAGGGAGCGCAGGACCCCGGAGCCCGGTGGGATGGGTGGGCTGCCGAGGCTGCGGTGTGAGAGCAGGTGAACGTCTACCTACCTCTGGGGCCCGGCGGGGGACGCTCCTCCTCAGTCCGCTGGCTCCATCCGCACCGAGCGGAAGCAGACCGCTGTGAGGGGGCGCGCGGCGGGGGGGGGGGGGGTCCGACTGTCCTCTGGCCGCAGACAGCAGCGCTCCGCTCCCGTTGAACGCGCACCCACCGGGGGTCTCTCTCTCTCTCTCTCTCTCTCTCTCTCTCTCTCTCTCTCTCTCTCTCTCTCTCTCTCTCCCCTCCAACCACAGCACAAACGTGGACGCAGCGCAGATGACGTCACCGGTCCGCGAGGCGACGCTGTACCGCGCGCGCTTCTTGCAGGTGTGGAGGGGGAAAGAATGGTCACGTGCCGAGCAGGATTTCAGCGAGCGCGCGCAGGTTTGTCACACTTTAGCGTTGTTTATTCGTCAACATAGTCAGTTAATATCGCCAACAACAACAACTACCACATAACCATAACAGTCGGGGGGGGGGGGGGGGGGGGCTGGGGCCGGGGGACCCCCCCCCCCCCCCCCCCCCCCCCCCCCCCCCCCCCCCCCCGGCGGCCGGCGGACAACACCTGTATTGGCGGATCCCCAGTCAGGGACCGCCCATTGGCTGTCCTAACATGACGTCATGAGCGGTCTGCGCAAGTTGATTTGAAAGACGAATGATCAAACATTTAAACTTTACCCACATTTTTTAATACACACATGCACGCACACACATACACACGCGCTTACGCAACACAAACAGCCCCACAGCAACGGTAGGTCACATGAACACATTTATTTGTCTTGCATTTTGATAACTGAATCAAATGTCCTTGTCATCACTATCATGTTGACTTACATAAAATGAATCTGACTACTCATCACACAGGCTACGGATAAACAAAGAAAGTGGATGGAGGATGGAGGAGTGGAACATGGAGGGGACAAACAAAGACGCTGAGCAGGCAGGACGGAAGAAGAAAGGAAGGAAGGAAGGAAGGAAGGAAGAAGAAGCAGGCGGTCAGTGTTGGGCGCCCACCTGCTACATTATGTACAAAACTTACATGAATACAACAAATAGAGCCGAAATCGTGAGTATTTCACGCCACAGCGTGGAGGTGAGGTGGTGCGTGGGAGAGTAGCAGCACTGTGCCCATCCCTCCTACCGGGCACCACCTGTGCAACACCCTCGTCGCACGGGGACCACATCTGATTAAACATTAAAAAAAAAGAAGAAGAAGAAGAAGAAGAAGCAGACAGTGCAGGAACATCTGGATTGGTGGGGGGCAGAACTGAACCAGGAGCAGTGAAGCCTTCACCCTGAACTGGTCACGACTTGGAGCCGTGCAGATATTGGAGGTGGTGGTGTTTTTTTTTTTTTGTTTTCCTTTGGTTTTTTTGAAAGTTTCAATAAAGTTATTTCAAGACCAACCTTTAAGAAGAAGGAAACTATTGAGCTATTCCCTCAGCGTTGAGTGAGTCCGTGAGTGTATCTTCCTCCACTTGCTGGCAGGACCTTTAAGAGGACTCCTCTGTTTCCGTGTGGTTGTCAAATGATCTGTAGGCAATAATGACCTCGAGAACTCCATGTTGGCCAAAGGCCTCATGCTGCCAACGCAGATAGATAAATAACTAAATGGACACTTTGTTTCTACCAGTCAAATGAAACTTGTGATGGTAATGGTTGTAATTGCACATCTAGTCTAAAATCTAGTCATCTGACATCAAAGCAGGCTGCTTGGGGGTCCCTCAATAAGTTTGACACCTCTGATCAAGACATGTTTTTTTTTTTTGTTCTCTGGTTTTTCATGTGTTCCCATCGTGGTTTCCCACATGTCCTGCAGGTACAGTGCAACTCTGCAGCACCGTGGTGGCCCGACGCGACTGGAAACGAACCGAAGCCGCCGCTCCCGACCAAAAACCCCGTGGCACAGTGAGGTTCGGACTCTTGAGTGTGCAAAATCTACAACGCAGATTGAAATGCTCGCAGCGTCCCAGAACTTTAAGAATTCAAATGTCGTAACAGCTACACAAAGTCAAATGAGGAATGAGAGAGAGAAAAAAAAAACAAGAAAAGAAAAGAAATGATCTCACCATATTTTACAGATTTTTTTTCACCTTCTCATAAATTGTCTATTTATGAAAAGGCACCATTTTTCAGGAAGAGATGTCAAGAACAACATACGAAGCTCTTATTGTAAAAATGCAATGATTAGACTTGCCCCAGAAATACCGACCTAAAAAGGAGTGACATAACATACATGTGTATCTATGGGAACACAGCCGTGAGGTCCACTTCACCTTGTGACCGGTGCTGTTTTTTTAAATTTTAATTTTTACACTCACTCTGTGTGAGTCTCCTGTATAAAGCACAATTACATGTGCGTTTGAGTATGTCTGCATGCGATCACGGCTCATCTAGAAAAAAGTCATTCATAAAGGAAAATCCAGAGTGCTACATGAGGCATCAGGTTCTTTCCTGTGAGCGCCTACAGAGGGCGCTGTCATCCTATTACTTAGGTTACAGTCAGCACGCACACGAACACACGTCCTCTCTCCAATCATGCCCTGGTTTATGGAACAAGGGGGTGAGTTCCTCCTTTAATTGTCAGAGGAAAGCTTGTTTAGCACCTCACGGTCTCATCCTGGTTCATCAGTCAAGCTCGTAGTAGGGATGTGGGAGCGTGGTGACTTTGCAACTAATGAAGGTTCTGTACAACCAGCTAGATTTGTTGGTTCCAGCCTTTTTCCCCGACTTCAGTGTCTAATTTTGACAACTGTGGGGCAGAATAAGTCTTGAGCCCTCGCGGTGGTCTCTGGTGGTCTGTCCTAGGTGACCCTGGACCCCAGGTGGGTGAGTTTTCACTTGTTTTTCCTGTGATAACCCTGTGGGACGATGACACCGATCTGATGAGCAGAAGGACCCTCATTAACCAGGCCTTTCTTTGCTCCAGTGCTTTTTGCATTGCAAGTCCCGTCCAGGCGAGGAATTCAATCTGGGCAATGACAACATCCAGGTACTTTTGGCACACTGTTGCTTCATACTGTTTGTGTTCATGTACTGAAAAACTGGCCAAATCAATACACACAGCTCGTGTTGAGTGCAAATAGAGATCCACACACGGCTGGTGATGACCCTCAGTACCCTTTAAAACATGACAGATATCAGAGGGACAGCTGAACAGTTAGCTTCCTTCATAAGTTCAACCAGTGTTTTCAGTGTTGTAGTAGACACACACATTTATTCCCTGTTTCACATTGTAAACAGTTTGTCTGCATGTGGCCAGCGTGTCTGGTTACGACGAAAGTCACCAAGGTCCCACACCTCCACTCACAACTCGCTGAGCACTGTACGACTCTCGGTGGCCAAACAACCGACAAGCAACCCTCCCACGTGACAACAAACCGGAACGATCCTTTTTCATAAGACACTAGTCTCACAGAGACCAAAAAAAAAAACGATGGTGTGCTCTTCATTCATTTGGAGAATGGGAGGGAGGGCTGCCTGCACGCATGCACTGGGCCACTCACTTTCTTTAAAATCAATAGAGAACCTGATTTTCTGGTCACATGGGGTGGCTCCTTTGAACAGAAGGCTCGCTGGTTCTTCACGGGGGAGTGTGTCGCGTGTGACGGTCCAAAGTACACAATCGGGGAGCGTCTCCATTGCTTTTGTGCGTATTCCTTTCTGCCCTGCTGTCTTTCTACATATGAAAACAAAAAACACCATGTTTCAGTGTGAGTATACAGGTGTCGTGTCCTAAGCTGTTGTTTTTATTTTTTTTTGTTGTCGTATTTTTTTTTTCTTTTCCTAAAATGACGTTTCTTTCGGGAAAACAACATCTAGCAATTGCGTCTCTATTCTATTCCCTTTTCTCTGATTCCAGACCCTGCTTTCATTTTCAGATATCATGGAAAAAGCAGAGACGAGCGCTGAAAAACAAAGAGCCGACAAATTGGAAACAATAAAGAAAGAAAATCTGCACCAAACAAACAAAAAAACAAAACACCAAAGCACTGAAACATTTGTCATTGTTCCTTGAGGTTATAAAGACAAAACCTGTCCTCCTGGACTTACACAGTGCTGTTTGTTAAGTGAGCAGAGTGTCGTGTGCTTGTGCTTGTCCCGATAAGAAAAAGTGACGACCTGCAATCAAAGAGTTGTATGGTAAGCAAGATCCACAGTACAGAACAGTGACTAGTCCAAGTCTTGGAAAAGATACGTCCTCAAAGGTTGCTTTGACAAATATATAAAAAAATATTTCCAGCCCCTCTCAAGAGTCTTTTCTTGTCTTTTCTTTTTGAAGTCCATCATAATAAATAGGCCTATGTAGCAAGCAACAGGAGAGCGAAAATGTACCCTGCTGTACACAAAAAAAACTTCAAGATAATCATTAATATTATCATTCTGACAAGGCTTTTTTTTTTTGCTCACACGTGAGTTCTAAAAGATAAAGGACTTGTTTTCCTCTTCGGCATAGCAGCGTCACTCCAGTATGACATAAGTACCCAGAGAGGTGGACATGTGCTTATGGAACTTCCTCCAAGCGATTCAGTCATGTTCTCCAGCAGTGGCCGTTCCGGTAGCACGGTAGCACGAATCGGGAAGAAGGGCTAAAAGTCCGAAAGCTCTGTGAGATATGAGGAGTGCTACCGTCTGGACGCCATTGTCACTGTGTCGATTGTCTGGTTTGATTGCGTTTTGCAAGCGTCATGAGGCCCAGACCGCGTGTCACTTTGGACGCTGGGGAGTCACTGACGTCCAAACCCTTCAGCCTCTTCCAAGTCCTTGGATACGTCTTTTGCGGTGACGCTCACATGCTCGTTTCGCAGGACGGCGTCAGACCTCCGTCCAGGTCGATGTGGTTCTCCCTTTTATCCTGACCTTGTTCCTCCCCCTCCCCTCCCGCGCCTCCGTCGCTCACTCCCTCCAGAGTGAACAGCTCCTGGTTGCAGTTGAGCGGGCTGCCTTTGGACGACAGCGGGCTTGTGCCGCTGGCTGAGCCAACGCCAGACTTCTCCATGTGATTCCTCCCCTGGTGGCTTAAGCCTGTGAGCTGTCCTTCACCTTCTAAGCTCCGAGCTGCTGAGCCCTCACCTCCCCCCTGGGAGTTGCTGGGACTGACAGATTGCTGGACCAGGGACGGGGTTTGCAGGACTGCCAGGGGAGACTTAGCCGGTGTCGTGGCGCTAGGAGACGGGGAGTACTTGGAAATGATGTCGTCGGAAAGGAGCTGAACGAGCTTGGCTGAGCCAGCAGAGGCCGGGGTTGCCAGGGGTGTCATCACCGTGGCAAGGACCTCGTCTTGGGATCCGATGAAGTCAACTTTGAGGGCGCTCATCTTTTTAGGGGTGTGGTCCTTGATAGTGCTACACGCACTTTCCACATTCTTGGGTATGTCATCAGTCACACAATCGCTGGGGCTGGATACAAACTCGTACAGGCCCTCTTTGATGATGGTCATAGGCTTGATGCTGTCAGAGCCGCGACTCACCTCCAAGGTGCTAATCTGGCTTAGATCTAAGGGAGGGGGGATGCGCTGCTGCTTCACGCCAGTCTGACTCGCTTCAATGCCCGGCAGCACAGACCCTCTTTCTGCCGCGGCGTCGTCCCCCATGTTGGACAACCTCCTGGCCGCGCTGACGTTGGGCGACGTTTGCCTCGCCTGGGTGGACTTCAGCGCGTTCATCTCTATCTGCTCCTCCGCGTTCCGGTCCTTTTGCTCCTGGAGCCCCGTCGCCTTGTTGTAAGCGTCCTCCAGTCGCTGCGCGCTGAGGTGCTGCGGGGTGGTCTTGTTGGACGAGGGCTTGGCTCGCTCGGGCGAGCCCAGCTGAGCCACCTCGTGGTACGGCCGGGCCTTGCTTGGGCTCTCCACCTCCGTGTTCGAGTAGTGCTTGTGGTAGCTCCATCGGCTCGGTGACAGGTGGTTGTCCACTGGACATTTGCTGTCTTCTTTCTTTTCCACCAGCACGTCAGTGAGTTCCATGCTCCGGGCGAACGCGTCCTTGAGGTTGATAGAAATGATGCTTCCGCTCCGTTTGGCTCTTTCCAGGGCTTCCCTCCTCTTGATGGCCTTCTCCTGCCTCTTCTGCTCGCGGTAGAACTCCGAGAAGTTGTTGACGATAATGGGGATTGGTAAGGCAATGACCAAGACACCTGCTATGCAGCAGAGCCCTCCTACAATTTTACCAAGAAGGGTTTGGGGGTAAATGTCTCCATAACCTACAGTGGTCATAGTGATCGTAGCCCACCAGAAGGAGGCAGGGATACTGGTGAATTTAGTGGCGTCCTCGTCCTTCTCTGCGAAAAACACCAAGCTGGAGAAGATCATGATACCCATGGCGAGGAAGAGAATGAGCAGGCCCAGCTCGTTGTAGCTCCTCCGCAGAGTGAAGCCCAAAGACTGGAGTCCCGTCGAGTGTCTGGCCAGCTTCAGGATCCTGAGGATCCTCATGATGCGGAAGATCTGGACCACGCGGCGCACGTTCTGGAACTGCATCACGTTCTTGTTGGACTCGGTGAGACAGAGGGTGACGTAGTAAGGCAGGATCGCCAGCAGGTCGATGATATTGAGCGGGGCTTTGATGAAATCCCACTTGTTGGGCGCCGAGAGCAAGCGCAGCATGTACTCCATGGTGAACCAGGCTATACACACCGCCTCCACGTGAGCTAGGCTGGGGTTGTCGTTGAACTGGCCGAACTCGTCCACGACCTGCAGCTCGGGCAGGGTGTTGAGGGACAGGGAGATGGTGGAGATGATGATGAACAGGATGGAGATCATGGCCAGCACCTGCAAGGCAAAGACAGGATTGTCGGTTACTATACATCTCATTAGCTCCACAAGGCACCCAATCAGTACATGGATTACATCGCGGGCAGCTCTCAATCTGTGTGTTCTAATCCGGACAGACAAAGAGCAGTTTGGGCCCCTGCTCTCGTCTGTATGAGTTGGAGTGATCACAGCTTTACCAACGCCGCTGTCTGTTCGCACGTCTCTGCACTGTTTCCCGAGACCTTACAAAATGACTTCTGACGAGTAACGATTTATTGATTTTTCCAGTTGTAAAACGTCACCACGTGTATTGGACAGAGAAATAATGAGGGCTTTCTGCATGGAGCACTGAAAAGGATTCAAAGGATGCTGACGTTCAACAAAGGAAGTTGACTGAAAGGTTCCCAAGCTCATCACAGGGACACTGGAGGCAGTGTTTTAGGGGTCTCCTGCCAGACATCACTGAAACTGTTGCAACAAGTGTGAACATTTGACCCACACAGCCAAAGAGCCTGAAGGCTGTTTATCCCACAAAAGACATGAGCTTCACTTGTCCTTGAAGCCCCAAGATTAGTGGCTGTGTTCCCTAGTTCCATAGCAGCTGTATGTCTCCCTTTGATAGCAGTGTTATAGCGCCACTTACAGGACAGGTATGTGGGCTACAGCATCTTTTTGATTGAGTTCTTTTTCCTAATCTTTTTTTGGCAACTCAGCCTCAGTGTCAAGTTTACACCTTTATTTTGAAAAGCACACAGTTTCTGACCGAGCATGATAAACCTGACCCGTCCTCCCACCAGTCCGACTGGCAGCTTCCACGTCACTCTGAGCAGTTGGAAGCATCCATCAGAGCAGACGCAGCGAAGCCATTAGGACGATGCAGCGCCGCTGCACCCGGCGCTGCTGTCCATTACGTCTCCGAGCTCCAACATCTTGGGCTAAGTCGATAACAGAGGACCATCACAGCCAGATGTTTGCCCGCTGCTATTTTGAAAGCAAAATCTGGACGTGTCCCGATGATTCAACCTGGACAGTTTGTCTTAATGGCACCGCTCTCCATCACAGACCTTGTCTGCTGGGAAGAGGCATAAGAAATAAAGTCAACGGTTGCCTTTCACAAGGAAACAGGCACAATCCAAGCACAAGTACTCAAAGTAGGTACTTTTCTGAAGTGTACTTGAGTATTTATTTTCTGAAGTTTTTCACCTAACTTCTTCGTGTTTCAACACAAAACTCACTGGAGGTCATTTGCACAGCTTCATGAGAACACAGTGAAGCTCACTTCCGTTCATGTTACTTTCAAAGTCACATGTCAGAGACACATTTGAAGGGTCAAAGCAGCCGGCAGCCACAGTCATGGAGCCTGAAGGCTCACAACGTGGCTCATTCAGGTTATATGCAAAATTATTAAATCGACTTTGCGATGCCCTTCTCACTGTCTTGAAGGCAGCCCGGGCCTACCTGAAGAGAAACCTGCTGACATGAGAGGATCGTCGGCTATAGCACTCTCTCTCTCTCTCTCTCTCTCTCTCTCTCTCTCTCTCTCTCTCTCTCTCTCTCTCTCTCTGAGTTTGGAGTCACTGACTCAAAAAAACTTGCGTGTGTGTGTGTGTGTGCGTGCGCGCGCGCGCGCGCGTGTGTGTGTGTGTGTGTGTGTGTGTGTGTGTGTGTGTGTGTGTGTGTGTGTGTGTGTAAGACTCAAAAAAAAGGTAAAGGCACGTGGTAACTAGCATGCTTTTATGAGTGCCATTGTCTCCAAACAACTTTCAGAGACTGTGAAACAGTTTCGTGTCCCAACACTATTCAAGCTGCGTCGCTTGGAGAGGAAAGTTGCGGGTGTTGCTCCGGGGCAAGCTGAAGCATGTGTGGCCCGGGCTCGGAGTCCTCTGCCGCAGCCCTTGCTAGGACGTTTCAGGATAATTGTAATAGGATTGTGTTGCTATCAATAGAAAGGATAGAGAGAGGTTAGAAGTGGTTACTCATTCTTTCCTCCCCCCCAGCAGGAAGAATCAAGCAGTGGCTGGAATCAAGCGAGAAGGGCCCCCCGTCACCCCCCCCCCACCTTTTTTTTTTTCTTCCCGTCATCAAAAAGGAGGCCGGCATGATCGATCACAGCTCAGGGTCACATTACCAGGTGTAACTTTATCTGGTTAGCCGACTCACAGACTAGCTAGTAGCCCGAGTGTGTGACAGCTATGAGATAAGGGAACATGCACTTCCTGTTTCTGTCAATTGTCCAATAAGTAGAGAGACTGCAGTGAAACACGTTTCAGTTTTCAACAATTCACTTAATACTACTACAAATATAATAGATAGATAGATAGATAGATAGATAGATAGATAGATAGATAGATAGATAGATAGATAGATAGATAGATAGGCTGCACCTCCCGCAGGTCAGCTAAAGGAGGACGATGATGAGGAGGATGATGATGATGTGGGGGTATATTGGGATGGCTGCAGACGGAGGCGTCACACAGTGACTGATGAGCAGGACCAGTTAAAAAGGGAAAGCCTTTTATGAGCGCCATTAATCTTAGGATCTGCATGCTTTCCCCTGCCACTGGGGACGGACACAGTTCCTTGGAGATCACATGATGGATCGTCCCGGACACTTTCCGAGCCGAGCCGAGCTGAGCTGAGCCCGCGGCAGAGGACGCAAGGCATTAGCAGCGCTACACAACGCCGGAAGGGGGATGCACAAAAAATGAATGCAAGCAAAAGGCAAGACAACGACGAGGTGACGATGAAGAGGGACGGAAACGAAGAGGAAACGGAAGGAAGAGGGATGGGCGGGCAGGAGAGGGCTGACAGCGGAACAGAAAGTGGAGGGCAGGTGGATCAAAGTGTGGCCGCCCTGCAGCGTCTTAATGGCTTAATGACTGCCAAACGCTGTGACCTTGGCACCCAGGGCAGATTTGAAGCAGTACCAGGAACACACAAGCTGCTTTAGTGGCTGTGCAGCGGAGGAAGAATTAATTGGGGCTCCCCGTCGGAGGTTCAGCTGATCAGCAACACGATGTGTTCGCATCCGAGGGAGTCGCCCGACTCGTGGAGCCGGCGCGGAAGCACCGGGCGACAGTGGGGCAGAGGGAGGGACGGGAACCTGCCCTTTGACCTTTGAGCTCCTGTCAGACACTGCGGACAAATAGAGGAGGCCACGCCCCGTCCCACCGAAGCTGTCCCACGTCTGTTGTCAATATGGAGACATTGTTGTACAATCTCTCTTTACAGAGCGATCGACATAGAGAGGAGGAGCCATGCACCCCCCTCCCCCCTCAGAGATCCTATAATGGTTTGATCCAAAGCTGATCTCCAACAGCCACACTGCTACTGTTTAAGAATATTAGCACATGTAGTAAGTAAGCAAGTGTAGTAAAGTGTCATTCTTTTTGTTGTGTTGTACTGAGACGTTCTCTGAGAGTAATCACATCAAGCACGCACGCACGCACGCACGCACGCACGCACGCACGCACGCACGCACGCACGCACGCACGCACGCACACACAC
>JAUESF010000041.1:245935-256339 GCA_032274765.1 Malacoctenus tetranemus
GTGTGTGTGTGTGTGTGTGTGTGTGTGTGTGTGTGTGTGTGTGTGTGTGTGTGTGTGTGTGTGTGTAAAAAGTCCTTATCGACATGCTTCTTTTGTGCTACATGCTGCTTCATCCCTTCGGCGCTTCCCCAACGAACAGTTGTCAGAACAATACTTGACATTCAGCCAATGAAAATCCATTGCGCTGTTTGATTTTGGTGCCTTAATCCAAACGATACGAAGTGTGGCGCTGCTGTTTAACATGGACTCTCCAGCGTGAGCACTGACAGCCTGCAGTCGCTCAGCTGAGCCTGACAAACATTGCGAGGGGTTCTCTTAGCATCAGACTGCGATCAAACGCACCCGGTCTCCAACGCGACGAAGACGAGCTGTCCTGGATTACGATGATAATTCAGATCGGCAAAAAAATCTGTTCGGTGGCGGTCGCCCCGCAGCGCGCGCGCACGACTGCGCGGTTGTTATGGTGACAGTCCGAGTCGCGCCAGCTTTTGGCTGTCACGCTGTCCGCGAGCAAAAGCTCTCGGTCAGCGGTCCGGACTTGCATGTTCTCCCTGTGCACGTGTTTCCTCTCCGTCCCCTCTCACACAGGTGGGTGTATTTGGTCACTCTGAATGAGCCTTCAGAATAAAAGCACGGAGTAGTCTCCAATGTACTTTTTGAATTCTAGACCAGAGGGGTGGAGCTCTTGTCCTGGAGGGCTTCCTTCCTTCCTTCCTGCCTTCCTGCCTTTCCTTTCAGGCGTCTTCCTGCTCCAACACACCTGAATCCAATGAGGGCTCGTTGGTCGGCTGCTGCAGCGCTGGACGACATCACACTCATTTCGAGGTGTGTTGGAGCAGGGAGACTCTGAGGAAGGAAGGAAGGAAGGAAGGAAGCAAGGAAGGAAGGAAGCAAGCCCTCCAGGCCAATCTCTGCCCCCCCCCCCTCCACCCTCATGCCCCCAAAGCTGTGATTGTGTTGATGCACATGTGCGTCCCTCTGCGTCTCCCTGTGACGGACTGGCACCCTGTCAGGGGTTTCCCCTGCCCTTGTCTGCTGCGCTTGGATCAGTCCCAGGACCTTGTGCTACCTGACGTTGGCGAAGCGGTGCAGGAGCCAGTGAGATGGCTGCAGGCAGGTTAAACGATGACAGGTTTACATCTTCAATCGGTCTGTATGACGAGACATGTGATGCGAAAAAAGATGCCCAGTAGGACAGGACGTGCTTCATGTGGAGCTTCAGTGTTCAGCTGCACTCGGTAAAGAAATTCAGACACGGTTTCGTGGCTGACACACTTGCATTTAAATGATGTTGACTATATGCAGACTTGGGCGCCACACTGAAACACTGCCCTCTAATGAGATGCTAAAAGTTGCGAAAAAAAAAAAAGCAAGCGTTGCCTCTGATGCTGCCAAAAAAAAACTTTCAGCAAGAAGGAGGGAGAGGAAGTGTGGAGGGAAAAGATTGTACGTTGAAAGCTACTGTCAGTGCAGCAGAAGCCAAACTGCAGGACGGCCCCGTGCCTGATGGCTGAGGAGCCGCGGCCTGTGGGTCCAGTGGCCGGGCGTGTCGATAAATGACTATGTCAACCTAACCCCCACCTGTGTTTCTGTGTTGCTCATGTGTGCGCGTTGTGTCTTTTTTCTAGAGGACTGGAGTTAATGTGAGACCGGTTAGAAAATGTCAGTCGCTCCCAGCTAGCGACAGCTCGGCAGCAATGGAGATTTGAGAGGAGGTGAGTGAAGCCGAACAGCTGACGAACTCCGCGTTCCCCTGGGTGGGGTGTGTGTGTGTGTGTGTGTGCACGGTCATAGGGGTGAGGTGGGAGGGGACGAGGCCCACGTTCCGATCTGGAAACGGACGCGCTTTTACAGTCACCGACACAAGCATGTGGCTGCCAACGCTGGCGTGACAGTCGGGGGTTGACACGTCTCGAGGAAGCAGCAGCGACGACGACAGCAAGCGTCCGTTCTGCGGGTGTAGAGAGATCACCGGAGAGGCAGGTTCGACTGATAAGTGGTCCCACTTGTTGAGCACCACGGTGAGTCACGCACAAAGTCAAAGACACGTGATTGTCGGAGCATCGCTGCATCGGTTGCACCTTATGTACCCGCAGATAGAAGGTATTTATCGGCGGGCGCCTCGATCGGAGGCACTGAAACCGTCTCCGGCGTGAATCACCGGCGAAGGCGAAGCAGTTTGTAATGAAGACGTCCTCAGACACGCAGCCCCCAAGTAATCAGTCTACCATATTTTGCGGAGAATATGACAGGCGAGGATAGGTGTTAGAGATATGATTCACGCTTCTTTCACAGTCAGCTGGTCATTTCCGTCTCCACCTCCTTCACACATCCCACCGCTGAGCTGTTTCTCTCTACCCGTCCGTCTATTGTAGGTTTTAGCAGCGAGCGCGGACCCGGGATTTCATTTTTTTTTTCTCCGAGGGAGAAAAAAAAAGGCAGCTCTCTGCAGAAGGAAAGCAGGTACCGAGATAGAAAGGGAGGGAGAGAGAGGGAGAGAGAGAGAGAGAGAGAGAGAGAGAGAGAAGCAGGTTAAGCCCACGCTCTTCTCTTCTTTTCTCAACCCTGCTCTAAAGGCTGAGTTGAATCATAACAGTCAGTGGGCGATAAGAAAGAGGAAAAAAAAAAACTCTCCACGCAGATTCTGACGTACATCTCTAGTTGGATGGGGGGGGGGAGGGGGGGTCGTAGGGATGGATGATGAGAGGAGTGAAAGTGACGGAGAGTGAGTTGCGATTAGCTTGCAGCGACGCTCCGTCTCTCGGGAATTAGTGGCGTTTTTTTTTTTGTCTCTTCATAGAAATCTTTGCCAGCTGGATTGAACGTGTCACAACTGGCTCCCGTCACCAAACGGCGTACGTCAAGGAATCGACTGTTTGTAGCAGTGCGTAAGACTTTGGCAGAACAGTGTCTTCTCTGGGTGGGAGTTCTCCAAGGATCCAGAGCGGCAGGAGGAACAAAGTCATTCCCCCCCGATGCGCCTTCTCCTCCAGGCCGGATCCTGGAAGCACACGGGCAGGAGGAGGAGGAGAGCGGTGAAGCATGCAGCCCGCTGTAGGGACCACTCACAGTGGGGGGGGGGGGGTCAAACATGTGGCCCGCGGGGGCTAAACCAAACCGCAGATTGGGCCCACCCGAGGACTTTTAGCATGCTAAATAAAAAACAAAACACAGCGAGCTGCGATTTATCAATAAAAGCAACTGCTGTTCCTCGTTCGACCATGTCTTGCCTCGGCGTGTGTGAAGTTGTCATAGTAACGTGCAGCTCGTTCTACCCCAGCGCTAACCCTCCATTTCGCCTCATCAGTGGAAAGAATAAGCTAAAGTGGGCTTCAGAAAGGACTCGTTCGGTTTTGTGAATGAAGCGTTTATTCAGTCGATTCTTTTCTACTTGTGTTATTCACAGTTTCCATTTGTTTCTCACGAGACTGAAACATTTAGGGGGAGATTTTGAACCTTTTAGCTATGCTGCAACAATGTGACATTGTAACTGAGTATCTAACTCAGTGCAATATAACATGTAGAAGATTTCTGAAAGAGGAGATTCATTCGTCGAGTAAAGTTGCAGTCAACCAGCAGTCGTAACAAGCGTGACATTGAATCCTGGACTGGACGACAGCGTACTGCCCCTCCACAGCATCCTGGCCAGACGAGCACTGATTCTAAAATTGGATGACGTCTTGTTTAAATTGTTGGTCCGACCGTGTGAATCCTGACAAATCAACTAACATCATTAGGCAACAGAGGCAACATGGTCCTTTTTTCTCTATGGTGTTATATGTGCAGTTCCACTTTATGAGGTTAGCCTCGGTTTCTCTCAGTCCGTGTGGCCAATCGGAGCCTGGAGTCGAGCAGAAAGCTGAATTTAGCCAGGACGCCGTCCGCAGCCGAACACTCACAATGGCGCTTGATTCATTTTTAATCGAAACGTTGCATAATGCAGCTTTAGACCCATCTCCTCTGCCTCATGTGAGCCTCATCGAACACGAGGAAGCGCTAAGCAACCGCGGCGCCTCCCCTGGACTCCGCTCTGGCAACGCTGTGCGGGTGCAAGTGATATAAATATGTAAAAGCTGCTGAATAGGTCGGCACTTATGGCCCTCAGCTGATGTAAGTCACAGCAACTTGAGAAGACAGTCAGGAGTCGGTGATTAGAGATGCAGCCTCTGCTTTCGCCCTCAGTCTCCGGCCTGTTAGAAGGGAGGGATGCGGCTGACCGAGTGTCACAGCTGAGGTGAAGTGTTGGGTGGAAGTGAGATGGAACTCAGGAGAAGACCTGTGACCGCTATGCTGATGGTGTGAATCCCTCATGGGGTTCAGTTAGCCTCCGTCGACGTCTTTTCAACACGTGTTGCATCCTATCTGTAGCTGCCAAGTCTGACTCTGGAGTCAGGCCAGACCACACCTGCCATGAGTCAAAGGGGGAGAGAGCGCACAGAGAGGGCCTGGTGGAGGAGCAGAATGAAGAGGATGGAAGGTGGAGGAAGGAGGATTGGAATCAATGGTGCATGGATTAGAAGGAACGACGCATCAAGGTAGAAATTCCCCTTCCGACTACAAATGTGGTCCCGGTGACTGAAGTGCCTGTGGGGCTTCTGTGCCTCTGGAACATCTGTTTCCATGCTGACGTCCAGGCTGGAGTGACATCCATATTTAGACACCAGGGTCTGTGGTCTGTGTGAAAGGGGCCACTTTCTGTCACCCATCAGGGTGGTCAGCATGGCAGCTTCAAGCAACGGTAACAGTGTGATGTCATCCAGTTCAACCTGTGACCACCTGTGTTTTTGTTTTACCTGCGGAGCATCAAACCTTTTGTGTGTGGCAGCAGAGGAAGGAATACAGCCGGGCAGCGAGTGTTTCCTCATCTGAAAAAAAAATTCTGTTCTCTCAATTCTGTGTCACATACTGTGTTGGTTACCATGGTGACACATCCCCTCGCTTTTTTGCTAATGTGCAAGGTGGACAGGATGTGAGAAAGACGAGTGGAAAAGCAGAGCGGGGCTTTCTCACTTGATGTCACTCCTGAACTGAGCAGAGGCAGTTCTGATCGTCACTTGCGGGGTGGATGGACCAAGTCTGAAGTCATGCAGCTGAAAAGCATGGCAACAAGGATCCAGCACAGTTACCCGGCCTTCTGTGTCATGTGTAGGGAAGAAAGCGTGTAAATGATCATACGACAACTGAGTGAGAGTGTACACACATATTGTATGTTGCACAAAAAATTGTCGGACATGAGGCCACTTTTATCTGATCCCCTCATCTTACGCTGCCAGTAGTGGCTTTTCCATCCGTACCCAGGTTCCTGTTATGAAGCGTCCTGCCTCAGTGAGTGTGGAGTCGTCGACACTTACATGCTGTATATGCGACACACGCACACTGCAACAAGAGAGGACACGGAAGTGTTTGGGCTATTTCGACCCAGAAATTGGTGATAATAAGACTGTGTGTTTCCTCAGTGTGGTGATTTGCTTTTTGTGAATGAGGCGCTGTGACCACTGCTGTTTGACATCACTTCCTTGCGGCAGGCCAGGTACACACAGATAAACAGATGGGTTGACCTTGAAGACAAGAAGTGTGGAAACCGAAGGAGGGGGGGGGGGTCGGAGTGGGGACGGAATCTCCCAGGTGAGGCCGTTTCTGCTGTTTGACAGTGGAGGTCACCAAACAGCTGGCCGGTTGTCAGGCAGCTTTCAGGACCCACATTTTGTTTTCAGCATGGCGAGGTGCGGCGCGACACTGCAGTGAGTGTCCGAAAGTCGTTTTTTTGCATGTAACAGTTTCCCGACCCTTTTAGTGACTTGAACGCGGCGCTGTGGAACAGTGTTGTCGGCGCTTCTGAAGTTGCACTGGGCCTGAGAAGAGAGAGTAACTCTGGAACACAGAAAGCCCCATCGGACATGTCAATGCCGTTTCCCTTCATGTAGTTGCCCCCCCCCCCCACCCACCAAGGAGCGTAAGCACAGAGAGCATTCAGGCGACTTGAAAGCAGCAAAGCACATAAACCCAGTATCAGGCTTGTTCCCTGTTGTTCCCGCTGGCTTTGCCTGGCGTTTCCTGGCGTTTCCTTTTGAATTGACGCGCTGCCACTCGCACGCCGATGTCCCAGCAGCGACTGGTCGGCAGCAGCGGTCCCTTCAAGTGTGAGCCATGTGTTGCGTTCAGGCGCTTGTACGTGAGAAAGGTTTTCATCGGAAAATGTTCCTGCTACATTTGCTAAATCCTTAAAA
Organism: Malacoctenus tetranemus; assembly: GCA_032274765.1. Classification (NCBI taxonomy): domain Eukaryota; kingdom Metazoa; phylum Chordata; class Actinopteri; order Blenniiformes; family Labrisomidae; genus Malacoctenus; species Malacoctenus tetranemus. The sequence goes on from JAUESF010000041.1 coordinate 252,163, forward strand.
ACAAGAAAAAAAACAGTCTCATGTTTGAATTTGGGCCCATGTGGTGGTGCAGCGGTTGGAGGGTCCTGGTTTGGACCTTTGTGGGTGGAGTCTTCCTGGACTTCCTGGTCTGTCTGAGTGTGTCTTGCCTTTGGACCAGTGTGAGCTGGGATCAGTTCCAGCACTCTGTGACCCTTTGAATGGAAAACACTGTCTAATTTCTGACAAGTGAGTGTTGAAATGTTGATTTTAAAAAACACCACAAAAAGCCCCATGTTGATTGGCCATCGTGACTCTCACTGATAAGAATATTAAGAGGTTGTTGTCAACGGGTCGTAGTGCTGCAGGTGAGAGAAGGTGGAGCACGGTGCATGCTGATTGGCCCTCCGTGAAAATGCTCGCAGGAAGCTGATTGGACAGAAATTCCGTGGCAGCCACTTCAGACAGTGAAGGAACGTGGAAGCGATGACCGCACATCTGCCTTTTGGTTTTATGGATACAAACTGATGGGAAGTGAATGGACGGATTTTCTTCCACTTATAAATAAGCTCCATCATTGTTCCCCCACAGAGATGCACTGAATCACCGCTAATAATTACAGAGCCGTGCGGATGTATCGGGGGTTTCTGACAGTTGGAGAATGGAGGCGATGTATGTCTTTCCTCCATTGTGATGCTGTAGAAATAGCAAGACAATAATGGCGAGAACTGCCGGCCCACATCAATATTTACCACTAAATCAACTTGCCGCTGCGATGATGGAGCGCACCGCCCCACATCTAAACACCACAGGGCCTCATTGTGAGCCCTCTCATTGGCGCTCTATGACTCGTGCTGGGTGCTAATTAATTCATTCAACTACTCCTCATTTATTTTTAACCGTCAGCAACCGTCGTTTTGACTGCGTCGGTCGGATGAGTCAACCGCCGTCGCTGAACTCTCTCCGTTTCGCTCGCAGACGGGTAGAAAAAAAAAAAAAAAGGAGCTGCCGCGGTGGGCGACCCGCGCTGAGCCAATGGGGAGCCAGGGAGTGACGTCGTCATAGTAGGGTTGGGAAAAGGAGAGGCAGGGCGAAGCCTGATCAGCCGTAACAGGCTTTCGTCAGCACTTGTGGCTGACACGTACAGAAATGGGTCTTAGGGAACTCTGAGAAAGCTGACCTGAGAGCTGCCTCGTGCTTCTGTACGTCGGTGAAACTGAATATTTCTCTCTTTTTTTTTATGTGCTGTAATTTATGGAAAACAATTGAGAGAACTTTCTCCGTGCAAATCGATGTTTTTCTGCAAAAGTGGTCAAAATTGACTGCAGCTTGAGGCAGAATCCACTGACTGGGCGATTATTCACCCACATGAACAAAAGTCAGGTTTTTTTTTTGCCTGGCACGAGTCCTTTTTTTGTGGTTCTGCCTCACTAATGGCACAGTTGTTCGTAATGCCGTGTTTGTGTTGTTTCCAAACTGCTCCCGACATCAAAGGCACCCCAGCCGTTCGTATGCAGTCCAAGCCCAGATGAGGCTTTGACCCAGCCTTTTGCCACTTCATCGAGCGTCTGTAGCGTCGGAGTCCTCAGCTGGACGCCCACAATGAGCCGCTGCAAAAAAAAAACTAAATCATCTCCTTTCGCTGGCGCTCGGTGCAAAAAATACGGTTCTGAACTCTGATGGAGGATGATGCCGTAGCTCCTCCCCCGGCTCTCCTGGAGCGGGCTGAGATCGGTTTTCTGAGTTCACATCAGGAGACGCTCACGACGACACGCTTACTGTATCCTGCAACAATCCAGTAATTCGATGTGACTCGATGATGATTGACCAGAAGCTCCACGAGGAAACGCGATACTGCTTCCTGCCTGTCGTCATCGGTGAACTGCCTCACAAAAAAATCTCCTGGAACAATGACACCGTTTTCTCGTGAAAATCCATCATTCGACACCGGACTCCTGCAGATTGTCCCCGCCCCCTTCCCTGTGATTTTGTGATTCCTGGTCTTTTTCCCTTGTGGGGTCCTTAAAAATAGCCAGCGTCTCAGGACTGAAACGTGGGATTCAGCCGAGAAGACGTGAGCGAGATGTTCATTGAGGCACTTTGAACAGACTATTGTGGGTAGATTGGAGTATTATCACTGTTATCACGTGTCCAATGAAACAAAAAGTTGTAGATTTGTTGCAAATTGGTAGAAGTGCGATGATGTTGATGGCGTGAAGCATGGGGCGCTCGTGACTGGTGGGTTGGAGAACCAATCAGCTGCTTTCGGTACATTCACGTAACAGCGTCGCAGCACCGAGTCGTATCAGTGCTGAAGAAGAAGCCATGCACGCTGACCTGCTTAAGGCAGCACAGTTAGGTAGAAGAGGGCGCATGAAGGCCCCCCTCCACCGTCACCTCTCGGTGCTATTCACACAGACTGTGAGGCTCAAGTTTGGAAGGGGTGATACTCCCAAGACAGAACGTCTTATGTGAAAGAGACCATTAAGTAGTGCAGACGTGTTCTCTGAACAAAACATCCACACAGCCACGTACAAGGGAACATCACGAGTCTACACACTTCCACACTTCACGTCTATACGGAGCGCGTGCAGCCGAGTCTGTGCCCTGGTATGGAAGTCCGTGCCCATTGGGCTACATTAAACGAGTATCCTGTCTGCCTCCGGTTGTGGTATCCACCCTCGGAGGGTGACTCAAAGGCTTTTTTGTTTGCCAGCTTCCATTTAGCCCAAAATAACTTGATCTCAGCCCTATTTTCATTTCTCCTTCCGCCTACACACGCGCAGCATCAACCCAGCCTGCCTAGCACATATGGCGCTTTGAAAAATGCAGCAGGAGGTGGCGGTTAAAGACGCGAGGGGAGATTCAGCTGTCAATCTCTCATCTGTTTTTTTCCTTCCATCCCCCCTCTCCGTATAATCTCGTTCAGTCTGCTTCCGTCAGCCCCCCCCTTTTACATCCTGTCCTCTGCTTCTGGTTCCGCATCACCTCTCCCTTCTTGTCGCCTCCTAATAACAGTGCTCATTTGCATTCAAGTTGGATAAAGAGGTGCTCCCTGGTGTTAATGGATGATGTGCTCTTGTAGTATTTTGAGCATGAAGGTGCGCAAGAACAAAGCCGCGACGGCACGAGCGCATTTTAATGACGCCACTCGACTTTGCGACTGTTCCGTTGAATGTCTCTTGTTGGATTTTTGCTCCCCCCCCAGCTCGCTGCCAGTGGTGCTGCGAATTCATCCCGTTTCTATAGTCAACTCTCGGTCTTTGGCCGACACCCTCAATAGCTCCAGCTGCTCTGTTTGGAACTGAAAGGGCCAACAGATGAACATAGTTTGACTGGAACTTCTTTAGATTCGAAATGATCGGTTGATTGGGCCGCGTGGTGCCACATTGGTCAGGACTGTCTCAGTTCGGGGGCCTTTCTCTGCAAAGCGTTGCGCGTCCTTCCTGCGCACGTGTGGGTTGTGGCGTGACGATTCACAAAGGACTAAACAGGAGACCGTGACACTCGACAAACAGGCACGCCGGGGCAACGGGGACTTGATGAGACGCAGGTGGAGACCTAAGAATTGATGATGCGGTTAAAGACAGGAAGGGATTGAGGGGGCGGAGAGCGCCCGGCACAGACATGGACACCTTTAACGCAACATGGCGACAAAACAACAAAACATGAAGCAAAGCTGAAGCAAAAACTGCAAGAACAGAAGCAAAGGCGACAAGAAAAGTTCTGTCCTTACTTGTAAAAGGTTCCAATATACCTGGATCAGCACATCTCCATTTCTTTGTCCCCCACAGTCTGTGAAAGTCGGGGGAATACCTGAGGTGCAGATCCTGGATAGTCCCGCTGATCTTAGGTCTGCAGGACGCGCCGTCAGTCGATGAAAGTTTGAATAATGTGAAGATTAAGCAGTTTCACCTCTTGTCTGTTCCTACTCCCCTTTATTGTGATATCTTTAGGCCTTGACCAAAAGAACAAGGCCTCAAACACAAGTGGCTGTAATGTGTTTGTTGGGTGGAGCTGAGCTCCCTTGGAGATTGGCTGACGGACTCTGTCACCCGCGGGGAGAGCCACTTCTGCTACACGTGAAGAGGAGCCAGCTGAGGTGGTCCAGGCGTCTGTTTCAAATGCCTCCCAGCAGCATCTTAGCGGGTGGTGTTCTGGGCACGCCTCACCGGGTGGAGGCCCAGGGGGCGGGGGGGGGGGGGGGGGGGGGGGCGGG
>JAUESF010000041.1:470271-480408 GCA_032274765.1 Malacoctenus tetranemus
TGTAGAGCTGAGAGAAGGTGATTCGGTGGATAATCCTTCAAAACGTTCTGATCATTTAGAAAGAAGATGGAAATTAGGAAACGTGAAACAAGCAGCCATAAACACACAATTACTGGGCACTTTCAGTGAGATCTCACCACACTGTACTGACCTCCACAGCACTCAGCCAGTAGTGAAACACAGCGGTCCTCTGTTCTCGGGTCATGCTGAACAAAAAACAATGAGGTGATTTAGTGACCAATAAGGATTAAAGTATACAGTTAGGATGTTAAATAGTATTGTATCCACTTTGCTCCTTACTGTTTGGCTGCAGAGTTTTGCGTCTTTAGTTCACTCTCTTGCAAAGACTGATAGAAGTGGACCCGGTCGTCACACAGCTCTCTCACTTCACGCTGACAACAGAAAAAAATTCAACACATTCAGTATTTCTATTGGTCAGCGGCTGCAGTGCAAAAAATATATATATGATTCCAACTCTGTGTTAATGTCGCTGAATGCAAATCACACAGTGCATAATCCCACTTGAGACTGAGTGAGATGATACGAACAGATCGATGTAAATTGCACTTACCAAGACTTGTGGCTCTGCTGTAGTTTTAGAGTTGAGGTTGTCCTCGTCTCTGCTGTTGGACGGCTCAATGTCAAACGGCACTTCAATTTCAGCTTTCCTGCAACACAGTTCTCTCTTATTTTTATGGTCATAACAACTACATTATTTATGATAGGTGGATGAAAGATCTCGCTACAGTCATTTGGATTGTAGTATAGAAGCGGTTTTGTTTACTTGGCCATCTGTTCCAGTGCATTACAGTGCCCACTGAATTTTTGCGTATCATCAGAGAGCACATTGCGGCCCAAGAAGCAGCGCTGTCTGAAGGCTTGGAGAAGCAGCTCTCTTTGTTGGCAGTCCTCCACCTGGGCCCAAGTACAACTGATAGACTGCTCTGTGTGTGACAACAGCAGCAGCAGAAAACATTGGCATGAGAGTCATCTTTAATCATGGAACAGAAAATGGCATCAATAAGCTGGATTCCTGAAAAGACGACTCCTGCAACGGTGTTTTTCTTTCACCCAAAATTCACAACAATGTCTTCAGCTGTTCTGCTGAGAGGATTTTATCATAAATTGTCCACAATGAACTGAATCCAGTTTTTTTAAAACAAAAAGTAAAATAAGCGCAATAATCAAATATTGATTTCAAGATTGCATGCACAGTTATCTCCAACTGCTGCCCATTTCATGCTGCCGGGTGATGAACTGACCTTGTGTGGCCACCTGCTCCTCTGTTTCACTAATTTGTGAGTCCAGATGAGTGATCTCAGCTCTGAGCTGCTCGATCTCCCTCTGAAGCTGTCTCCGCTTTGCACCCTCGCTCTGGTCCTCCACCTGCTTCAGCTGAGCATGCAAACATATCCATAAGCACTACATAGAACACGTCTGATGAAGACTCATCATCAGACCATTGAGATGGGGTCCAGCAAAAACAAAATTGTTTGTCTATTCAAAGTCAAATGTACATGTCGTGCTCTGCAAAATAGGTGAAAAGATTCAAATATAGCAAATAATTACAATGGGTTATGTATGTTACTGAGGACTAAAAGGTTGGAGGAAAAGAAAGAAACCCCACCTCTTTATCTTGGAGGACTTTGTACCTTAGAGATCATATTGTCAAGGAGATCACTGAGCAGTGCAATGAAGAACGGGCAAAGCAAAAAGCAACCATGGGAAAAGAGAAATTACAACATTGGTCCCCTTCATTTTAACCAGTCTGGTCCTTGTTTTGTATGGCAGGATACCGAATCCCTGCACAACCTTTGAATGCCTGCTATTCCTCACGTATAACATAAATACAAGGTCACAACTGACAAAAATGGCGCACCTATTCCAATGATTTCTGTGCATTCTACTAAAATCACTGAAAAAACTGTCAATTGTACATATATGTGGGCGTAAATACTGTTTTCAGCTCAAATCACAAAGGATACCACTGAAGATTTCCGCGCATGATCCTCACATTTCTGCAGAGTGAATGGAAAACAGAGACAGTGAATGAGCTGTGATTCATTATTATAGAGATGAGCAGCAAGGTGATAAAGTGGTTGAGCAGTGTCACATCAAAACACAGCTTTAAGGCCAGATGTGAATGTATCTGATAGTGATTGTTTGTGTGGGCCTTTTGATGGATGTGTTGGCTGGTATAGATTAGCCTCCTTTGACTTGAGTGGATAAAGTGAGAAGATGAGAGGGTGGGTTAAGAGGGGTCAGTGAGAAAAACACACTTCACTTTAAAGTCATGCTCTTCCTCAGTTTAAATGATCGTCTCATTTTTGTCAAAGACTGCAAATGTATCTTCTCATACAAATAAGACAGACCTCTGCTGAAAGACATGTTGGATGACATATTTCCATATCGACTTCCCCGTCCCAACACAGAGGCTGGAAAGAAAACACATTATGTATTAATTCCAAGCCGTGACGGTATCAATGTTAAGATGGGAGTGAAGCGGAAATGTGTAAAAACGTATCTTGCACCTACGTTTTACAATAGCTGTCATTAGGCAGGCTGTCCGGAGGCAAACTAAACTCCTCTGTTGCCCAGCGCTTCAGCTCATGCACCAGGTTTCTGTCCGCCATTCTGACACAACTTGTGGAGTGCTAGCTCCTGCTAGCAACAACGACAGGCGTCAGCTGCTCACCGAGGACAGTTAGCACGAATCGCTGGCTGCAGTGAAACGAATGAAAAATTTGAAACCTGCTCTGCGCTGACGCCAACAGCGACCCTAACCAAACAGTCGGAGTCGAAGTGATATTCGCGACATTTCTTTAAGAGGAACACTCAAACTTTCAAAATCCCGCTCGTTTACGGTACTTCCGGTAAAAAATTTCCGGTAGAGCAGCGCCGCCGCCGGTTAGTTGTTTCCATGGATACAGACAGTTTATTCAATACAGTGAAACCGAAACAGACATTTTACTATGTACTCATGGGGGGACACGTTATGATGTACCGCTGGCATTATGTTGAAAGATGTTAAGGGGCGTCTAATTTGCGGTTTATCGTCATTTTGACTGAAGTAAACAGTTATTCTGTTATGTTGCATTTGGTTATCTGTCGTCAGCAAAATTATGACTCGAGCCGTTTACCACTGATGCAAGCGTGTGCTTCGGAAGAGTGCGGTTTAACGTTGGACTGCAGCGGAAGAGCTCATCCGTCTCAAGTTAGAATAATAGTGAACAAAACCGACACCAGCCGCATACTGCGGTGAAGGGGGACGTGACGTTTATTCGAGGAGCGCTCGATTTGCCTTCACTTGCCTCAAAGGTGGGCGGACAGCGCACCTTCCTGCCACAGCCCAACTGGATTGTAGGTCAACACGGAAATCAAATTGAATTCAGACCCGCCAGCGTTATCGAGACAGCAAAAAACGTTTGGGTTCGAATCCCAGTAGCACTTTAGGGACAAACATGTTCACGGAACTTTTAAAACAATAGAATAATAATAATGGCAAGCAAAAAAGAAAGCCTCTACAATGAAAAAAAACAATGTTTTAGTTCAACCAAATGACAATTTATGCCTGGCAACTAAATGTGAGTCCAGACGGAATTATGAAAGCTTTTGTTATTTCTCAAACAATAATAGATTAACTTGTTTTTGTTGTTTCAAAATATGTTCCATCAACATGTGAACAACATTGTTCAATCATGGCCAAAACAAATAAATCAAACCAAGGATCACTTTGTCAGATGAGACTGATTTGCCAAGTTACTTTAGAATATAGATTTTCAATTGAGCTTCATTAATTTATTACTTGGCTCCTCAAATGCTCCAATTTCAAGAAAAAATGAGATTAGAGAGAAATGCATCAAGTAAGACTGGCAGCTTTCTTTTTAATAAGATTTTAATACTGCAAAAAAAAATCCAAAAATGTCATAGGTGTCTAATTGCACAGCATTAGACTGTTTGTTCACAGAGGCATATTTCAGCTACACAATCCAAACAGAAGTCTGTGAAAAAAAACACAGAAAATAAGGCAACTGTTTCGCTATTCTCTTGTAGTCACAACATGACTTGACTGACTCTCCAAACCTTTGATTTTTTTTTAATGTGTTAAATAAATTACACCAAAAATAAAAATAAAAGATGCTCTGTTGGCAATGAAAATAGTGTCACAGTATGTTTTCTGAGAGGGTCTAATGCGTTCCGTTCTTACATACAAAATGAAAAACACCCACTTGGCATTTCTTAAAATATACAAAAATAATACATTCAAAATAAGAGCATGAGAGTCACAATGAAGTGCGTATGATAAAAAAAAACTTCATCATGGGCTCTCATTGTTATTCCTTTTTTGAACACACCTCTGGAGATGCTTCTGATTGTACAGTGTCCTTAGCACCATGTTGAAAAGTGACCAGTAACGACTTCAGGATCAGCTTGACTACTGTAGTTTGCATCAGGTTATCGTATCCGGGTGAAAAGGTTCAGGACGGACACAGATTCCTAAAACAAGAGACAATGAGAGCACAGGTTTATTGATGTCAAGGTGCAAGGTGGGAAGAAGCTTTCCTCAGTCACAACTGACTCACCTTTGTTGACCGCGTTTTACTAAATACGTTCCAGAAACGCAGAGTCTCGTCTCCGGCTCCTGTGACAATCGCTTCACCATCAGGAGACATGGCCTACATGTATCAGAATATACATTTTAAATCATCATAACATCAGATATTCATTTTAAATGCATCCAGCTTTCCTGGTGGTGCAAACAACAGCATGATTCCTCTTATATCAGGTCGAAGGAAACACACTCACCAGGTAGAGCACTCTGTACGAGTGTCCTGTGAGTTTGGCCACCTGAGTGAGAGCCGGGTATTTCCACACCAGGATCTGGTTCTGGGAGTATCCATGGGTGCTCACCTGGACAGAAACCACTTGTATGAAGGAAGGGTTTGCATCTGGATTGCCACATTTCACTCAGAATGTAAACACAGACAGTAAACCAAGTGGCCGCAGTGCGTCTGGAGTCACTTACCAGCTCATTTGCATGCTTTGACCAGGCCAGGTTGCACACCTGGGAGCCGGTGTCCATGCACTGCAGCGGCTGTGATGTCAAGGTGTTCCAAAAGCGAATGCAGCGATCGGCGGTGCCGCCCCCGGAGGCCAGCAGGCCGTGCTGGTGGGGGGACCAGGCGATGGCTTTGACCGCGGCCAGGTGGTCCATGTAAGTCTGCACCGGGCTCAGCGACGAGTGGTTCCACACCAGCAGCTGTCGACAGAGATGGTTTCCTTTTCAGTGCGAGCAGCAGGTGAACCCGCGGGGGCGTCGGTGAGTTCATGGACACGATTCTACCTTATTGTCGTTGCCGCCAGAAGCGAGCAGCTGATGGTCGGTGCTCCATTTCAAGCCGCACACTTCTTGTCTGTGGCCTTGCAGCCGTCTCTCCGACTGGAGTGGTGGCGTGCGCACGTCTCTCTGGAGGATCATGCGATCGCGGCTCCCGGACGACAACTGGTCTGCGTTCCAGGCCAAAGCTCCTGCGCACAGAGTGAATTTTCATTTTTGATCTTTTATCGTCCCAACTACAAAATCTGGCTCTTTCTTTTCTTCTTCTTGTCTGGTTGAGCCTTTAATTAAGAGTAAATGTTGCACAGCGAGTTCATACCGACTCTGGCTGTGTGGCCCTCTAAGGCGAACAGCTTCTTGCCGGCACCAGAGTCCCAGATTTGGACGTAACCCTTGTGTGTCCCCACCGCTACGAGGTTCCCCTGAAAACACAACACGTTCTGTTTACAAAACCAAACTAAATCCAAGAAGCTTGCAGACTGCAGGAAGTGACAGCGTTCATACTGACCCTTTCAGACCAGCCGACTGATGTGACCGAATCTCCCTCCACTGATAAATCACACAACCTGGTTACCTGAGGAAAACAAACATGGGTCACTGCCGCAAAAAAAGTCGCCAACGCTGACGAAGAGCAAAAATCGGCACGCTCTGCGTTACCTGGCTGGTGCAGGCGCTCCACAAGTAAACACAGGTGCCCAAGCCCACGCTGAGGACATTGAGAGACGACCAGTCCACCAGGTTGAGGTAAAAGTCGTCCTGTAGCTCGGGAGCGTCCAGGACTTTGAAGGGAATCTTGGAGATCTTGCGAGTTGGCTTTCGTGGTGAACGCAACAACTTCTGACTGGAAAATCAAACACAAATATTTGGATTGAATGTTGTAGCTCCAGAGTTTTTGTTAAACTGTATGTGTGAACAACTTATAAACACAAGAGCAGACTTGTACCTTTTATTACTGACAGGTGACAGAGAGTAAGGAGAGATGCTGCTGCTGTCATCTGGTGAGGCTCTTTTTGTGTTGAGTGAATACTGCAGGAAACACACGTAAACAAATAACTACTTTAGATCTTAAGTCTGCGTTGTGACAACATGTGACAAAATGCTGACACAAAATAGGAAGCCCATCGTACAGAGAAAAGACTCTTCTTCTCAGGCGTTGACGGCTGCAGTCGTCGGTCCTCAGTCTGAGGGTCCTGGATCTTTTCGATTCCTGCTCCCAGAAGCTCGTTCTTCAGCAACGCAGAGTAGGCCAGCCCGTCCGCTGCGTGAAGAACAGCATCCACTCAGTTCATGAGGGAGACGGAAAAAAAGAGCAACAAAATACAAAATCCTCTTTTTACCTTTGATATTATCTGAAGAGGCATCCTTCGTTTTCCTGTTCTGACTTGGTGACTTCTCATTCTCCTAAAAACAAAACAAAACATCAAGTCATTGACTTCAGATACAAAATGTTCTCACAAAACTTGTATCTATGTAACTATAACCATATATCAGTCAACATTATGAGTTAATATTGGAAACATTTAGAACTTATAAATAACAAATGTAAATATATACAGAGCAGAGAAGTGTTAAAATGCAGGATCATTTATGATTCGGATCTTCTGAATTTGCCAACAGCTGCGTTCATACAGATGTGTCACTTCATAGATGTGGGGTCGGGTTAAAACAAAACAGAAAGGTCTGGACAGGCACGCTGCACCTACATTGATCCTGTGAAAGTTGATGTTCCAGTTGGCTCCCGCTCGGGTGGGAATGAATCTGTCTCCGAGCTTACTGGGCGACGACAGCGGCGAGCAGGTGGGAGTGCGACCGTGTAACAGCTTCTGCAAATTCATCAAACCTTCTCTTAATGGAGCTTGTTTATGAAATGACAGTTTAATTAAATCCCAATGTTGATGAGCACAATTCAAACACACACCACATTTACATCTTCTGAAGTTACAGAGAAGAAACAAGTGTAAATAAAGAGATAACTCACAACGGGGCTCGAATTGTTATTCTCAATGTTGATTTGGCGGTGCAGCCGGTGTTCATATTCCGGATCCATCCTGCACCTTAATCCCTACAGTGGAGGCTGTAAACACAGAAAGCATTACATTTGTTTGTTTTAGATCAATGTACATTATAGGAGTCCTCCCTTTATGTAAAGACAGTGAGAATACCACCATACACACAGGAACCACCTCATCATTACTGCACTTGCAAAAATGTATTACGATCCAAAAAAAGGTTATAAACAGCCGTGATATCGAGCTGGACAGCACTGAATAAGGAAGTGTTTCTAATATTTTGGTCACCATCTTAGGAACACCGATCACACACTGTCCAGTTCAGCTCCGCAGCGAAATACGCGAGAAAGACGTGCGACTTATACAACACACAGACACAAAAAACGACCATTGAGTCAATAATCAAACACTTTATGATCTTTTGACAGAGGGTGGAGGGACGTTTTCCATGTCCACGTCCAGCAGGATGTTGCCCCATGATTGGATCATAATGTAAATGTGAGGTTTGTAAATGCAAAATGAGAGTTAGACGGTTTAGATCACAGGATACGACGAACAACGGTATTTAAAACACTCACAAACTGGCACGGCGTTGCGAAACACATTAACGATTACTGTCAACAGCACAATCTTTTCATTTCACCTTTCATTTGCTAACAGATGCTTAATTGGTGACAACTTTGAATGACTGAATAGTTCAGCTACAATCGGGGTGAAAAGGCTTTACACGACATCAAAACATGCGCCTTTTAAAAGCTTTACCCGTGGCAGAAAGCCAATAAATTCACTTCTTCGTAGACGTGTTTGGACTGAATATCGAGGAGTAACTGGTAAAAACTAGCGTTAGCTCGCTTAGCTGAAGGCTAACCTGCCCACAAACACACAGAAAACCAACCTAAAAACGTCCGGCTCCAGGTCACCGCCTGTCAGCGCGGACGGCACCGGGGCGAGGCGGCTCTGGGCGCTGCGTCTGGAGCGGTCTCACACTCGGGGGTCGCTTGTTGTGCTCCAGTTTTAGCTCAGGTCTTCAGGACCGTTGCAATGTGGGATTTTCTTGTCACCCCCGTGACGTCACGACCTCTCAAATCAAAACACGGAAATGGTGCGGAAGTGTCTTGCTCGGTGAGGGGGGAACCACCGTGACAAATGATTTAGACACAATATGTTCGTGTTACGGTGTCCACGGAGCAGCAGTAGTACTTCTCCACTGCTTAAGTACATGTACGCGCCCCGTGATAGTTACGAAAGTGATCGTTATGCGCGTTTTGTCGTAGTTTCTTGTCGTGACCGAGTCTGGCTGATAGAGGGCGCCATAGCTCTACTTTTACACACCCAGTGGCGGTCCAGGCTCAAGTTTCCAGGAGTTTCTTTCTGCTCTTCGCTCCTCAGGAATCTCACCAAATTAAATCTGACCGGAGTCGTAAAACATAATTAGCATTCAACATGGCAGTAAGTCAGCTTTAGACAAACCTTTAGTTCTGTTATTTATACTCATTTATTTATTAATGGACAAACTGTAACTGCAAACTACGTTTAATTTAAAATTGTGATTTAATTTTATGAGTGATCCATGTTAATCTGTTTTACCAGGCAGAGTAAACTCTGTTGACATTAGTGCAAGTTTTAATTTTTTTCTTAATTTCTAAAACTTTTTCCATGATGTGTTGAGAGGGCTCAGGAACTCCACGTGAATCACCTGATCACATGCACAGAAAATTGTCCCTCGGTGACATAAATGAATGTGATGCCTATTTTAGATGATGAAATGTTCAAACTTGGTGTTACTTCAGTGGTATTATCCAAAGAGCAGTTATATTATACATTTATTTTGATATGATTGAGATTCTCTGCAATCTGATGTAAAAGAATGTGCCCAGACTGTTGAATTAGCGTTTTGCCAGACACAAACATATTAGATTCACGTAGCAAGTCAGTCAAAACAAATCTTGCTGAAACAATGATTTACTTTTGTTGGAAAATGTGATGTAATCACATCAAATTTGATGTGAAATATATATATAAAAAACAACTTTGAACCCTCATCTGTTCAGGGTTACTTTGGAAGCTCACAGAGGCACAATTTGTGCTTGTATTGATCCACTGTTTACTTCCAGGACAACCTACAATCTACGGCAGCAATTTGGAATTTTTCTTCCTTTTTTTTAAAAGAAAATGCAACTAAATGATAAGAATAGTCACTGAATTACTTTCTCTGTATTTTCTCTACGTACAGTCACTTCACTTTGGTGAAAAAAGAAAGCATTACAATCTTTGATGATCTCAGGAAGTTTGAAGCCTGACTTTGGTCTCTGACGGTGTATTTTTAGATCGGACTGCTTGCGTGCACGGCACTCCTGCTCTGGATTATAATCTAACTGGATTATATGTTCATGATGTGTTTGTCGGCCACAAAAGCTCGGAGTTTGTCTTCGTGTTTTGTTCTCGTCCCAAAAACACCATTGAATGTACTTTTCTGCCGTCACCCCGTTCTATACAATAACGCAGTCTCTGAAATGCACAGCTAATGACCATGTCGCAGCAACAAAAGCCTGAGCACTGGGCCTTTAATGCCGGCAATTGTGGTGATAATAATCACACACTGAGTGCACCGAGGGCCCCCTGTGAACTTCACTGTGTGTTTTCTGGTGAGTGAGCCTATAGAAATTTACCACATCAGACACACAACATGGTTCTACAAGTGTGAAGGAAGCACTAATACAACCACACACACACACACACACACACACACACACACACACACACACACACACACACACACACACACACACA
>JAUESF010000041.1:546372-557552 GCA_032274765.1 Malacoctenus tetranemus
CAGTTCTTGCTATTCCTCTGAAAGAGCCTTGACCTGTTCACAACACGTCCTCTTTGAGGGGTCTGGCATGTTGTGTTATCACTCCTCTAAATTTGAGCACACACGGCTCTCGGAGCAGGTTGGTTTTTGAGGTGGAGGAAGCAGCCTGAGCCCAGCGAACAAGGAGCGCAGTGTGGCCTGTAGCTGAGCCATGATCATCCATGATAGATGTGGGCAACCAAGGAAGCTCTTAGAACTGGTTAGGTAGTTTTATTTTTTCATTACTTAAAGGGTGCTCTGCTGGCTGTGGGCGAGGATGTGCTGTGTGCACAGTGGATCTTTTGATGTGGACTTACTGTAAACTACTCTAGCTTTTTTTTTGACTGTATTATTTAGATGAGCCCGCATGACGTTCTCTGAGAAGCTGGCTGAACTGCGGTCAGTGGTTCCCAACCTGAGGCTGGGGATTCCTTTGGTGGGGGGTTGTCGAAATCAGGTGTGCACTGAGACATGTTGCAATCTAGAGTAAACTTTAAAAGAAAATAGAAACGTAGCGCTCTTATTCTGAAGGCTACTGTGTGGGTGTGTCCACCAGTGTTTGGCTTCACTGTTGCTTTGAGAAAGCAAGAGATTTGTGTAAGGAGGTCCGCTGCCAATCTTAGAAAAAATATGGGGGCTCCGAGAAGTACATCGGGCCTCCAGTTTATAAAAATAGTAAAAGAGTCAAATTTTAGGAAATATTTAGAAGTTTTGAGTTCTTTTAAACATTTTTTTTGATTAATTATCTTCATAGAATGTAAACATTCACTTTTTTGAAGGAAATTATGGGAAAATGTTTGTTTTTTAATGTATACTACTGTAATGTTCTAAGCTTTTTTTAAATGTACCAAAATTGTAGCTTTTTTTGGTAATTACTTCTGTTTTGGAAGACATTGAATGTTTTGACCAGATCATGGTATTTTTTTAAGGGTGGTGTTTTTGTAAAGTCAAGATTTTGATGACAGTAACAGGAAACACTTTTTATTGACCACCAAGCTCCCTCTGTAGTTTAATGTCTCTGTATGTACAATTCACCTGCTGAATCAGTGTTACTAACTTTTTTTTTTACCTCTGAACCCCCCCCCCTCCTTAACTGCCTCTAAGAAAACACACACAGATCTCCTGTCTGATCCGTCAAAAGATCACAGTGAAGCCAAACATGTAGGTGACCACATTTGCACATAAACAAGCAGGAGCTTTCAAAATAAAAGCAATGGGAATTCTTTGCAGGTCTGTTTTTGATTCTCGTAGTCTACTGTTATGGTTTTACTTTGAAATCTGCAAATTTAGCTTCAACAATCTCAGGGCAGACAAAGCCTTTGACCCCTCCTACAAAGGAGGGTCTCTGACCACAGGGTGGGAGCCTCTTGATTGAATAACACAATCACCTGCACACCTTGCTGAGTTGAACCTGTTTTGGATGCATTCACCTCCAGAAAGGGTTTTACACACATCAGTGTCTTTCAGGTTAGATAATGTGTACAGCACAGTTGTATACACTGCCGCATTATTTGAGGTCAATGTAACATGAAGTGTACCTGTGCTGACCAGAATAGTTAAATCGTCTCAACATACACATTAAAGTAAACTCACGCTCTCCTTACCTCTGCTTGTAGTCGCTCGCTGAGACTGAAAGGGCCAAGTGAACAGCAGCAGAGAATGGCTGCAGTGGAGACAGACAAGGAGCTCAGCGACTTGCTGGATTTTAGCGCGGTAAGATTTTCTTTGAAGACTGCTTGAATTTGTCAAGTATGCCTCTTTAAACAGTTTCAGCCTCTGCTCACAGAAAGACCTCTCACTGTTTATTTTTTTAAACTTTTAATAACAAGCCCTGAGCTGATGCCAAGTAGTTTGCAACCTGAATGAATGGCATTCACAGTCCTTCAGGGTTTGCAGCATCACGTACATGAGACACCTTTTTTTTCCCATGAGATTGCTGCTGTTGTGCCACTTTAATTTTAGTCATCACTCATTCAAACCTGGAATGTACAGACTGCTCCATGTCTTGAAGCTGTCACTTAAACAAGACAGAATATTTTAACTCATAAACTCAAGCAAGTATTGCAACACATGAAGTAGGTGCAACTCAAACGAGTCTCTGATCGACTCCCAGAGTTTCTGTTTTAACGCCCGCGTTCCTCTTCTTTCAGATGTTTGAGCCTCCAGTTTCCAACGGCAAGAACCGGCCGACGACTCTCGCCAGCAGTCAGTTTGGAGGATCAGGTACGTTACCCTGGGAACAATTAAACTTTTGCTGCTTTTATTTCACTGTGATAAGATGGGCGGGCCAGTGCACCACAGAGATTATGTAGCAACAATTGTAGTCCAACATGTAAAACTGGCATCACATTCTCCGACAACAAACCAAAAAGACTGTTTTCTTAGGCTCCGCCCACACTGACACAAAAACCTTAAAACGACCCTTGGAAATGGCTCTTTGGGTGGATACATTTGGAAATGCTGTAAAACGCTGCACCACGCCACCGAAACAGAAAAGATTTGCCAGGCATTGTAATGCTTTACACTGCTGTCATCAGACACTCTCAGAACCTTCACATCTTAGCCGATTGGACAAAAACTGGAGGAAAAGTTGCCAATGTCGATTATTTTATCTATCTCCGGCTTCATTTTCCTGTTGCTCCCTCATACTCGCCTTGCAGGTGTCCGTTCCCTCACCTTCTCAGCTGTTGCTATTCAATCACTTAAAGGACAAAGGAAAATGGTGGGGAGGCTGTGTGTGTGTGAGGGGGGGGTTGTGTTGGTGGGAAAACCCTAATTAATCTCCTCTGTGGGAAAAAAAAGTGTATTCCCTTGTCCTGCAATCTCACACCCTACTTCTCTCCTCCACAAAGTAATTTTCACCTTAGATACAACTTTTATAACCACCACACAAACATGCTTGACTCAACATTGGTTGATGCGTTTCTTGTCTGGGCCTTCAGACCTACTTTATAATGCTGGTTTTTCTTCTAAAGGCAGTAAAAATGTATGCCTGGCGTGTCTATTCCTGCTTCACCACCTTAATATGCCCTCCGCCAGGTTTAAAAAAGAGCTTGGAGTCCTTCAGCTGGCACACAAACGCAACCAGATATTCAAGGATGCGGTGGAAGATGAGGCGTTCACAGGCTGGGTGGGGTACAGGGGGCCTCTGTTTTGTCCATTCACTCGAGGGCCACTTACATCGTCTTTTGTCTTGGGGAAGGTGTTTGCTTACAAATGTGACATGGAGATGTTATCTATCCAGCTGCTGCTTGTGCCATTTTTCCTCTTCTACTTAAATACATTCATATTTCAACAGTCATTTTTCGATCCGTCTTGGATAATTAGATTTTTAACAAAAAATTCAGATCAGCAAAGACACCGCTGTAAAATTTTCATCCATGCCCACTCACTGTGTGAAATTATATTTTCCCTAAATTATTATTATGAGTACAAGCAAGATGTTTAGTTTAAAAAGAAAAAACATTTATTTTCATCCTTTGTTGCTCTGTATACACAGCTTTTAGTGCAGAGAACATCCTGGACCAGCTAATATTCCATCACATTGTTAACACAGTGACACGCATGTACAGTTATGGGAAGGTTTAGTCACCAGCTGATCTCATGCGCGCACGCACACACACATATCTTGAAGGAAACACGAGTCGAGAGAGAAACTCCACACACACACATGGGGAACATGCAAACACTACAGAGAAAGATCTGAGCTTGACTGGAACGACAGATGGACCTTACTGTGAGGGGTGAGGGCTGACTCGTGCACCATGAGGCAGCTCCGTTTTTGTCACTACTTTCAGTCAAAACTCCCACTCCAATAATAACCAACTTTCTAATCAGTTGCTTCCTAATAATCACCGTAAGTCATTCTAGTTCTTGAGACCCGGCTAGTTTTTACCCCACGATGTTCTTCCGTCACAATTCAAACCCAAGCCCTCACCATACAAGGCTCAGCAGCTACCCCAACATGCCACAGAGGACTTTAATATTGACTGATGTAATGTTCATTTCTTCACAATGTGAGAATCGATTGAAGATCCTTTATCTCTGCATGTTGTCAGCTAAAATCCTGCAATGTTGAATTGTTCCATCTGAAGTTTGGATTATTTTCCTTCTCTCGTGCTGTTGTACAAAGCTGCTCTGGTACACATACAAAGGAATGATGTTCATATATAACTTTTTTCTGGTCACTTTAAGATCATCTGTCATATGATTCAGTCCATAATAAAAACCCACTCGTCATGAAGCAGCTGCTCCATCTTTTTCCTTACCGAGCCGATTCGATGGGTTTTTTTTCCCCCCTCTGGTATGGTTGAGGTTTGGTGTCTGTGAAGGTTTAACATGTGTGGCGGTGGGGGAAGATGACATTTCTGCTTTAGTCCGTTGAATCTCCCCACTCGGTGCTTTTTGGCGCACTTTCATTTTTTGGGTCTCTAGAAACTGAGAATCCTAAAATGTATTTCTGAACACCAGTGGAGCTGAAATGCAGAAGAAGGAGTTGGAAATTTGCATGAAAACTTCAGCCTTTGCTTGACGTGATAGTTTTACTGGTGTTAAGATTACATGTAGTTTCATGACTTCTTGGTCCACACTGGTGTAGAGATGTTTTCCCTACAAGTCCCGTTCAGTCGGGATGACGGCCGTGTATGTAAACGAGTCGGAGCACATTGTGTTTGCGAAGTCTCTGGTGACTCACAGGTTAAAACGGCTGGGCTTGTGTTATTGTACATTGTTGGCGATTTCATTAACAACGTTTACTCTCTTGAGATTTTATCTGACATCATGCTTTGTGTCTGCGTGACTCACTTTGCCGAGGGAAGGAAGAAGTTGTGTAGACAAAAAGGACACACTCACCTCAATGTGCCCGGGGCAGCAAGACGTGTCTGCAAGTTTGTTCAATGTATGTGCCTGGATTTGCGCTCATGAAGCCTATGACTCAAGTTGGCTGTCTGTTTCCAGTATCTCTTCCTGTGTAATTATAGACTAGCCATGCTCAAAGGGGCGTTGCATGCTGGGAGGAGGAGGAGGAGTGCATTGGAGTTCTCCGGAGAATTCGTCTGATGTTACTCATCCTTCTCTTTATTTTCTCTTTCCAGTTGTGGTCATTTGTCTGAAAGTCTGTGCTCCAGTCATCGTTAGGTCACCCAATTAACATTTTCATTGACACCAACAAAATGTGTCCCAATGTTAACAATGCTGTGAGTTTTATATCTTGCATTAAAAGAACTGATAGTCTTTAAAGTGATTTCTTTAAAATGGTCTTAAGTTTCCACTAATTTCACCATAGAATTGACATTTAAGATGAGTAATTCTGAATAGGCTTGATTTACACTGATAAGCCTAAACATTATGATCACTTGGTGAAAGATCAAGGCACCTGTTGTTAGTGGGTGGGAGCTATTAAGCAGGAAGTGGACATTTTGTTCTAAAACACCACTTTTCTATTGACCTCTCTTGAGATTTCTTTACCTCGGAAGGTTTTTGGGGAGAGTTTGGTTGTTTATCTGTCTGTTAGCAGGATAGCGCAACAAGTTCTCAACAAATTTTGTACAGGATGGGTGAGGGGTGGGACAAGGAGCAAGTGATTATATTTTGGTTTCACTCAGCAACTCAGAATGATGAAGAGGGACATTTCTGTGGCGCGTTATAAGAGTGTCTTGTCCTTTAGGGGTCCAGATCCAACTTCCAAGGTTGTGGTGTGAGGTGTGTCAGTAAGGTATTTGTCGATGTGTGCTGTATGTGCACAAACTGAAAACTGTGAGAATGGCTTTGAAAGAGAGACAGAAGCTTTGTTGTAAATGAAATGTACAAAACACAGTAACTGACAAACCTCATTCACAAAAGAGACAGAAACACAGTCTCTGGTTAATTACATACTATAGATGATGAATTGTGAAAAAGTCTCTCTTTTATAATTTAGGCAGGATACACAATTGCATGTTGACATGAAGTACCGAAAAATCACACAAAGGTGAAAGAAAACAAAGATGTGGGAAAACATGTGCAGGAAAGCTGCGATTCACATGTGAAAAGCTTCAAGCTAAGCTACTTGTTACAGTCTCGCTCCCGTGCAGTCAGCTGAAAGTGGATAGCATCCAACATTTGTCGGACACCGGCAAACTACAGTAGAACTTTGGTTTGTTGTTAATGTTTTAGGGTGTTAAAAGTTTCCACTGAAGTTGCCGCATTTTCCCCTTGGAAGCCGTGCCAGTCAGACAGTCGTTCATATAGGCCAGCAGCACTGTTGTGGTATGTAGCATTGTGTAAACCTGCAGTGTGACACAGCAGACTGTGTGAAGGACTACCCAGGTGGTCCAGACCTCATGGTCTTGGACATATGTACAGCACATGTCTGTTTTTGTTCAACCATTTAAACCACGATTCAAAAACTAAAATTCTGTATAATGTCAATGTAGGACTTTGATAAATTGACCCATTTATTTGGAAAGTTCCTTGCAACACAGAATTTTCTTACTGTTTCCTTTTACACTCCATACACCTGTAATCTTCACTGAGGGCCTGTAAAAGTGTATTCTGTATTTTTATTTGAATTTTTCCTCCACTGTTTGCACGACGGATCGTGATCATTCAGGTTTCTCGTTTCCTCTGCCGCATGATTTTAATTCCTCCCACAGAGAGGCAAATGCCACATGTTTATGTCTTACTAATTAGTGTTCAGATACACTGCATGGTTCTGAATTTCTGGTGATAATAACTGTGTGTGGCCAAAGTAACAAGCTACCCGTATGCATCGAAAAATACAAGTATGAGGAGTACGCTGGAGGAAGGGTGCTGCTGCTTCTCTCAAGAGGTTCATTGGTATTATTGGATGCTTCGTTGTTGTCGCAGTGTTATACAAGTTTTGTGAGTTCGGCTGTGTCTTGTGGTTATAATTTTGTGTTGTTTGTACTGCAGATGAGCAAGTTTGGAGCCGTACTGCAGTCTCTGCTTGTCGATGCGAGTGTCTTAGGTCGCAAAGTGCTTGAAAGTTTCAAGAGCGCCGTGATATAACAAAAGAGCCTCCTCATCAAGTTGTCTTGTAGAGTTGTGAAAGAAAGCAAACAGGAAGTGTTGTGAAAAACAAAGTGGATTCTGGAATTTTCAAAATAAAATATCTCTGATGTGTCCGTTCATGGGAGCACAAAAACACAGCTGATGAAGGCAGAAAGACGTTAACGGCATATTTTAAGCATTTATTTAATTTCACAAATCATTTCACTTCAGAGCAATACTTAATATGTTGTGACTGTTTAGTGTGTCTTTGTTTATGACTTTTAGTGATTCTATTTTGTGTCTGTGGCTGTCTTGTGTGGTTTGCTGCCTTAGTATGGTCTCCCTCAAACAAAGTCAAGTCGATGGGTTTTCCAGTAGAAAATGAAGGTGCATAATTTGACAGTCTACTTGTAAATATTTGGTTCATTGTCAGTATCAGATTCTGTCAGCTGCTGATCAGGATAAGTCAATTACACAAGATTTTTTTGTTGGGAGGGTTTTCTCTTGTCCAAAAAACAGAGAAAATTTGGAAGCAGCCTGGAATACTCACCATTGTATCGGAGCATTTCCTGTCTGTAGCTCCAGCAGTGATGACTCGCAGCAGAACGAAAACGCTTCGTGCGGTTTCTTTATCGTGTTTGATTGACACAGAGAGTGACAGTCCGCCATGGAGAGGGGACGAGACATTGTCTCCTTCATCACTTATTCCGCTGGTGTCGTGCGTATAGATCACAGTTGTCACGGCACTCTCGCAGCTCTCAGCGCTCTGGACCCATCACTCTGTTCTACTGCCGATCCTGTCATGATTCAAGTCCCCCCCCCCTTCTCTCCTCACTACTCCCCCCTCCGCTTTTTAATTAGACAACAAAACAAAAATATGAATATTCATAGAGCTTGACTTCATTAATATGCACAATTATGCAAATCAGCACGCAATTAAGCTTCAGCTTTTCCCCCAGAGATGTTGTGTTGCAGTATGAGAGGAGATTGAGAGAGAGAAAGGGGACGGGCAGGAATTTCTGCTTCACCAGTCCTCAAAAATCACTCCTTTCACAACATGTTCACCTCTGCTGAAAGCCGCAGTGCTCTGGCCAGGGATGACGCGTGGCAGCGACGCGAGATTGAGACCTCGAGTGTGTGTCGAGGCGAAGGTGCAGGCCAAATGTGCGAGAATAGACGGGCTGTGAATGACTGTTGCCATGGAAAATGTAAAGGAGCAGAGTGGGAGAATGAAGAATGCCGGGGATGATTCTGGGAGCCTCATACTGGGTGTTAATTATTCAAACTTCCTACTGCTCATATCCACGCTATGTGATGGCTCTGTCACTGCGCCGCCTCTGTGTGAGCCGTGAAGTGAAGCTCTTCAATGGAGGTTACATTGAGCAGCCTGAAAAACCTGTACTTAAGCAGGCTCCTGTTATCATCAAGTTAGACATTTCTGGCAAAGCACAAGCAATAAATCTCTCTCAAAAGAATGCATTTGTCCTTTGGGTGGTTAATAAGCATAACCCAGTTCTTTTTTGACTTCCAGGTATAGATGAGAGGAGCGGGTCCAGTCCCTGGGGACCCGGAGAGCAGAACAGTCCGTCTTTCAACCAAGCAAGGGTACGGTTTATTCGCAAAGCACACAACCTGGCAACGTGGCAGAATCCAACCAAAATACCTCCTGTGCTTTCTTTTGTCATCTGGGAGGAGATCTGAATGTTTGGAGAAAAATAAAGCTACGCCCAGGGAGAACATGCAACCAGAAGCATTTTCACTGTGCAGCCAGAGTGCCAAACACTCATCCTGCTTACACAATGATGCAGCATAATTCATTTTAATTGCAGCAAACCTGTCTTCCAGCACACCAGTAGGACTGCTTCCCACAGTCACAAGATTCTCCAACAAAATAACAACCTTATTCTAAAGTGTAGACTTTCAATTGTTATGTTTTACACAGCAAGCTGTTTTTTTCTGTCCCACCTGATCCTCGTCCTTTTGCTGCTCTGATCATGCGATGTTTTTCTACCTTTTGAGCACCCACTTTGTACCCAGTGCTACGTCCTTAGCAACACCCCAGTTCTGCACAATTTTCCAGTAATTTCCACACAAAAATTGGACTTGGTTTTCATCACCATTGTTTAACCAACTCACATGCTGTTAAAGATCTCACGCTGCACCACAACAATCCCATTGGTGTTTTTGATCAGAAAGCAGGATGTGGTGCTGTATGTGCAAAATGCATGAAAACATCCCGTGTTTGGCCATTTAAAACTGTAGCTTTCTGATAACATCGACAGCCAAATTGTGTTGACCGTCCATCGTCATGACGCAATTTTCCACACAACTGGAGAAAACACGAAGTGGTCCCTCAGAGAGCTCAAAAATATTGACAAAACACTGCGTGATTGTTGGATACCAAACATCTTGTGTTTGGGGAAAGAAGGACGAGACTTCATGAACTTTGAGAGGTTTTTGATTCCTAAAAACAACAAAAAAATATGTTGTGACTGGGGGGGATCTTGTAAAGCAAACGCATGGCCTGTTTCAACTAGCAGCAAGACTGAGATAACAGACAAGTGCCAGTAAAAGGTCAGACTGTAGAAAAATAATGACATTCATTAAAGGTTACTGGATTGCTGATACTTTTTACTGCCATTCTGCAGTGTAATATTTGTTCCCTGTTCCTACGAGAGCAGAGCGAGATCACACTGGCCTCAAACTGGGTCTCTCACAGTCTCTAGTTTGTTTTCCTACATAGCAGCTTTGAAGAGTCTTTATTTGTTTTTATTTGTTTCTCTGATGTCTGTGCTTCTCTTCCCTCAGGGTTATGGAGACGACGGCCTTTACAGCGAGCAAGAGGGCATCGCCTCTGCTCCCATTTTTGGACCCGGCGTTGTCGGTAAGAAAGAGTGCATTGAGGTTTTAACGACGCCTTTTCCCTGAACAAACTAAAGAATAAGGGGGGATTTTTTGGGGGGGGGCTGGTTTGCTCAAAATGTGACTTAATAAAGGATGAACATGCTGACTGAAAGACACAAGTTGGTATCAATGAACAGTGAGCGTGAATCGGTACAAAGAGTTGTTTGTGCGAGAGAGGTTAGACAGTAATGCACCATTTAGAGGCGAACCATATTTATGGATGAAGGGAGCAGGGTAATCAGGGAGGATGTGGAGGAGGGGTTTGTTTGTGTGTTGCAGTTTGTGTGTATTCAGCGTAGGAGGGGTGGGGGGGTGGGTGGGGGGGGTGTAAAGGGCACCCATGCACAAACAAGGCTCTCCCCTGGGAGTACAGTGGCCTATAGCTCTCCTCTGTTTAACTGTCAGTGAAAGGGGGGGCGGGGGGCAGAGGTTGGGCACAATTGGCCCTAAAACCATTTATAATGGGCCAATTTGTTGTGTTTTTGCTGTCCGCGGCCATAAATACCACACATCATCAATATACACGTGCACAGATGGAAGGCAACCAAATGGGAAAGAGGGGAATGACCAGATTGTGATTTAATGTTGACATAAAAGCCTAATTTTCACGACCACAACGTGAGTTTATCTTCCTTTTTCCCAGCAGGGAAGGCGGGACGAGGGCCGTATTCGTCGTATAACACCCAGGTAAATCACATTGAAAAGCACATGTTCCGCTGCAGCGTCCTCACGTTTGTTTTGCTGCTTCACGCTGCCAATTTTTCCCCCTCTTCCTTTCACCTGTTTTTGGTTTTGCTGCATGAAACGCCTGCTCTTCTCGCCCCTTTCTCTGTAGTCGGGCTTCATGCCCAGTGAGCTGCCCATGCCCAGTCCCAATGCCCTCTCCCCGTCTGCCGTTAAGCCCAACTCCCAGTTTTATTCTTCCTACGAGGGGAGCAACAATCGCAGGAGACCCTCGCAGGAACCCACTGGTAAGATGACATTGTTTCAGGAGGTTCGCTCATATTTTCTTGCCCTTTTGAATCTACTCCAGCTGCTCTGAGGGTTCTTTGTTTTTACCTGGTTTCACACATGGAGGGCTGCAGTTCTAATTATTCCCATTATTGGTTTATTTAGTTTTTCTTTTAAGCAAGCATGTTTTGGTTTTGAACTATAAACTCCTTTTGTCACAAATAAATATTTTTTCCCGTGTGAGTTTAAAATCACTAAGTACTTACAGAAACATCCACAGTTCCATTTACATTCTTTACAATCAGAGGGAAATGAAT
>JAUESF010000041.1:560887-575969 GCA_032274765.1 Malacoctenus tetranemus
GCCATGCTGGGCAACTCCCCTCATCTGAGCCAGCATGGCCCCTTCACTGCCATCAACCCCCAAGACAGACTGGTGAGCTCTCTACATCACAGTATTTGAAGTACTAGTGCATCGATACGACTGCTTTTCCCACCGCACATTATCCACCCCATTCAGCTCGACCTGGTTCTCTGTTTGTTTTCAATTAAATTATACATCAGTTATAATTGGTGGTTTCTTGTAGCGACCCTAAAGTTTTGAGGCATCGTCTGGATGCAAGAGAAACAGGCAGGCCGCTGGTCTAAAATCACAACATAGTCAGACTGACTTTTATTATGACTTTCACTTGATTCCACTTCACTTGAGTTTTACAGCTTTTCTCTTCAGAGGTAAAAAGTTAGAGATGAAATACAGTGCATAAACTGGGTTTCAGCCCCTGATGTTGATTTTATGTGGAATAGACCAGAGTAATCTGAGGTATTTTGGTGTCTTTGTTGACATCACAGTAGTGTTCCTATGGAGTTCCACCACAGCAGCGACTTCAGAGCTTGTGTCTGGTCATACTCCTAAGTCGCAGTTTGTGTTTTGTGCCTCTCAGAAACGGCAGCCTCTGCCCCTCTCCCCCCAAAACTTCCCCCTCCACGGCAGCGAGGTGAACGGAGCTCATTCCGCCGGCTTCCACTCCGGTTCCAACAGCTTCGGGGTCACCAGCCACACGCCCCCCATCAGTGGCTCCGAGACCATCATGGGTCAGTCATATTTTCCAATGTGCTCTGAAAATGTATGTTGCCACATACTTAAACCCTTATTGAATACATTTGTTTTTGTTTCGTGAAGCTAATCGGGGGCATGCAAGTTCAGGTGATGAGATTGGAAAAGCCCTGGCATCTGTAAGTGTTTATTTATTGGCAATCTTTGCACACAATATTGACTCTTGACAAACTTAAATGAGTTTCTTCCCACTGAATCAAAAACGTCTTTGTCCAGATCTATCCTTCAGACCCAAACAGCATGGCCTTCCCTCCTTCACCGTCCACTCCCTCGGGCTCTCCACAGGCCGTATCAGGTGAGTGAATAGCCAAAGTCATTCTTTCCTCAAGGTCGGCCTGCTGTTTTCTCGTTTTGTTTGTCCAGCTCAGGGTCTTTCCTGTGTTTTCCTGCGAGAGAACGATGAAATCTTTGGAAAATGTGTTGTTTTCACTCCGGGTGAGCCTGAGGTGACAGATTAGCACCATCTATTGGGTTAAAAGTGGAAGTAATACATGATGTAATCCCTCGTTTTTCACCATTGAAAATGATCAAGGAATTCAGAGGAACGCTCGTCAAATTCCTCAAACCTCCTTTTAAAGAATAAATAAATCAAATGAAAAAGTTTATTGTTTTTTCAGTTTCTACTACTTAAATTTGAAGGTATAAATCGTTTATATCTTTATAAACTTATGTTACTTGTTTGTTTCATCCTCGTAGGGTTTTTTTTTTATAACATTTTATTTGTTTCTCTCAAACAAAATAAATAAAAACACGACACCAGAGGAGTATTTGAGGCACAAATGCTTGTCGATAAACACCACATTAAAACACACAGTGTGTGAAAGCCTCTGCGATTTTCTATCGCCTCGATGTGGAGCTCTTTAAAATACCTGTTTAATTTAGAAACACTGACAGATGCGATCCCAGTTGATTAGTCGCCATTCATAGAAACTTTTTTCTTTCTATATAAGATTGAGGGGGATTTTATTTACACGCTCGAGTCAGTGAGTTCAGTCCCAGCTTTTTCTTGGCCTGGCACTGTACAAACATAGTCCAGAGATAAGTTTGGAGCTCAGGGCCGTCCGGAACATCCAGGTCGTCCAATTTAAAGCAGGCTGGAAGAAATGTCTGCAAAATCTGATGATTGCCAATATTACTTTATATGAAGCGTCTTAATTTTTTAAACTCCTGCAGCATTTGTTGAGTAAAGCACAGACAATAGCAGGATTATATGGACATGCTGTAAATATAATGAAGTGAGTTGGCAGCTTAACCTTCACTTGATCTTTGGCGCAGACACAGCAGCCAAATATAACTTATGAGAGAGGAAGGGAAAATACTGTAAAAATAAAAGGAGGGTGGGGTCACTTCCCTATTTGTCTTCGGGTCCATGCATGAGCTCATCGCAGCACTTTGTACGTCAGCAACGCCCATCAGCCGTAACTTTATGGCCACTGACATGTGAAGTGAAACACACTGCTAATGTCTTTATAGCTGGTGAAGACATTGTGCTTCTTGTACTTTTGATACGTTTCGTTTCATACAAACTGACAGTAATAACTGCGAGGGGCCCATGAAGGTCCCACCTCCAACTGATCTGGTCTGAATGTCCAGAACCTTGTGTGGTTTTCTGGTTACTCACCTCTTGGTTCTTCCTTTTTTCTGTCCAGTCTCAGGATCCCAGTGGACTCGATCTTCCGGCCAGGCCACACCTTCACCTAACTTTGAGGGAATGCAGTCCATGGTGAGCCTTCTCACTCCGTTCTCTCCTGCACCTGACTGATTATGACGCTACAACCACAATTAGGTCACTCTCTCTCTGTGTCTACTGTTTGGTCCTCTGCAGCCAAGCAAGCTGGAGGACCGCCTGGACGAAGCCATCACCGTTCTGCAGCGCCATGCCAGCGGGCAGGGCGGCCACGGGCTGGCTGACATGCACAGTCTGCTCTCGGCTGGGCTGGGCCTACCGGCGGCCTTCAGCAGCGCGGCACTCGGGCTAGCCAATCGCCTCACAGGACAGGTGAGCCGTCACTGAGCACCAGAGAACAGTTCGTATCCCAGAAATCCAGCCATATCTGCAAGTACTACTCTACTGTTTGATTTCAGTTGATGATCAATGTGAAGGAGTCACCCTCATGAATCATCCAATGAAATCATCGCCTGACATATCTGTGTCAGTGACGACATCGCATTTTCAGTTTAAACGTCTGGATCTCTGACTGACTAGGTGCTAAAAAGTACCCGGTAGAAGGTTCTTTCACCGTATGTGAAACCTAAAAACCTCGAGGAGATGAGTCAATTAGAAAGGTCCCACTGACGTGCTTTAATCCATCCTTCTGTGGTTATTCCTGCCTTAACACATAGATTGTTGTCTCCAGGTGTCCAGTCACCATGAGGATTCTGTGGGCCTGCCGTCCAGTGGCGGTCACCTGCATGGTCACCACGGTCCTGCATCTGTCCAGGCAGGCTCTCAGCCTGAAGGCTTCACAGGTCGGACTCGTCACTCCAGATTAAACGTTGGCACCGTTCACTGATATTTTCATTCACGTTCATGATTTTGCTTTTGTCTCACAGGTGTGCCCAATCACCGCCCGAGCATCGCTGCGATCAAGCGAGAGGACCGGGAGGAGGAGGAGAACTGCTCCATCACGGACAAATCGGAGGACGAGAGGAAAGATGCAAAGACCCATCTTCGAACAAGGTGTCCATTATCTCTCTAAAACGGTTACACGTGTAAATGTACATTGTTAGAGACTCAGGAGAGTCATTCATAGCTTGCCTACCACAAAATTTAGTCACATTACTGCCATTTTTCATTGTATCGCTGCCCTCTGGTGGAAGCTAAGAGATTTTTCTGCTCAGACATTAAACCAACATAAAAGGATGTTTCAGCTAAAAGCAGCCACATATTCCTGTCACTTTGATCAATGCTAAATAATGTTTGTTTTTTTTTTTTTTAAATTCTAGTGAGAATGAGTTTTTCTAATGTTATTGAGACCACAGTTGGATGTTTCCCTTTCTGATAAGCAATAGAATTTGTCACTGTTGATTACAGGCCTTATATGACCTGGTTGTTTGACCATTTCTACTGAATTTGTGACTCGTTCAAAAAACATTCTGTTTAGAAAATTTGGACTTCTGTGAAAGTGAACTGTTCCCATACTGTTGTTCCCTTCCCCCCTCATCTGCTGTTGGCTCTTCACTAGTCTGGATGATGATGTGGATGATGAAGATCTACCAGTGGGGCTTAAGGTTGAGCGGGAGAAAGGTCGAAGGATGGCGAACAACGCCCGTGAGCGGCTGCGCGTGCGGGACATCAACGAGGCTTTTAAGGAGCTGGGCCGCATGTGTCAGCTCCATCTGAGCTCTGAGAAACCCCAAACCAAATTGATCGTACTGCAACAGGCCGTTAACATTATACTCAACCTGGAGCAGCAAGTTCGAGGTCAGTGGGGGGGTCCAGGGAGGAAGCAAGAGGAGGGGACGGGCCTGTTTGTGAAGTAAAACTTTGCTTTTCCAGTTTCTGCTGTTTCCTGCTGGATGACACCAACAACACAGTTTGGCTGAAATTATGCCACTTCTCTCAAAGACCCCATGAAACAAAATACTTTTATCTTGTTAGCGGACTTTATTGTTCACATTTGATTTCATTAGTGAATCTCTTCATCAGACGCCACCTTTTTCTCATGTTTGATGACTCATCCTGCTTTTGAGGACGCGTCTGAATCCTGCAGCCAATAGAAACGCATCAGCAGCTTCACTCAGTGTGGACACTAAAACATCATTAGTCACTAGACAGGGACAATAAAAGCTCAGTCAAATTTGCCTTCTTCTATTTCAAAGCTCATTTGGAAAGTAAGGTCTTGTAAGCCTGACAGTGTTGCATGGGGTCTTTAGTTGATGATACAATTGACAGAAAGAGAAAAACCAGAAAATCTGCTCACGCCCAGTTTCAATTTGCTTTGATCCACAAAAAAAGAGAAAAAGTGTGTTTTTAATCCACCTGTCAGAAAGCAGGAACATGGCAGATGGAAAAGAAGCGATGTGACTGTTTTGATGCTCACCCTCCAGTTGATCTGTTTGTTTCTAACAGATACTGGGCTGCTGTCTGCTCTAATGCACTCTGTTACCTGTGTCCAATCTTCCCTGGCTGGATTAACCATCTGTTTGTTTCACTCATTTGCTTCATTTTCCACTGTTGTTTGTTATTTGCTCTTTCCTAAATATCGAGCCATTTTTTAAAAATGTGCAGTATGTGATATTGAAGTACATCCACTTTGTGCATTCGGTCATAGGAGTGAGTCATTCAGTAGTTAGTACTGACTAACTACAACTCCTACGTCATGTTTTCATTCTGGCATTTCCCCCATTTGGAGTCTGGACAGACTCCATGCTGTTTACGAGACTAAACAGGCTAGCAGGTTAGCGAGCTAGCCTCAGGTGTCTCCAGCTGAACAGATCAGCACAAACATAATGACATCATGTCCGTTGTTTCCTTAGCAAACCAATAATCTTACATACTGTACCTTTAAGTCATTGGAAGCATGCTGTTGCTCTGTTTCTCATGTCGCGTTGTGCTCGTCTCTGCCTCCATGTCCGCTGCCGACTGCATGCTGCAGCTTTTCCCGCATTAACCCCTTTATTTCCCGCCATCACACCATTTCCTCCCCTCTCCGTCCCCACTTTTCTTTTCACAGATGGCAGCAGCGACTTCCTCACACTCAGATAAATACATCTCCTCCTGCTGATGTATTTAACACGATGCCTTCAGTCTCTCCTGTTTTTCAGTTCCCTCCCTTCGGGCTCTTTTCTATGTACTGCATTTGGCAGAGGGTGTTGCTTCCTCTCTCTTTCTCCCTTTCTGTCTCACTTGCTGTAACTTTTTCTCGTTCTGCTGGACAGTCACCAAAAAAACCCCCCTCGACTTCCATCCTGGACCCAAATGATGAGGTTTTTGTATTTTTTCCCAGCTCTTTAAGCACGCTGCGTTTTCATTCAGTCTTTTTTCAGCGTTTTTCTCAGCAGAAACTTTTTTTGAGAAAGTTTATTTCCTTGGATAGTTCACTTTGTTGGAACAGGTGTGAGAGCCCAAACTCTGGTGCAAAAAGCTAGTGTTCCAGACTATCTTGGTGCGAATGCACCCTGAAGCGCACCTCAACCTCCTGAGCTCAAAACATTCAAAATTTCATAAAATTAGGAATCGCTAGTTTGTTTTGTTTTGTTTTTTACAAACAAGCTTTGAGTTGATGCTCACGAACTCCTCAGCCTCGCTCCACTGAGATCTTTAGCATTTCCTCTGACTTCATCTTGACGTTAAGAGTCTTTGAGCCACACAGCGGTGATTCTGTGAGGGGAAACGACAGTTCCTGTGCTTCATTACGAGTCTGAACTGAGCAGGTTTTAGGCGAGTAAACGTCTCACCTCGCTGAGGTGAGGGTTGTGATCTGGGTTTGTTAACCGGCCCCTCCAACCTCCCTTACTTGTCCTCTGTAGCTGCAGCCTCATCTCAGTGAGCGACGAGAACCTGACCTCTGAGGAGAAGGAGCAGCGAGAGCGCGACCGCCGCCTCGCGAACAACGCTAGGGAGAGAGTGCGCGTTCGCGACATTAACGAAGCCTTCAGAGAGCTGGGCAGGATGGTTCAGGTCCACCTGCAGAGCGACAAGGCCCAGACCAAGCTGATCATCCTGCAGCAGGCCGTCCAGGTCATTCTGGGCCTGGAGAAGCAGGTGCGAGGTAGGTCGGCCGGTACCCAGTCCGTCTGATCCACGGCGACGAGTGTCTCATCATATATGAAGCAAACTAGAGGAAAGGTCAGCCTCTCAAATGCTACGCCAGCACCACCCCTGGCTTTCTCTTTAAAACAGATAGAATAGGAGAAGATTGGAGGAGGTATATCCCTGCTTTTCTGCCAAATCCTTGCAGTTTTCACCCGACTTTTCACTCTCCTGTCTCGTTTCTCACCTTTCCTTCCTGCCCGGTCCCTCGTTTTGTTTGTTCATAACTAAGCTTGAATGACATCATTTGGGTTTCAAAAGGTGTTAGCTTTCTTCTTGACCGTCTGATTTGTTTTCGTTCCGAAGAGCGCAATTTGAACCCAAAGGCCGCCTGCCTAAAGAGACGGGAGGAGGAGAAGGTGTCGGGCGTGGACCCCCAGATGCAGCTGGGCGGCGGCCACCCTTCCCTCGGAGGAGATGGACACAACCCTGTGAGCCATATGTAACTCTCAGGTGAGTGAAGTCAGTGTGTTGGGTTCGTTACAGACTAGTTTGGGTTAGTTAAGGGCAAGTTAATAAAGGTTTGGGTTTGTCAGTTTCAGAAAATTGAACTGATGATCTTAAACATTTGATATTTTGTCTCTTTATTGATTGTTGTTTCCTCTCTCTTCCAGTTCCTGATGATTGTACAGCCCTTCGAACACGTGGCCTTAATCTCACATTGTCATGCATCTCAGTGTGTGTCCGTCAACTCATGCAAAAACACACAAAACACTCACATTTTTACTGTCAGAGCGGGTGGCCACATTCCTGCCAATGAACACACACACAGACACAAACGTACACACAGACACACGCACACACACACTGACACACGCACACACACACACAGATTGTAACATTCTGGAGCAAGGACGCTGCTGAACGGAAAAACACAACTGCAAACTGGACACGAGGACTTTCTCACGTTCTTTCTGGACTTTTGTAAGACATTTTTGACCTTTCTTTACTGCACGTTGGGAGCAAAACAACTTGTTTGGATCAAAATGACTTTTGTTTTTTCTTTGGATCAAAGTTGGGATTACATGGGTGCAAACTGAATCGGCATTCCCACCGGAGACGGAGGTCTTACATGAGTCACAAGCAGGGAGAAACAAAAAAAAGCAACAACCTCGTGCGAAGTGTTTGTTTTAAGGTGATAGACCCTATAACGATCCTCTCTTGTGATGCCCGAATCTCAGAGGACTGGCCAATCACAGCGCAGCCTCCCCCTTCGCTGGTTCGTGATCCTGGCTGTGTAATTCCCTGCGGTGACTTCTGTTCAACGTGGAGTCTCTTGAAGTCCTGTACATGTGTTACTGTCACTGCCATGCAAGTGGATGGAACGACTTCCGGAGACGATGACAAAAAAACGCGCCCCGCGCAGGATCAGCCTCGCTTCAATCAGTCGCTCGCGCCGATGGCGTCGCGGAGAGGTTTGGCTGATGGCGGCCGCGCCGGGCGCAGTTCGACCCTCCGACTCGTACGTAGAGACGCTGTGGCAGCGCGTGGAAAAAGACTCACAGCAATTTGTATCACGATGAGTTACAACTTGCGAGAAGTAACCGAGTATTCAAAGGGATCACGAGTGTTACTGAGAATTTATTGCCATTGACTGACTTGTTTTGGTTGCTCTGTTTGGAGCTTGTTGGTGTTGAATTTCTCCCCCCCCCCTCCCCCCCTTTATTTTTTGAACAATTACAGGAGCCTGTTCTAAGGATCGTCCTCGTGTAGAATCCATTTGTGTTTTTTTTATTTTATTTTATTTTCTACTATGTAAAATAGTTGTGAGACGTTTGCTTCTTTTTCATCATTTTGTTTACATTGTTTGAGTCGAAAAACGGCTGCAGGCGCATCTCGATAAATTTGAATTTCATTGAAAAGTCAAATGTTTTCAAGGTCGGAGCCTTAAAATAAACAAAACCACATTTCAAGCAAGTTATTTGTAACATTTTGATTGTTTTGGTTATGAGCTCTAGTTTAAAAAAAGAAAAGGGGAACAACATCAAATCCTGAAGAAATATCTTGGCACTCAGAGAGACTGTTTGTGTTTGTCACGAATTATGAGGGAAAGTTTCAGAATAATGAAATGAAAACACATGAAAAATGATGTAGAATAAACATAAAATAAGTGAAAGTTAATCATAAAAAACAAATTGACTTCTTTTTTAGTTGTTCTGAGGCTCTTAGTTGTGTAGTTTTTTGTATTTTTTTCTTTTACTTTGGAGAATTTTTGACCTTTGTTTTCTTATTTTATTTGTGTCTCTGTATTTTTCTTGTCCCATGAAGTGTAAAACATTGTTTCACAATTTTTTCGCTGTTCAAAAGCTAAAACTACAACGAATTTGACAGAAAAAAGCTTGAAGCTGTTCTGTCTGTTGTCGTGTAATTCTGAACGATATGAACATTTTCCTGTTTTGAACGAACTGGCCGAGACTTTTTGGATTTTGTCTCCAATGTGTTCAAACTTTCCTGGGATGCGCCTGTAGTTTTTTAGGTTCCAGGAACAAAAAGTGAGCTGTTATTTGGTGCCAGGTCTTTAGAAATGTTAGAAATGGGGGAAAAAAAGATAATGATCTGCTTGTAACATCACATGTTGTGATTCAATCTTCTTTTGTTACTCCCACTTTGAACGCAACCCTGTCAGGCCAGTGGTGACTGGGTTCTTCTGGTGTTTTGTTCATGAGCTGAAATTGAATATTGTTTCTTAAGCGAGCCTCCCCTCCTCTCTCTCCCTTGTCCCCTCAGGGAGGGAGGGAGGGAGGGAGGGAGGGTGGTCAGGACAGTCGGGCGGTCTGCACAACCTGGTTCATTGTAATGATGTGAAGCATAAACTGAATGGAGAGTTGAGGTGGCCTTCAGTCATTTTTCTTGACTTTGGGAGTTTTGTATTGGTTACTCACCGGTGCCTGAATACTTCTCTGCTACATGATGGATAATGTTGCATTTAAGGCTTCATACCTCCTCTCTCGCTCTCTCTCTCGTTTTTTTTTTTTTTTATTATGATTATTATTACACACACATGTATTCGCGTATATACTTCAGTAACATCTCAACTTTTGATGCTGATTTCTGTACGTTGGTCGTTTCACCTCCGGTCGCGTTGGTCTTGAGTTGTGAGCGGCGTGTGTATCGACGGGCGTGTCCAGCTGTGTGACACGTCCCTCGCGGCTCTGCGTCTGGTAGCTGACTCTCATGTGTTCCAGTATTTTATTTTCTTTCTTTCTTTGTTTTCGCCACATGGACTAAGCCCCAGTTTTCATTTCCTCCTGCCAGTTACACTCGCCTGAAGATCTGCCACTGACGACTTGTTCTCTGATTTCTGTACGTGAAGAACAACGTGTGCAGTAACCGAGCATCGAAACATACAGTGGATTTGTTGTTGTTTTTTGTTGTTGTTTTTTTTGTTCTCTTTTCTTTCTTCACTCATGTTTGGGGACAATATCTATGTAGGCTATGTCCTCAAAGTGCCTCCAGTTTCCTATTTTTTATATATAAAGTAGATATTGAGAACTGTTGTGTATATAACAGTAATGTAGCAATAAATGTGCCATTTTTAATAACAAAACTGTTGTTGTGTCTTTTTTTAACACACCGACTTTGTTTTAGAGGAATCAGGATTTGTCCAAGTGTCTTCCAGCAAAAATGGAATAAATCAACACCACACAGTGCAAAGCAGTCAAATGTGTTATTTTTATTCTAATAAGAAAAAACATTCAGCTAGAATAAAATGTTAAGAATGCAATAATAAGATAAACCATTAGGATAAATCAGGAAATGTGTTGGTACCATTTAATAAACTTTATAGATGCATCATAAAATGAGAATTTGAAGATTTGCTTGAATTATTTGAAACTACTTGCGCGCAAGCATCATTGTGAGAGAGCTGCTATTTATAAAGGGTTGATTTGGTCACAATTGTTCACCTGGGGGTGTTAAACGAGTTACATCACCGCCCCTCAGCGCCCATAAAGTGAACTGCAAACGGTCCTTTTGTGTGTTTTTGTGCGCGCGTTAGTGTGTGTGGTCGGGGGAGGATCGAGTAAAAAAATGCTTCAAATGAATGAAGCAATTCTCATATTAATCAATCCATAGAAATACAAATATTTTTGATATCTCTTTGTAATTGTGTTTGTTTCCGTTTTGAGCTTTTACTTTCTCAGCACCCGGATGCACTTGCCGACGCCTGCGCAGAAGCGTCGAATGGACACTTGAAGAAACGAACTGTTTTCCTTCCTCACCAGGCGGCTCGTCCTGCGTCAGAAAGGACCAATTTCAGCCGAAATGATCGGTAAAGTCATCGGACAAAAGTACATGGCGATTGCCAAGTCATGGTAAGATGTCATCGTGTCGAAAGTTTGGTTCGTTGTTGGAAGAAGTGAAAGATTTGACGTTATCAAACCCCGACGTGTCCTTAGTTCCTATTAGCAGTTAGCCTAGCCTCACTGAGGTCACAGCTTTGGGGACGCGCTACTTTATCAGCAGTTGTTCTGAAATACTCTGAAAAGAGTAGGAATAGTTACACAAAATCCCAATTCAGTGTTCCACACAGAATGTTTGGTTATTTTCTGACTTTTTTTAATGTGCTACATTAGCTTATCGGGGTCCCAGTGTACCCCAGTTTATTTACATGTTGCCTGATCTGGAAGGCCTCGAAGTATCGTCACAATCTGGCTGTAACCGTGTAGTCCTCAGTAGTCTGACATAAAATGCATTTACTGGGATTACAGGTTTACCTGGACTAACAGCTGATTTGGTAGAGTTATTGTCTATATGTAGGCCTGAAAATGTTTCCATTTTCTAATATTTCACACAGTCGACGTGACTCCCGGCGAACTCATTGTTTTCTAACTTTAAAGTCTTTATTTAGATGTTTATTTAATGAATGAGTTTCAAAGCCCCCCCACCTCTGTCAGAAAAGGTGACTGCAGAAAAGCATCATGTTATCCACAACAAAATGAGGAAAATCATTGTGATCAGTTTATTGCATCTGCTTTAGATTCTCTAAACGGTCTTTTTATTTATTATTTTATTCACCTGAACCCTCTTCTGTCCTCCACAGGGTGCCAACGTTGGCCATTTGGGGCACGACGGGTGGCGTGGCCCTGGTCTACTTCACAGACTGGCGGGTGGTCCTGGATTACGTTCCCTACATCAGCGGCAAATTTAAAAAGGACGATTAAAGGCACGCCAGGTCAGTCAGGACGACGACAGAGCCACGCACGCTGCACACGGCGTAGGGGGACTGTATTCATTCGTGGGGCAACCTGAAACTCACCCGTAGTTTTGTTTCTTTTGTAAACACAACACGAGCCTCCCAGACCCAGAGGTAGAGGTGTGCCTGCTGCTCAGCCAGTCACAGTATCAGCTTACATGGAGCCAGTATTTAGTAGCTTCTGTTGAAAACAAAATAAAGAAAACATCTGATTAATTATTGTGATCATTTGAGTTCCTGTGTTTTTTCAAATCCATAACTTTCAAGTTAAATTCATTCAGAGCCAAAAAATTGCCCAAATTGTTGTGTTATTTGTAGAATAAAGATCAAACTTTTGGATGTTTTTGTTTCGGACATTAAAAATGTGTTTCATGAGCTGTAGTTTGAGACGCTCACATTTTCCGACCCTGCGCTCCGCTTCCTTCCCATCGGACGTCTGGGTCTGGAGTGGTCGTTCCACAGCGCTCACACAGCTCTCCCATTTCCTCCTGTCAGGTCGGCGATGTCCTCCCTCCACGCCGAGACCCTCACAGCGACGGTGAACTGCTGCAGCCGGACAGTTTTGTGTCGTGCTCCAGCTGCAGGAGCGGCCACTGGAGCCCCCCCTCCTCCTCCTCCTCTTCATCATCCAGCAGCTCATCGAACTGTTTGCCACCAAGGTCCACTGAAATGCACCACGGCGGGGGTTTCAGCTCTCTGTCGTTCCTCCGCCGGCAAAAAAAACGCGAATGAAAGTAGAAGAAAACCTGAGAGGATGATTTCAGCTCTGTTTTCTTGTGAGAGGTCTGGTATTTATTGGAATCATCTGTGGGTCAAATATAATTATTTTTGCTCTGTTTTAATGGGAAGAAGTGAAGAATGTGTCATATCTCCTGTTTTAAGGTTGTGTGTCATTTTTTTTGCTTTCACGTTGCCTTTTCTGGTTGAATCTGATTAAATGCAATTATATTCTGACTTTTGTCCTCTCCGTGCAGTGATTTATTGGTTC
Organism: Malacoctenus tetranemus; assembly: GCA_032274765.1. Classification (NCBI taxonomy): domain Eukaryota; kingdom Metazoa; phylum Chordata; class Actinopteri; order Blenniiformes; family Labrisomidae; genus Malacoctenus; species Malacoctenus tetranemus. Next base: position 573,575 of record JAUESF010000041.1, read on the forward strand.
TGCTTTGCTTCCTGTCTCATGTCCTATGAAGAGCCTTTATTTACCTCGCTGCTTTCAGACGTTGTTGCAGATTTAGACTTACAGCCGAGTGTCTGCTTTTGAGGCGACTTGATAAATGTATAAAATGAAGTTTCAGAAGACTTCAGCTGCTCTGAGGTCGTCAAATTACAGAAATCATAGTTTTTAATTTGCATGTTGTTTCAGGAATAGAAGAAAATAATAAACTGGGTTAACAGGTCAGAACTCAATCTAATAAATGTAATATTGCCCATTTTTCTTTAAAAGCTTTGCTTTTTGTGTTTAATGTGGTTTACTTGTGAAATAAGAGGTGAATGGACATTTTTAGGCATTTTGCAGTCAATGTCTCACTCATAACTTTGACACTGGACTTGAGTCTGGTTCTATGTGCAGGGAAAACTGACAAATGGTAAATTTTGTCAAACTTTCACAGATGAAAAATATGTTTGAGAACATTCATTTAAATACATCTTATTCTCTAAGTCCTCCAATTGACATTTTAAAGGTTAAAGAATTAGGTGATGTGTGCTCTTGACTGAGTTTGGTGTGGATTGTAAGAGAAAAAAAAAGATCAATTGCAATTTTGGGTCCTCTGCAAAATTCCAGTTAAACTTAAATAACTGTAAAAGGTCCAATCTGACATTCAAACAAGAAAAAACGTAAAGAACTAACTTTTTCTTTTAATTTTATACAAGCATTACTGTTTATTTAATGCAAAATTTAGATTTATCTTCAATCATGAGACGCACAGTGTGCAGAAAAGGCGCATTTCTGCACGAGAACAGCGTGTTCACTTTAACTTAAATGGACGTTATTAACGGGACTAGTTTACAGGAGGGCGGCGCACGGATTTACAGTTTGTCACAATTGCGGTGTGTCCGGCGGAGGGATCTGCGGATCCTGACAGTCAGCGGGGCATCGACAGTAAAATCAGACTCTCCGTGAATTCATGACAGCTAGCTGCTTTCTCCTGTTTGTAAGCAGCCAGCGTGACGGGCCAGCCGCAGCCAGACCTCCGGGAGCATGGAGAGAAAGAGGTGGGAGTCGTTTGTTTCAGGCGGACTGCTCCGGGAGCAGCGGCAGGAGGAGTTGTTGAAGTGATGAGGAAATGCTCGCATGCATACATGCAGTTATGAAACGCTCATCAGCTAATGAGCGATCCCTGCGTTATTTATCTCCGACCTTCCTCCTTGCGTCGCGGCTGCAGCTGGAAACTTTCCGCCCTTTTCGACTCCGTGCTCGTGAGACTGCAGCCACGAGTGCGGGGAAGTTGCTCGCGGAGCTTTCGGGGCACTTTGTCGCGCACCGGGACGCAGCTAGCTTGATTAGCTTGCTAAGTTTCATTGTTTACACACGCTTGAGTTGCGGTGCGGAGGGCCCCGGCCCCCCACCCCTTGGTCACCTCACGGCTCGCAGACAGTCTGTGTCTCAGCAGAAACCTCCAGCTGGGGCACTCGCTTTCAGGGCAACGCTGTCACTTTGTGCTGCCTTTCAGCGGCGCTCGGTTTGTTTTTGTCCCTGCACATGTTATATCCCCCTCCAAACATGCTCAGCCTGCGCTCTCAGACCAGGTCATATGTGCAGACCCGCCTTTGCAAGTTAGGTACATTTCACTGCCGTGTCCTGGATACTTGTTACATTGAGGGGGGGGTGAAGTCGTGACCCTCGGATCTGAGGGACCCCACTTCGACTGCCAGTTGTGGCAGGAAGCGCATCCGGAGTAAAAACTAGCCAGGGCTGCCATTCAAGTGGTAATGACTTGCTATGGCGACCGTTGTAATAAGGAAACACGCGCACACACACTCCGTTTCTGCCCGTTTCACTCATTTCCGGATGTCAGAGCTGATTCCTCAGCAGACACGCTCCCACTGATGGTCACTTCAAGCCTTTTCAACGCGGTTTTCTGAAATCATGCTTTGTTGTTTCTGAAATTTGGCATAAATCTAAGAGTTTGAGTGATTTACCTTAACACTGGAAAAGGTTGTAGTACCTATTCCAGGCCTGTGAGTGATGCTGTACCACTACCACCCAAATAAAGAAGAAAAACATGGAGTTTATGTTAACATTTTTTTAAATCCCAACATTTTGAAATTGCATGGAATTTCATGCCTGCAGTGTGACTGGCCTTTATTGTTTTAATGGGGTTGTGCTCATGTACACTTGGGGAGTTATGTGTCCAGTATCGCAGTCAGTGTATGAATGTTGGTTTCTGTGTTTCTCTGAGATTTTGTGCACACAGAGTTGAATTTGTATAATTTCTGGGGGAGTACAGTGAAGCTTCATTGGACTGCTGTAATACAGCAAGACCCAACCACCTTGAAGCACTTGCTGTGATATGTGCACCTGCAAGTCTAGACTCAGAGTAAAGAGAGCCCAC